>JAANYP010004139.1:0-240529 GCA_020465985.1 Centrapalus pauciflorus
GCTTCAGCCATATCCTGTTTGAAACTGCTTGTTGATGGACATCAGTGTTGGCCATCAGACATTGATTGTCTTCTTCATCAGATGATGAATCAGATTCCTCCCAATCACAAGTCTCTGCCATAAGTCCCTTTTGGCGGTTGGAACCCACTGAGTTTTCCAACTTCCTCAGCTTAGCCATGGCCATAAGGTACTTAACCCTATAACCATCATCCTTGTTTGTCTTGTATGGTTTGGATGACTGACCAACAGCTTTTGACACACAGTCAGCAGCAATATGGCCAGTTTTGCCACATTTGAAGCATTCAGCTTTGGATTTATCAAATGCCTTCTTTTTGCCAGCACTTGAACCTCCTTGCAGCATTTTTCTTCCAAACCTTTTCTTGTTGAACCTTTTGACAAGCATGGCTATCATTGCTCATCATCTTGTTCAGCAAGATCTGCATTATCTTCTTCATCTGACTCTTCCTCCTTGTCATCATCCTGTTGATCAGGTTGAGTGAACACATCACTCACCTGATTTACAGGTTGTCTCACATTGGCCACAAAGGCTGCACCTCTTTTGGACATCTCCAAGGCATTTCTCTTTTGTTGCCTTGATTGTTCATCATTCAGTAAGGATCCATACAGATTGACTAGATCCATACTTCTGATAGTACCTTAAGTCCTTAGAATTGTGAGAAGTAGTCTCCACTCTTCAGGTTAGAATGTCCAGAAATTTTATTTCACCACGTCGGTGAGACTGTCCTTAGTGATCCCAACAGCTTTTGAGATCATTCACTTAAAAGCAGCTAAACCTGGTGTAGGTTTCAGTGGAGTCTCCTTTGGTTTAGCAAAGAAAAGTTCATACTGGTCTAACAGAGTGTTGGAATCTATTGTCCAGTTGTGAATTGTGGATCCAATCATAGAACGGTACACAAAGTTATCCCACGATCTCCTTTCTTCTTCATTTTTCTCAACCTGTTGAACACATATCAGGGAGAGGAAGATACCAGGTTGTTTCTGGCCTTTGCATCCAGAGCACCAATCTCTTGTTCTCATCAGACCATTGAGCATTTAGCTTTCTCAAAGGTTCGCGATTTCAGGAGCATGCTCCTTCAACCGCTGAGTTATAGGTTATTAACAGAGGTTGGCACATAGGGAACCCGTCATCACTATCTCTGGCATGGTACATCAGATTTCTCTAAATAGAGATCATTCTGCACGTTCCAAACCAAATTTTGATGATTAAATTTTGGAGGTTTGCCCATAGTTAGCCATTGTCATAGTAATAAAGAGGAAATCTGCAGCACTGGTTAGTCCATGGAAACTTGGGAGAATGAGAGATCTAAATGACAACACACTCTAACACTGCTCGGATACCAGTTGAGGTCCCTGAGCATGGTTCCCAAAGTAATATAGTTATAACTGTAGGGGGGGGTGAAAATTAGCAATTAAAAACTACCAACACTCTTTTCTCAACTGTTTTGTATGTATTGTCAAACACATTTGTTAATTACAAAACAAAGCTTGAATGCGGTATAGTTCAACTGAGATGACAGATACAAAACAGTATGTTCCACTAGTCTAAGACAAAACTCAAACTAGAATACAAATGAATACCACATCACAAGAAGCACTTCACCTTTTGTTACAAGACTTAAGGGAACAGCTTATGTAAAACAGCTTAGACACACAGATACTGATTTACACAGAAGGCTTGCATGCATGAAAATCACACTTGCACGTTCACTCTTTGTTTCAGCACTTAGCTTTCTTCACACTTCTTTCTGTCCTTAGAAGCTTCCTTTTATACTCACTCAGAGGATCTAAGAAAAACATCTTCATTGGACGGAATGAAAAAGGAGAAGTCTTGTTGAAAAGACAACATAACCTTTTCTGCACTTTTCTGAAAAGCAGACTTGTCTTCACATGTGCAGAACTTTTGTCTTTTTATTGTCTACTGTTTGCATTGCTTTAACTAATTTAGGAATGTCCAACTTTGGCGTCTTCTTCCTTGTAAAGGCCTATTTTGATATAAGAAAAAGGGTCTGTCACGCCTTTTTCAAATAACCTTTTGTCTTCATGTTACAGAAACAGCGGTGGGCAGGCTGAGCAGGTGTCTGTTTTCCACTTTTGTCTTCGACTTTGTAAACTGATCTTGTAGTCAAAAACAATACATGATGACTTGGAAACATATTCCATAAAGTGTTTAGCCTGTTCACAAAGAACAGATTCTGTTCACAAAGAACAGAACACTTTAAAAATGCCCAAGCTGCTCAACAGTGTAGAGCAGCGTAGACAGTTTATGTCCAGCCTGTTCAGCAGACAGAGCAGCTTGGACAAACTGTCTTAGTTGCAACACATGCAACATATAGAACAGCTTTAGACTGATATTGCAAATCATTTTCAGGTTTCAATAAGGCATATAACAGGCCTTAAATTCAACATTCAAATGCATCAACAGGTTTGATTATAAAATCTCCCCCTCAGATGTAGAACAGGTTTGACTGAGGCCTTTTTGTGCCTAACAGAATGTGTCACATGAACTTCAAATCCATGAATGTTTTAGTCAAAAAGAACTTGGTAAGAGGTTTACCACAAAAGGAGTTTGTAATAATGTAATCCCGTATAATATCAGCACCTTGATGTTCTTTATCAAATCCCAAGAAGAAACATGCTCAATAATTAGGAAATGATGAAGAAAAGACAATATCAATATTTGAGAGTAAATGCAAAGTGGCGGTTGTAATATTCTCAATTGTGTCAACCGTGTGTTTGCTACAAAACCCTAGGAGCCTATTTCTAGGCTCCTTTAATTAAGTATTACACAAAGTCACTTTTGGTCCCTTGACTATTACAAAGAAATAAACTACAAGGAATTAAATACAAGACTAAATACTAAGATAATAATTATTACAAAACAACTCCCTATGATCGAAATAAAATATCTAACAATCTCCCCCTTTTCGATCATTTAGGAGGTCCTGGAACTCTGGCATGGTCTGTTGATTCTCGGAGTCCAAGGATGACGTCGAAGCGTCTGGTCACTTGTCTCGTATGAAGCCGTTCGTTCAGGAAGTCTATGCCGCTGAGGGTATCCTGTATCTCCTTTGGTGAGCATCTTTGTTCAGGATCTGGTTGAGCGTCATAATCTTGTACTTTCTGTATAAGACCAGCTCGAACCAATCGGAGTGTACCATCGGAGTAGCATGGAAGATCCTCAAAGCGCATGTACCTTTTGTAGCCCTTGTAGTACGAGAGCTTCGCGAGACATTTTGATGGGTGCTGAGAAAAAAATGAAGATCTTAAAGGTGGAAACTGGACACGGATGGGCTGGACTTAGGACGAATAGTACTGATTTCGGATGGAAGTGAAATTCGGATGGAATGGGTTCGGATGAACAGGAATTCGGATGGGCTTATGGTTCGGATGAACAGTACTTCGGATGAAGGACGAATTCGGATGAGGGCCTAAGTCTGATGAAGGTATATTTCGGATGCTATGGTAGTTCGGATGAAGTGATTTCGGATGAACAGTACTTCGGGTGGAGACCAAATGCAGATGAAGACCTAATTCAGATGGTCTTGATATCGGATGGAATACGGATTCAGATGGAACTAAGGGACCGAATTCGGATGAACAGTGGACAGGGCCTAGGAAATGTCTAGGTGGGGACCGAATTCGGATGGTCCGAAATGGATATGGTCCGAAATTTGAAAAATTTAAGTACAAGTCCAGAATGGAAAAATGGAAAGCCTAATCTGAACTTCGGATGGTCCGAAGTTCGGATGAGACCTAAGTGGGGTCCGAAATAGGAAGATGAGGGGTCCGAAATGCACCTAAATATGGTTCGAATTTGGTTCCTAAGAGGTCCGAATTGCTACAGTAAGGGATCCGAAATACAGCAGGTTTTTTCAGGTTTCTAAGGCAGAACTGAGCAGAATTCGATTTTATAAGTTTTAAAGCCAAAAAAACATTTCTAAATGATTGATAAACTATTTTAAATACTTTTGGTGATTTAAAATAACCTAAAAACACTTAAAAACAGCAAAGAACAAGCTAAAACCCACTAAAACCCCATATTTTTAAACTTGATGAAATATTCGATTCTTGATGATTTTAAAAGAAATATGGAACTGAATGAGCTTGAAATCAGCAGAGGATGATATTTTGATGATTAGAAGACTATAATAACACAAGAAACGCAGAAAAACAGAGAATAGAAAGATCTAACCGTATGTCATGAAGAAGAACACGAAGAACATCATAAAAAACCCAGCAGAATCCGAAAGTTTCAGTTGAAATCCACCTTTCTGAGCTCTGATACCAATTGTAATAATGTAATCACGTATAATATCAGCACCTTGATGTTCTTTATCAAATCCCAAGAAGAAACATGCTCAATAATTAGGAAATGATGAAGAAAAGACAATAAGAATATTTGAGAGTAAATGCAAAGTGGCGGTTGTAATATTCTCAATTGTGTCAACCGTGTGTTTGCTACAAAACCCTAGGAGCCTATTTCTAGGCTCCTTTAATTAAGTATTACACAAAGTCACTTTTGGTCCCTTGAGTATTACAAAGAAATAAACTACAAGGAATTAAATACAAGACTAAATACTAAGATAATAATTATTACAAAACAACTCCCTATGATCGAAATAAAATATCTAACAATCTCCCCCTTTTCGATCATTTAGGAGGTCCTGGAACTCTGGCATGGTCTGTTGATTCTCGGAGTCCAAGGATGACGTCGAAGCGTCTGGTCATTTGTCTCGTATGAAGCCGTTCGTTCAGGAAGTCTATGCCGCTAAGGGTATCCTGTATCTCCTTTGGTGAGCATCTTTGTTCAGGATCTGGTTGAGTGTCATAATCTTGTACTTTCTGTATAAGAGCAGCTCGAACCAATCGGAGTGTACCATCGGAGTAGCATGGAAGATCCTCAAAGCGCATGTACCTTTTATAGCCCTTGTAGTACGAGAGCTTCGCGAGACATTTTGATGGGTGCTGAGAAAAAAATGAAGATCTTAAATGTGGAAACTAGACATGGATGAGCTGGACTTAGGACGAATAGTTTTGATTTCGGATGGAAGTGAAATTCGGATGGAATGGGTTCGGATGAACAGGAATTCGGATGGGCTTATGGTTCGGATGAACAGTACTTCGGATGAAGGACGAATTCGGATGAGGGCCTAAGTTTGATGAAGGTATATTTCGGATGCTATGGTAGTTCGGATGAAGTGATTTCGGATGAACAGTACTTCGGGTGGAGACCAAATGCGGATGAAGACCTAATTCGGATGGTCTTGATTTTTGATGGAATACGGATTCAGATGGAACTAAGGGACCGAATTCGGATGGACCGAATTCGGATGAACAGTGGACAGGGCCTAGGAAATGTCTAGGTGGGGACCGAATTCGGATGGTCCGAAATGGATATGGTCCGAAATTTGAAAAATTTAAGTACAAGTCCAGAATGGAAAAACGGAAAGCCTAATCTGAACTTCGGATGGTCCGAAGTTCGGATGGGACCTAAGTGGGGTCCGAAATAGGAAGATGAGGGGTCCGAAATGCACCTAAATATGGTTCGAATTTGGTTCCTAAGAGGTCCGAATTGCTACAGTAAGGGATCCGAAATACAGCAGGTTTTTTCAGGTTTCTAAGGCAGAACTGAGCATAATTCGATTTTATCAGTTTTAAAGCCTAAAAAACATTTCTAAATGATTGATAAACTATTTTAAACACTTTTGGTGATTTAAAATAACCTAAAAACACTTAAAAACAGCAAAGAACAAGCTAAAACCCACTAAAAACCCATATTTTTAAACTTGATGAAATATCCGATTCTTGATTATTTTAAAAGAAATATGGAACTGAATGAGCTTGAAATCAGTAGAGGATGATATTTTGATGATTAGAAGACTATAATAACACAAGAAACGCAGAAAAACAGAGAATAGAAAGATCTAACCGTATGTAATGAAGAAGAACACGAAGAACATCATAAGAAACCCAGCAGAATCCGAAAGTTTCAGTTGAAATCCACCTTTCTGAGCTCTGATACCAATTGTAGTAATGTAATCCCGTATAATATCAGCTCCTTGATGTTCTTTATCAAATCCCAAGAAGAAACATGCTCAATAATTAGGAAATGATGAAGAAAAGACAATAAGAATATTTGAGAGTAAATGCAAAGTGGCGGCTGTAATATTCTCAATTGTGTCAACTGTGTGTTTGCTACAATACCCTAGGAGCCTATTTCTAGGCTCCTTTAGTTAAGTATTACACAAAGTCACTTTTGGTCCCTTGACTATTACATAGAAATAAACTACAAGGAATTAAATACAAGACTAAATACTAAGATAATAATTATTACAAAACAACTCCCTATGATCGAAATAAAATATCTAACAGAGTTCATATGTGATTATCATTCTGTAGCATATCTTAAAGGCAAGCAACACAAAACTTCTCATAAGGCCAAAGAAGTAAATTCAATCCCATCTGCTCTTCATCTGATTCATATGGATCTATTTGGTCCAACATCTGTTTTGAGTTTGATAAAAGGGCTTACTGTTTAGTCATTGTTGATGATTTCACCAAATTTACTTGGGTTTACTTTCTTAGGTATAAAGATGAAACTGCTGAGCTGGTTAAGTCATTTATTCTTAAGATAGAAAACCAATCCAACTCAAAAGTTAAGGTGATAAGATCAGATAATGGAACTGAGTTTAAAAACCATATGCTAAACAGTTTTTGTGAGTCCAAAGGTATTGCTAGGCAATATAGTGCACCAAGAACACCACAGCAAAATGGTGTAGCTGAAAGAAAGAACAGAACATTAATTGAGGCTGCTAGAACCATGCTAGCTGATTCAAAACTGCTAATGACCTTTTGGGCAGAAGCAGTTAATACAGCCTGTTATGTTCTAAATAGGGTTCAGGTTGTTCAATCACAAGGGAAAACTCCATATGAGTTATTCCATAATAGACTACCCTTAATAGCCTTTTTCAAGTCTTTTAGCTGTCCATGTACCATTCTTCACACTAAGACTCACTTAGGGAAGTTTGAAAGTAAGGCTGAAGAAGATTTCTTTGTAGGATACTCAAATCAAAGCAAAGCCTATAGAGTATATAACAGTGTGTCTAAAACCATTGAAGAAAGTGCCAATGTTGAATTTAATGAAAATACCGCAAATGTCAAAGGAACTGGTCATGATTGGTTGTTTGATTTAGATTCACTAACAAATTCTCTGAGCTATGTTGAGTATACTGCAGAATCTGATGAAAACAAGATTGAAGCTATCAACACAAATTCTCATGCTGGTAACAAATGATCAAACTGTTGGCACAAAGTTTCAAACTGCTGCAGATTCAAATAAATGGGATGAGTATACAGTTATACCACTTCTGTCGTGTGACCCTCCAAGGGTTCTGAATGATCAACATGATTCAAATCCAGACAATGAAGTGCAAATCCCAAGCCCTGAGAGAACAGCTCCAACACAAAGGGAAACAGTCCCAGATTCTAGTCAAGCTGTTCCAGAAGCTGAACCATCAACTGGTCCTGATGGAGATGATACAAATCTTGGAACCTCTTTCCAGACAGATAGAGAGCCTACACTCAGGGTTCACAAGTATTATCCTCTCAATCAAATAATGGGTGATCCACACACACCTGTGCAAACAAGGACAATGGTTCACAAGGAGACTGCTGCTGCTGAACCAGCAGTTCCTGAATTTAGTCTAGCTGCATTTGAACATGCCTGTTTCATGTCACAGCTAGAACCGAAAAAGCCATCAGAAGCTTTGAAAGATCCATCTTGGATTTAGGTAATGAAGGAAGAGCTTCTACAATTCAAGATTCAGAATGTATGGACACTAGTTGATCTTCCAAAAGGAAAGAGAGCCATTGGTACAAGATGGGTTTTTAGAAACAAGAAGGATGAGAGAGGGATAGTCATCAAGAACAAAGCAAGACTAGTAGCACAAGGGTACACTCAAGAGGAAGGAATAGACTATGATGATGTCTTTGCTCCAGTGGCAAGAATTGAAGCCATCAGACTGTTCCTAGCTTATGCAAGCTTCAAAGGGTTCAAAGTGTATCAAATGGATGTGAAGTCTACTTTTCTGTATGGCACAATTGAAGAAGAGGTCTATGTATGTCAACCACCTGGATTTGAGGACTACAAGTATCCATACAGAGTCTACAAACTAGACAAGGCCCTCTATGGACTCCACCAAGCCCCTAGAGCATGGTATGACACTTTGTCATCATACCTTCTACAGAATGGATTCAAGAGAGGTACTCTGGACAAAACATTATTCACAAAGTCCATCAAATCTGAGATTCTGCTTGTACAGATATACGTTGATGATATTATTTTTGGGTCAACCAATGACAGTCTGTGCAAAGAGTTTGAGGCTTTGATGCACAAAAAGTTTCAAATGAGTTCAATGGGAGAACTCACCTTCTTTCTAGGATTGCAGGTCAAGCAGAAGCCCACAGGACTCTTCATGAGTCAATCAAAGTATGTTAAAGACATACTGGAAAAGTTTGGGTACAAAGATACCAAAGTTGCAAGTACTCCAATGGATCCTCACAAGCAGCTTCATACGGACAAAGATGGAATAGATGTGGACATTCATCTATACAGATCCCTTATAGGATCTCTTATGTATCTAACATCTTCTAGACCTAATATTATGTTTGCTGTTTGTGTTTGTGCCAGGTTTCAGTGTGCTCCAAAGGACTCTCATCTGTTTGCTGTTAAGAGAATCTTTAGATATCTCAAAGGCCAACCACATTTGGGCCTCTGGTATCCTAAAGACTCTCATCTTGAACTAACAGCCTATTCTGACAGTGATTATGGAGGATGCAACATTGACAGAAAGTCCACAACTGGTGGATGTCAGTATCTAGGAGCAAGATTGGTCTCTTGGCAGTGTAAAAAACAAACAACTGTTTCCACCTCATCCACAGAAGCAGAATATGTAGCAGCTGCAAGCTGTTGCTCCCAAGTGATGTGGATTCAAAATCAACTGAGAGACTATGGTATGAATTTCCTATCCACTCCTATTTACATTGACAACTCAAGTGCAATTAGCATTGTACAAAATCCAGTGAAATTTCCCAAAACTAAACATATTGACATCAGATTTCATTTTATAAGGGACTGTAATGAGAAGAAATTAATCCAAGTTACCAAAATTCATACTGATGATCAGTTAGCTTATCTATTTACAAAACCATTTGATGTAGGAAGATTCACCTTCCTAGTATCAAATATTGGTATGGTTAATATGGATTAATTTGTTTTTCATCATTCTTTCTGTTTAAGGGGGAGCCGCTATTTCATTTAAATATGCTTACTTTTCAACTAACAGCTTGAGTCTTTTCTCAAGCTGCTAGTTCATTTTCTCGGACTGCTAGTTGTTTCACTTGATCTGTCAAAGTGTGCAGGGTATTTTGGTAACTTTCATAAGTGTGTGCGCGGGATTAGATATTTTCGAAACCTTTAAAGGTCCCAGTTTCGTTCCATTGTAACTACCAGTTGCAAAATATCTTCCACGACCTTTCTTTTCTCTCTGAGCGATTCCCACACACATCTTTGAAACCCTAAATCACCGATTGATGGACTTCCTTCGAAGTTCCACGACATTCATCATGCTCTTACCATAAACCCCACAATATATATCTCATATAGAGCAATTTTGGAAACATGCCTCTGTTCAAACCATCAATGGAGTCACTTCTTTGACCTCCAATATTGATGGAACCACTATCACCATCACTGAGGATCTTATACGCCAACACTTGCATCTTCAAGATGCCACAGGTATAACCGACTTCTCTCTTACTGCCTTACATGAAGGCCTTTTTGCTATAGGGTATAGGGGCCCTACTGATTCTTATACGTTCTTTAAAACTCATTTTGCCCCTAACTGGAAATATCTGGTACATATTATACAGCAATGCATAAGCCCTGAAAGAACTGGTTGGTCAGAATTTTCCTCAAACATAGTCACTGCCTTAGTGTGTTTATCTACAGGCCAACAGTTCAATTTTTCTAATATGATTTTTCAGGGTATGCTAAGGCATCATGCCCTAAAACATGGGAAATTTTTGATGTATCCTAGATTTTTGGCTGAAATTATTGCAAGAACTTGCAGTAATTTCAATTTACATAAAAGGATTCATGTTTCCCATAGGCACTCTTTACCAACAATAAAACGTCTTCTAAAAACAAGTGCCAATTTTTTGTCTGTTGATGTCCCATTGCCCTCTGCAATGTTGGGCATCATTCCACTAAACAGAGGAGAAGGTCCTGAGCAGACTCACCCTAACATCACTGCTTCACCCCCAGGACCCCAACCCACTCCTCATGATACAAATAATCCCTCTGATCTTTCTGTAAATCCCTCATCCCCACTCATATTATACAAAAGAAAAAGGGTTTCAGGAGCTCCTTCCTCCTCAGCCCAAATACAAGAGCCAAATGTCTCTGTGCAGGAGGACACTCCTGCGCAGAATATCCAAAGGGCACCCACTGAGGACTCTCCCATCCTCAATTTGGAGGTACACATCTTAACAGAAGATGTCCATATGGGTACTGTGGCTGACACTACTGTTGTTTCTGCACAAGAGGCACAGGACAGTGTCAACATACTTAAGACCACACCCATGGCAACAGAGGGTGTGCAAGCACCTTCTGGAAGTCCCCAGAACCAAGAAAAGAGGGGCCCAGAAGCTTCAACTTCTGGAATTCCTGCCAGTGATAGATCACAAACACCACACTCTTTTGCTGATCTTGAGGCTAGTCTGCAACTAATGATTTTAACGGATCCTCAACTGAAACCTGTTGTGGCAGTATTGGAATATTATCAGTCCATTATTGCTGCACAGGGGGCACAAATCAGAGCACTTCAATAGACCGTAGCAGCTCAAAATCAAAGAATGGATTATTTTCATAAGGGGTTCACCCTCTGTGGAAATATGATCATTCACCTTGAGAAGATGATTCGAACCCTCATGGCAAATGTCAGGATCTATAACTTATGAAAATTATGAATAACCAAGATTAACTGATTTGAATTTATCAGAGTATAAATCAATAATCTTGCTTTGAATCAAAGTTTAATTAAGAAGTTTGCGGAATAACACTTAATTATTTTGACAAAAACTTTCAGAATCAATAATAGCATAAAACATAAGAAGTAATCAAGACTGGTTCGTATTGATGAATTCACGATTACAACACCTCTAATCTGTTTTTGATTAGACGAAGAACCAAACGGTTCTTAGGTTTTACAACCTTAGAGGCCTTAGAAAACTTGAACAATAAAGGCAATTATCAGACTCAATTGCCAGAAAACTCGGATTCTAGCGTAATATCTTCTATACAATCTTTCTGTCTATTTAGATTGCGTTATGGACGTGTTTCCTGAAGGACTATGACTTCTCTGATAGTAGATAATGCTGGAATCTTCTTGTAGATATCTTCCCCTGAAATCAAGCACATTCTGTTTATGAAACTTTGAGCAGCGTGACTGACTTGGACAGCATGAACTGAGCAGCTTAGTTATTTTGCTCTGGCAGCTTGAACTTTTTATAAATGGCAGCTGCGAGTTTCTTCAACTAGCAGCAGGACTTTGTACTTTCAAACAGAAATGCTACTACAGTATAGAATCTAACTACCAACTTGAGTAGTACGTAAACTATTTCCCAACAATCTCCCCTAACTTAAATTCTTTAGACAGACTGTTAATTCTATACAAATAAGGAAAGGAAAAAGTAAACTGTTAGTGCAACCAAGGCTTCAAAAACTTCAATTGTGCAAGCTCTGATCTATAGCCTTCAAACATGGCTCTCTTCATCGCTTCTTTATCACAATATCCTAACTGATTTTATTTGAAGCAGCATAATCTTTTGAAAAATGGAATAAAACTCGAGATTAAGAAAATACAAATCCATCTGTGAATGAATTCTGTAGGTTGCTGGATGTGACAAAAATATGTACTTCCTTGAGCTGCTTCCCTTTCTTCTCAGCATCTTCACTTCTTTGCTTGCAAATTCAGCATCAGCAAACTGAACTTAGATCTCGATTGAGTTGTTTACTTGTGGAAGGCAATCTGACTTGAAAACAGACCACTATGTAGTACAGCGTTATTAGGTTCATCCCTGGTCAGGCCTTATGGACCATCTGCCAGAATTTCATACTCCTATTCTGGGCCAGTTCCTCTCCTTAAATCACAACTTGATCCTTATATTTCTTTCATCCAGAGACCTGGCAAACAGTTAAATTTGATTTCTGGCTTGTGAAGTCATTTGATCAATCAACTTTTCTAGTTCCATACTTTTTGGCAAATGGTGTGCNCTTCTTATTACAAACTTGACCCTTAAATCTCTTTCATCCAGTGACTTAGCAAACCAATAGTTGATTTGAGGCTTTGTGAAATCATGTTGATCAATCAACTTCTCTATCTCCATGGCCTTTTGCAGTTGCTGATCAAAAAGCACCCTCTTAACTGATGAAGGAATAGAAACAATTGCTTGATCAGTGGGAGTAGGTGTACTGGCAGCAGCTTCAGTTTGGACTGATTTTGGTGATGGTTGGACTTTTTGGGATGGTTGAGCTTCTGTAGAACCTTTTGTTTTCTTTCTTTTCTCCATTTCTTTGTCATGGATCTCCTGCAGCCTTTCAGTAGACATGGACTGAGCCATTTTCTTTGGGATACCTGCTGCAAAGGCAAAATGATTAAGAATCTTCTGTGCTCAGCCTTGGTGTGCCCTGTTGGCATTTTTCTCTTCATAGATCCTTTCTTAACCACAAACCCCTTTAAGTAATCACCTAAAGTCTCACAATCATCCATTGGGGTTTGGGCTTGCTGATCTAATTCCTTGTCCTGTTCTTCTGTTATTCTTTTGGCAATTTCAGCATCAAAGGCAATTTGGGCTTCTTTGGAAGAAAATTTATGCTTTGGAGACTCAATAAGAATGCCCTTGCCCTTGTCTTTTGCAGCAGATGTTGTAGCTTGGACTGTGCTTGATGGAGCTTGAATTCCTTCCCTGATCACAACTCCAGAAACTTTTGAAGGAGTAGCTTGAGTTTCTAGGCTAACAGCTTGAGAAGCTGTTGGGACTGCTAGCCTAGAAACTGGAACTGTTGATGCTGCTTGGACTGTTGTTGTTGGAGCTGCTTGAACTGACTTGGGAACCTCCAGATTCTCCCCCTTTTTGGAAGCATTGGTTTGGTCAGAAGGACCTACAACCTTTGCCCCTTGGGATTGAATCATCTGCTCTAATTTCATAATTTTATTTCCACAGAGGGTGAACCCTTTGTGAAGATAATCCATTCGCTTATTCTGAGCAGCCTCTTCCTGTTTAAGTTCAAAGATTTGAGCCCTCTGTGCAGCAATGATGGACATTTGATATTCCAACATGGCTACAACAGGTTTCAGCTTGGGATCCGTTAAAAGCAAGAGTTGCAGACTTGTCTCAAGATTAGAAAACACCTGGGGTGCTTGTGATTTATCACTGACATTAAGACCAGAGGTAGAAACTTCTGGGCCCCTCTTTTCTTGGTTCTGGGGACTTCCAGCTTGTGTTTGCACACTTGCTGTTGCCGTGAGCGTGGTCTTAACTATGTTGGCCCTGTCCTGTGCCTCTTGTGCAGAGACATCAGTAGTGCCAGCCACATAACTCACATGAATCATCTCTGAAGAGATGTTCACCTCCTGAGAGAGAATGGGAGTTTCCTCAAGTGGTTCCCTTTGGATATTCTGTGCAGAAGTATCCTTCTGCACAGGGATATATAGCTCTTGTTGATGGGAGGAGGAGGAAGGAGCTCCTGGTCCCCTTTTCCTTTTATATAAGAATTTTAGAGGGCGTCTTGGATGTACAGAAAGATCAGAAGGAATTTGTGTATCATGAGGAGTGGGTTGGGGTCCTGGGGGTGAAGCAGGAATGTTGGGCTGTGTCTGCTCAGGACCCTCTCCTCTGTTTCTTGGAATGATGTTCATCATTGCAGAGGGCAATGGAACATCTACACTGACAAAATTGGCACTTGGCTTTATCAGCCTTTTGATTGAAGACAATGAGTGCCTATGGGAAACATGTATCCGTTTATGTAAATGTGGAGTTGTGCAGGTGTGTGGAATGATTTCTGCCAAAAACCTAGGATACATAAAAAAATTTCCCATTCTTTAGGGAATGATGCCTTAACATTCCTTGAAAGATCATGTTTGAAAAATTGAACTGTTGGCCAGTAGAAAAGCACACTAAAGCAGTGGCAATATTTGAAGAAAACTCAGACCAACCAGTTCTTTTGGGGCTTAAACATTGCTGAATAATGTGCACAAGGTATTTCCATTTAGGAGAAAAATGTGCCTTAAGAAAAGTAAAAGAATCAGCAGGACCCCTATAACCAATATTTTGAAGACCAAAATGTAAAGCTTGAAGGGATAGGTCTGTTATACCTGAGGCATCTTGAAGATGCAAGTGATGTCTGATGGATTCCTCAGTGATATTGATGACAGTTCCATCAATCTTGGATATGAGGGTAGGCACTCCATTGATGGTTTGAACAGATGCATGATTCCAAAACTGTTCAATATGGGAGATGTATATAGTAGGGTTTATGGTCAGGGCATAGTGGATATGGGAGTGCCTGAGGAAATCCATCATTGCATGAAACGGTTGAAGTTCAGAGTGTTTTAGGGTGTATGGGAGGCAGTTATGCTCTTTTACAAACTCCATTGATGAAGAAACGATGGTTTAGGGTTTGAAAGAAGAATGTGTGATTCGTTCAGAGAGAAAGCAAGAGGCCGTGGAAGAAGAATTTGTAACTGGTTGTTAAAACTGAACGAAATCGGGACCTTTAAAGGTTTCGAAAAGGTTGGGTCCCGCGCACACATTTGAAAAATTACCCAAATACCCTGCACACTTTGACAGATCAAGTGAAAATAACTAGCAGTCCGAGAAATTGAACTAGCAGCATGAGAAAATTCTCATGCTGTTAGTTTAAAATTTTGCAACTTTTCAATGAAACAGTGTCTCCCCCTCAAATAAGCATACTGTGTAGATAGTAGTGAAAAACAATTAATCCATGTTTACCATACCAATATTTGATACTAGGAAAGTGAACCTTCCCACATCAAAAGGTTTTGTAACTTGATCAGCTAACTGATCATCTGTATGTATTTTGGTAACTTGGATTAACTTCTTTTCATTACAGTCTCTGATGAAGTGAAATCTGATTTCTATATGCTTGGTTTTTGGGAATTTCACTGGGTTTTGCACAATGCTGATTGCACTTGAATTGTCAATATATATAGGAGTGGATAAGAAATTCATACCATAGTCTCTTAGTTGATTTTGAATCCACATTACCTGGGAGCAGCAGCTTGCAGCTGCTACGTATTCTACTTCAGTGGATGATGTGGAGACAGTTGTTTGCTTTTTGCATTGCCAGGAGACCAGTCTTGCTCCTAAGTATTGACATCCACCAGTTGTGGATTTCCTGTCAATGTTGCATCCACCATAGTCACTGTCAGAATAAGCAGTTAGTTCAAAAGGAGAGTCTTTAGGATACCATAGGCCTAAATGTGGTTGACCTTTAAGATATCTAAAGATTCTCTTAACAGCAACCAAGTGAGAATCCTTTGGAGAGCATTGAAACCTAGCACACACACAGACAGCAAATATCAGGTCTGGAAGATGTTAGATACATGAGAGATCCTATAAGAGATCTGTATAGATGAATGTCCACATCTATGCCATCTTTGTCTGTATGGAGCTGTTTATGAGGATCCATGGGAGTGCTTGCAACCTTTGTGTCTTGATAGCCAAACTTTTCCAGTATATCTTTCACATACTTTGATTGACTTATGAAAAGACCAGTTGGCTTCTGTTTAACCTGCAGCCCTAGAAAGAATGTGAGTTCCCCCATTGAACTCATTTGAAACTTTTTGTGCCTTAGGGCCTCAAACGCTTTGCACAAACCATCATTGGTTGAACCAAAGATGATGTCATCAACATAGATTTGGACAAGCAGAATCTCATCTTTGATAGACTTAGTGAAGAGTGTTTTGTCCAAAGTGCCTCTCTTGAATCCATTCTGTAGAAGATATGATGACAGAGTGTCATACCATGCTCTGGGGGCTTGGTGAAGACCATAGAGAGCCTTGTCTAGCTTGTACACCCTGTCTGGATACTTGTAATCTTCAAAACCAGGAGGTTGACACACATAGACTTCCTCTTCAATTGTCCCATACAGGAAAGCAGACTTGACATCCATTTGATACACTTTAAATCCTTTGAAGCTTGCATAGGCTAGAAATAGTCTGATGGCTTCAATTCTTGCTACTGGGGCAAAGACATCATCATAATCAATGCCTTCTTCTTGAGTGTACCCTTGTGCTACTAGTCTTGCTTTGTTCTTGATGACTATCCCTCTCTCATCCTTCTTGTTTCTGAACACCCATCTTGTACCAATTGCTCTCTTACCTTTAGGAAGATCCACCAGAGTCCATACATTCTGAATTTTGAACTGTAAAAGTTCTTCTTGCATAGCTTCAATCCAGGATGAATCTTTTAATGCTTCTGATGCCTTTTTGGGTTCTAGTTGAGACATAAAACAGGCATGTTCAAAAGCAGCTAGACTGAATTCAGGGACTGCTTATTCAGCAGCAGCAGTCTCATTGTGAACCATTTTCCTTGTTTGAACAGGAGTGCTTGGATCACCCAGTATTTGATTGAGAGGGTGATACTTGTGAACCCTTAGTGTTGGCTCTCTCTCTGTTTGAAAAGAAGTTCCAAGATTTGTATCATCTCCATCAGAACTAGTAAAAGGATCAGCTTCAGGAACAGCCTGTCTGGAATCTGGGACTGTGTCCCTTTGTGTTGGAGTTGTTCTCTCAGGACTTGGGAGTGGCAGTTCAGTATCTGGATGTGCATCATGTTGGGCATTCAGGACCCCTGGTGGATCACATGACAGAAGTGGTAGAGTGGTGTAATCATCCCAACTTGTTGAATCTGCAGCAGTCTGAAATTTTGTGCCAACAGCTTGAGAAGATGTATTGACAGCATGAGAATTTGAGTTAGCAGCTTCAACCCTGTATGCATCAGCTTCTGCAGTATACTCAACAAAGCTCAGAGAATGTGTTAGTGAATCTAAATCAAACAACCTATCAGGACCAGTGCCTTTGATATTAGCAGTATTTTCATTAAATTCAACATTGGCACTTTCTTCAATTGTTTTAGACACACTGTTGTATACTCTATAGGCTTTGCTTTGAGTTGAGTATCCTACAAAGAATCCTTCTTCAGCTTTACTTTCAAACTTTCCTAAGTGAGTTTTAGTGTGAAGAATAGTACATGGGCATCCAAAAGGCTTGAAGAAAGCAATTAGGGGACTTCTGTTATGGAATAACTCATAGGGAGTTTTCCCTTTTGATTGAACAACTTGAACCCTATTTAGAACATAACAGGCTGTATTAACAGCTTCTGCCCAGAAAGTCATTGGCAGATTTGAATCAGCTAACATTGTTCTAGCAGCCTCAATTAATGTTCTGTTCTTTCTTTCAGCTACACCGTTTTGTTGTGGGGTTCTTGGTGCACTGTATTGTCTAGCAATGCCTTTGGACTCACAGAAACTGTTTAGAATGTGGTTTTTAAATTCAGTTCCATTGTCTGATCTTATCACCTTAACTTTGGAATTTGATTGGTTTTCTATCTTAAGGATAAAAGACTTAACTAGCTCAGCAGTTTCATCTTTGGACCTAAGAAATAAACCCAAGTAAATCTGGTGAAATCATCAACAATGACTAAACAGTATGCCCTTTTATTCAAACTCAAAACAGATGTTGGACCAAATAGATCCATATGTAGCAACTGAAGGACAGATGAGATTGAATTTACTTCTTTGGTCTTGTGAGAAGTTTTGTGTTGCTTACCTTTAAGGCATGCTACGCAATGATCATCACAAATGAACTCCTTTTGTGGTAAGCCTCTTACCAGATTCTTTTTAACTAAAGCATTCATGGACTTGAAGTTCATGTGACACATCCTTCTATGCCAAAGAGCAGACTCATTTGATGATGCTTTGGATATTAAACAGCTTAAAGTATTTGATTTAGATAAGAGATCTGTGTCCAGACAGTAAACATTGTCCTTTCTTGGTGTTCTTAGTAAAACAAGGTTTTCAGGAACTTTGAAATCTTTTGAAAGAACAATGCACTCAGAATCTGTGAACAGAACAATGTTTTGTTTGTCACAGATTTGAGAGACACTTAATAAATTGTACTTAAGCTGTTCAACATACAAAACATCATGGAATGTCATGTTGCCTGCATTAACAGTACCTTTACCTGTAACCTTACCTCCTTTTGAGTTGCCTCCAAATGCAACAAAACCTCCATCAAAACCTTTGAAATTTGACAAGCATTCAGAGTTGCCTGTCATCTGCCTAGAGCATCCACTGTCCAGATGCCATCTTGTTCTATGAGGAGACCTGTGGTTGCCCTGCACAAATAACAGCTTAGTTAGTAGTGGAGTAAACCCAAACCAAATTGGTTTTGGGTTGGCCTTGTACATCGACATAACTAAATACTGTTTTTGACTTCTTATATTTAGTGAGATCTACTGATGGAGTCTTTGGAGAGTATTTGGTGATTATATGAGGTATCCAACTATTTTGATCATCTTTTCTTTTAACAGTCTCAGATGGTTCACTAGCAGCTCCAGATTGATGCTCAGCAGTTTGAGCTGTGTTTGTAGTGCTAACAGTTTCAGTTTTTGCACTAACAACATCAGATTTTGTCTTAACAGTCTGATCTTTTGCATTAGCAGTTTGAGCATCAGATTTGTCCTTGACACACCATATTTGTTTAAAACTTGACTTAGGCTTTGCCAAAACTTGTTTTTGATGTGTGGACTGTTTTTTATTAGCTTTGTAAAACCTGTGATCAACTGTTTTCTTTGGAACTGCTGTGGAAGGTTTCACTTTTGAGTGTTTTGCCTGAATAAGATTTGATTTTGTGTGAGACACAGTCTGTTTTGCAACAGCTGGTTTGTAAAAACAATCTTTGGCTAAGTGATTCTTCCTTCCACAGTGAAAACATCTTTTGACAGTTTGAATTGGAGAACCAGACTTTTCTGCCAATTTCTGATTCTTGTTTCTCTGATTTCCTCTTACCTGCTGTTGTTTAGGAAACTTTTGAACACCATGCTTTTGGCATGTGCAGAAAGAAGCAATTTTACCCCTTTTATATCCTTTTGATGAAGATGCAGTGTTACAGTTAGAATGTACAGAAACTTGTGGAGTAGCATTGCATACACTCATCTTCTCTTTTCCTTTCTTACTGGGGGCTTGGACCTCAATGGGTGCACTCATTGTGTCACAGTCTCTATTTTGACTCTTATCTTCCTTTAATTCAGGACTGTTATCAAAAATACGATCTACAATAGTCATAGACTCATCTAGTGGTTCATTGACAAGTCTATCAGCAACCTCACTCATTGGATGAATGTACTTGTTATTGTATGGAGGTGGAGTAGCTCTGTATCATATTCCTTCTTTGGGATTGACCTGAGATTTCACTCTATCTTTAAATTGGACTTCCATTAGGTGTTCCAGCTTTTGATTTTCTAACTTGAAGTTTCCTAGATCTATGTTAACAGATTCTAGTTCCTTATTAGCCTCAAACACCTTTTGTTCAGTCTCTTCTACCTTTTTATTCAGAGATTCTATTTTCTTATTTAGCTCCTTTTTCTCCCACTCATGATAGGTTCTATCATACCCCATTTGAATCTCATTATCCTTATAATCATTGATCTGTTTTTCCAGATCTTCTATGGCTTGCATGTATTCATATCTCCTTTCTTCCATCTTAGCTAGAGTTTTGCACATGCTCTCATTATGATCTCTTTACTTTTTAACCATATTTTTGCATGATTGAGAGCAGAGTTTAGAATTTACCTCAGTGGGTAGTTCAGTGGAGGAGACATTTGATGTTTCTGCCATTAGAGCTTGATTTTGAAATTCTTCCACTGTCTGATCACTCCAGTCAAACACATTGTCTTCTTGAGAGACAAGTGCTGTTGATGATGATATTTGAATGGGCTGTGAAGTCTTTGATGGCTGTTGACCTTGAGATCTACATTCTCTGGCAAAGTAACCAAGCTTATGGCATTTATAGCATTCCACTTTTGATTTATCAAAAGATGGTTTGCCTTCTGTCTTGGCTTGAAAGTTGGTCCTTCCAGTTCTTTTCAGAAATCTTTTGGCCCTCATAGTCAGCATTGCATGTTGCCACTTTAGATCCATCTCTTCAAGATCATCTGGATGAATTTGTTCCAAGTCTTCAACATTTAGAGCAAATAATCCATCATTGGCAACAAAAGCCTCATAGTGAGTTTCAGTAGAATTGCCATCACCACCTGAAAAAGAATCACAGTTATTAGATTTTTCAGAAGACAGAAGAGCAGTATTGTGATTATAAGAAAAGGATTTCTTTTTAGCATCAATCTCAGTCTCAAACACTCTAAAACTGTTATATAGATCATCCAATTCTATCTCATCAAGAGTGTCTTTTGTTCTCCATTGTGCAGCATAGACTGTCCATTCTTCTCCAAGAGATCTGAGAAACTTTCTGTTGACTTCATCTTGATCCAGATTGACCTTTGCACTTTCCAGTTCACTTATCAGTTTGTTGAACCTGTCAAAAATTTGAGTAAGGTTTTCATTCTTGCCACCAGAAAAGTTTTCATACTGCTGTTTCAAGAGGTCCTTTTGGTTTCTCTTGGTACTGGCATTACCAGCAAACCTCTTCTCTAAGGCATTCCAAAGAGAATGAGCAGTATAAAACTTTTTGAACTGATGTTGATAAGCATTAGGAATGGCTATTTGTAACAATGTAAGTGCTTTTACTTCATTCATTCTAGCCTTCCTTCCAAGTTCAGTTTTTGGAGGAGTTTTGACTGGTTTTCCCTCTTCATCAAGTTCTGGATCAACTGCAGGAGGAAATTCAACAGCTTCCCATATGGCATAATCAATGAATTGAATATGCTGTTGAATCCTGAGTTTCCACATCTCGAACTCAGTGGGCTTGAGCATAGGCACTTTGAGTCCTTGCCCAGATCCACTGCTGCTGTTTTCAAATTCCATTGCAAAACAATTAAAAATTTAAAAGAAAGTTTTTGACTTTGAAAAACAAAGAGTAACCTGGTTTGAAAAACCTGATTTGAACAATCTGGTTTGACAAACCTGGCTCTGATACCACTTGTCAGGATCTAAATATGAATTACCAAGACTAACTGATTTGAATTTATCAGAGTATAAATCAATAATCTTGCTTTGAATCAAAGTTTAATCAAGAAGTTTGCGGAACAACACTTAATTATTTTAACAAAAAACTTTCAGAATCAATAATGAATAAACACACAAGAAGTAATCAAGACTGTTTGTATTGCTGAATTCAATGATTACAATCACCTCTAATCTGTTTGATTAGACGAAGAACACAAACTGTTCTTCGGGTTTTACAACCTTAGAGGTTTATGAAAACTTAATCAACAAAGCAATTACAGAGTCAAAATATGCAGAAAACTCCTGTACAATAGAAAGACCTATTCTATGTATTTATATTGCTTCTTGATATGTTTCCTTGACGAATAATGACTTCTCTGATAGTAGATATGCTGGAATCTTCACATAGATATCGTTTCCTGAAAATCAGCACTTTCTGTTTCTGAAACTGTTGAGCAGCTTGAATCTTTTGACAGCATGAGCAGAGCAGCTTGAGTTGTTTTGCTCTGGCAGCTTGAACTTTTACACTAGCAGCTCGAGTTTCTTCAACTAGCAGCATGAACTTTGTATTTACATTTAAAAACTACTAACAGTCTGAGAAGTCTAACTAACAGCTTGAACATACTTAAACTATTTCCCAACAACTAAGTTAGTATTTACTTACTTTGATGTATTAGGAGAATGTAAACAAGTAGAAATTGAAATCTTGAAATGTTGCACCAAGAACACTTGAGGAAACAAAAGTTGCAAACTTTTGTGTGGGAGATGGCCTTTGGCCGACTTTTTTGAGAGAGGAAGAGAAACGATTTTTTATTTGCAAGGTGTGAAGAGTGAATGAATTGAGCTCTCATTTATAAAGAAAAAATGGTCATCAAATGGAGGTGGAGTGAAGTCTTGGATGAGATGAAAGAGAGAGGTGTTTGAAAGATTTGATTTAGATGGTGAGTGGGATTTTTAATGAAAAATTGAAGTCAAACCCTAAGATGTACTTCCTAGGGACGGATTTTATCAGATCTTAATGATGTATTTTTATTTTTTTTTTGTATTAAAGTATTTAAAATGTATTCTTGTATTTCACTTTTTATATAAATTCATAAGTACTTATGAATGCATTAGTTTAATGAATTGTTTTTGTCTTGTATAATTAATGTTAAGTAAGTGTATTAATACATGATTAGTGTCACTAATCTTAATTTAATTATGTACTTACTTGAATTAATCCATCATTTCGTAAATCGATTGGATTAATTAATTTGTCGTTTCATCGCACTGATGAAATTGTTTCTAATTGAATTGATTTCCTTATGAACTTTGTTAATCACCTTGATTAATTGCTAATGGCTACTGATTAGGTTATAACTTGTTAATAAATACTGATTAGGTCATAGTTGCTTACCTGGTTTTATGTCGGATGTTACAGTCTCCCCCGGAATTTCGTCCCGAAATTAGTTCGCGTTCTCCACTGATTGTGCACTTGTGAAAAACTGAATGTACTTTTCGCGAAACTGATCCACACATTCCCATGTAAACTCAGGGCCACGATTAGAGTTCCATCTGAATTTTATTATCAAAATTCGGATGTGCATTAGGTTCTTGACTTCTCGGTCCATTATTTCTACGGGTTGTTCAATGAAGTGTAGCTTGTCATCCAGTTGAGCTCTTCCAGAGGTATGATGAGTGTTTCATATGACATGCACTTTTTCATATTCGACACATGAAAGGTATTATGTACGCTGCTTAGCTACGGGAGCGTCTCAAGTTGGTAGGCTACCAGACCAATTCGTTTATAAATTCTGAATGGCCCGATATAACGAGGATTAAGCTTTCCTCGTTTTCCAAAACAGATTACGCCCTTCCATGGCAAGACTTTCAACATCATTGGGTATCCTTCTTCGAATTCCAAATCTTTTCTTCTAATATCAGTGTAACTTTTCTGCCGATCCTGCGCAACCTTCAATTAGTTTTGAATCTGTACTATCTTCTCAGTTGCCTCGTGTATAATCGCGGTACCGATGATTTGGCTATCCCCTACCTCAACCCAACAAATAGGCGATCGACTCTTTTGCCCGTAAAGTGCCTCAAACGGCGCAACTTTAATTCTCGAGTGATAGCTATTGTTGTAGAGAACTCGACTAACGGCAAACGTGTATCCCAACTTTTGCCAAAATCAATCGCGCACGCCCTTAACATACCCTCCAACATTTGAATGGTCCTCTCACTCTGAAAATCAATTTGCGGGTGGTACTCTGTACTCATGTCTAGTCGCATACACAACATCTCTTGTAATGATTGCAAGAACCTCGATGTAAACCAACTGTCTCTATCAAAAATAATCGTTATGGGAATTCCATGACTTGAGACAACTTCTTTACGATAGATTCGGGTTAACTTATCCATCTTATCAGTCTTCTTGATTGGCAAGAAGTGTGCAGTCTTTATGAGTCGATCCAAAATCACCCAAATGGTGTCATAACCACCAGATGTTTTTGGCAACTTTGTGATTAAATCCATGGTTATTCTTTCCCACTTTCATTGTGGTATCTCTGGTTGTATCAATAATCATGATGGCTTCTAGTGCTCAGCCTTAACCTTCAAACATGTTAAGCACTTGCTGACATATGTAGCAATGTCAGCCTTCATGTTTGGCCAACAGTATAGGTCCTTCAAGTCGTGATACATCTTATCTGATCCTGGGTGAATAGCATCTCTTTTCTTATGCCCTTTGTCCATCACCAGCTTCCTCAACACTCTGAACTTTGGTAGCCAATTCCGGTTCATGAAGTATCGGCATCCATCGGTCTTTGTCTTAAACTGTTTATCCATTCCTCTCAAGGCTTCATCCACCAAGTTTTCCTCCTTGACTGCTTCCTCCTGTGCCTCGCGGATCTGAGAGTTCAGGTTTGGCCCTATAGTCATGACCAAGGCTCCTCTCAAAGGCTTAACCCATTCTTTTCGGCTAAAGGCATCAGCTACAACATTTGCCTAGCCTGGATGATAACGGATCTCATAGTCGTAATCACTGAGTAGCTCAACCTAGCGTCGTTGTCTCTTGTTTAACTCTTTCTAATTTAGAATATGCTGAAGGCTCTTGTGGTCTGTAAACACCTTGCACTTTGTACCGTAAAGGTAGTGCCTCCATATCTTGAGAGCAAATACCATAACTTGTTAAGCTCGCGATAGTCAATGCACATTCTAAAGGACCGTCTTTCTTCTTCATGAATAAAACCGGAGCTCCCCAAGGTGAGGAACTTGGTCGGATGAATCCTTAATACAACAGCTCTTGCAGCTGATTTGATAATTCTTGCATCTCTGAGGGTGCCAATCGATAGGGTGCTCGTGCCACAAGTGCTGCTCCATGCACTAAGTCAATCTGAAATTCTACTTGTCTAGCTGGTGATTGTCAAGACAAGTCTTCAGGAAATACTTTTGGGTATTCACGAACCACCGGGATTTCTTCGAGTCGCTTTTCCTTTGACTCTTTCTCCATCATTTGAACTAAAACTGCTTGACAACCCCTTCGAAGGCATTTCAGCGTTCTTAACCCAGAGATGACGTTCAACTGGTGATTCTTTCTTTATCCTTGGACTGTTAGGACTTTGTGATTCTTAAACAGTATCCGTACAACCTTTTTACCACACAGGATTTCGGCATGATTATCTGACAACCAATCCATACTGATAACTATGTTGAAGCTTCCGTGTTCGATAGGCATCAAGTTTATCTTAAAGGGATGATCTGCTAATTCTACGGCATAAGCATTATCTAATGGGGAAAGAGCGGCATTCAGTTGTTCACTAAACTTAGCAGATATAAAGCTTCTATCAGCCTTAGTATCGAACAGCACATAAGCATACATATCATTAAGAAGGAACGTACATGTTACAACGTTGGGATATTGTCGAGCATCACCGGCACCAAACACAAAGGCTCTCCCTTGAGCTCCACCACCGTTCCTTAACTTTGGGCAGTCCTTCTTGAAGTGCCCAGCTATCCCACATTCGTAGCAGCTCCTTTGCGTACCGCTGTTGTTTCCGTTGGTGTTATACTTATAATCTTGGGTCAGATGACCAAGCTTCTTACATTTCCTTCAAGTGGTTGGACAGGGACCTACGTGGTGGTAGGTGCATCGGTTACACACATGTTTAGTGGCCAGTATAGCCCTTCCTTGGCTCAGCCCCAGTAACAAATGCTTTAATGGTTTCGGGCTTTTTGGACTGTGAGCCGGTACCTTTCCCTGATTTGTCTTCCCATTTTCTTTTGTTTTGCCCTGCCTTGGCCTCCATTCTCCTGGCCACTTGATCCATTAAATTATTTTCAGTCTGAATGGAGCTCTGAGTTGTTGTGGGGTTGGAGGCAGTAACATTTCCATGAATTTGAGGAGGAAGTGCCCAAATGTAGCGTTCAATACGCTTGTACTCCAGAGTGATCATTTGTTGGCATAGTAGGCTTAACTCGTGGAAACGGTTAGTGTATCCGCAACATCCATACCCGTCATCTTGAGATTCCAAAACTCAGATTCCATCTTCTGTAGTTCGTTTCTGGGGCAATACTCATCTGTCATCATTTGCTTCCACTCAGTCTAGGCGAGTTGGTAGGCAATGTCGAATCCAACTGATTGGACAAACGAATTCCACCAAGTCAGTGCGCTATCCTGTAGAGTGTGAGTAGCGAACTTGACCTTTTCGTCCTCGTTACAGCCGCTAACGTGAAACACAGACTCAAGTTTCTCGAACCAGTGAACTAGTCCGACAGCGCCTTCTGTCCCGTTAAAGTATCGAGGCTTACAACTTAGAAACCCCTTAATACCACACCCCTATTGGCTGGTGTAGGTACCTCCCATAGTGCGGCTTGCTCCTCCATCACCGTTCGCAGTGTTGTTTCGGTTGGTCTCATAGGTGGCTATGGCAGCTGCCACTCGTTGAGCAATGAGTTAGTCGATCTCAGGTGTGCTCATGGCTTTCTTTGGGGGCATTATTTTAAAGTTTAAAGAAAGAACATAGTGTAAGAAGTTGAGTCTTAAAGGTTTGAATCTTCTTGAGACAAATAGTTCTATAACACTAATCACAGATACATAATTAAATTAAATTTTTCATTAGCACTTGATATAATTTGTTACATGGGGGTCGGCTTTTACCCGGAAAATTTCAAGTTCTATCATAACTAGATATACATTAACTACAATTTTAAATAATACAATAATAACAGGGCACTATGTGTGGGAGTGATCAGGGGTCTCTCCCTGCTCCAGGGCATTGAGGCGTTGTGTCAGCGCCTCGTAGTCGGCCAGTCTCTGACGGAGTTCCTCCAGTCTGTGTTGTTGGATAGTTAAAGCATGCTAGTTGGGTTCTTCACGCTCGATCCTCGAATTGATTTCCCCAATGTCCTAGTTGAGTAGTCGGATCTGGAGATCTTGTCCGGTGGCTCATTCCACCAGCAGAGGCACTGCTGGTCTGCGGGCTCCAGGGTGAGTGGTGGGGTCAGTGCGGAGGTCGGAGGATGGTCCTCCGACTTTGAACTAGAAGGGGATTCCCTCCTCTTGCCTCCATTCTTGGAGGGTCTCGGGCATGCAGACCAATCTACGAGCGTTTGCCCGTTGCTGCTGTGGTGGGCTTGGCTGAGGAACAGGAACCGGGATAGACTCTCGATGTGGCATCATTACCCTTTTCCTTGGCGTGAACAACATGAGTGGGCCATTGGGGTGTGGACGAAATGGTTTATGGGAGGGCATTTCTGGGTGGTATGGGATGTAGGAGGGGGCCACTGGGAATGGGGGGTCCTCCCCGGATGGTTCTTCGCATCCGCTAGAGGATTCGTCTTCCTCTATGGGTTCCTCCTCGGATCCCTCTACTGGTTCTTCTGTATCGGAGGGATCTTCTTCCTCCGGTGGGTCTTCCTCCTCAATTGGGTCCTCTTCGATGAATACCTCCGTGACCTCCGGGCTCAAAGGGGTGTACTCATCTTCGGAGTCAGACAGGATAATGATTGTGTGGCTTGACATGTAATCTGTCATCATGGCCCATTTTGAATGTTTAGTTATTTTCGAAATGTTTTTTCTAAAATCAGTAAAACATAAGTGTAGCTATAGTCTAGGGTACTAATGCAACCTAGTTCACTATAACGATGGCTCTGATGCAAATCTGTCACACCCAGTTACCCAGGTTGGCAACGAAGCGTGACGCCGCTGAAGAATAGTCATATTCAAGTGAACGACCACTATACGGACGTTTTCAAAAATACATTAATATAACTTCAAAATATGAAAATTTTTTACATAGCCCGAATAACATGAAGAGTAGTTCGCAAGTTACAGAGATTTAAATACATAATTAAATTAACAAAATGATGTAAATACATCTCCGAATTTTGAAAATGATGCGACTCCAAAATGAACGGGAGCCTTGGAATACTTCTGATGCAGTGCACACGCCTTAATTACTTGAAAATACATGCTAAAATACGTCAACGAATTATTGGTGAGTTCATAGGTTTACACGAAAAAATGATTTGTATGAACATCAACAGTTGAGTTTGAATTTATAAAAACATAAATTTCATGTTATGTAATACATAAAACCATCATGCAACCGAAACTTAAGTATGAGTTTGCCCTGTGCAATATTCCCGTCTGTAATACCGTAATGTTAAATATATATACACCCCTTAGCAGTTGGAGTGACCAACCTAGGTGAGGGACATTAATCCCGATAGATCTATCAATAACATATTCGCGCTTACATAAAAATGTAACTAAAGTTCCATAATCTGAGGACTGATGGCACCACATGTGTAATACACAAAAGAAATGAAGCACTTTATGTGTCCATATGAAAATGAAGCACGTATTTCAACCCCAAAACGTAACTTTAAAAAAAGGGTCTACGAAGACTTACAGTAAATTGATGGCAAAACGAGCGTAAAAACATAGATTTTGTTGATGACTTGAGATGAGACTTGTGGTTGTTTTTAATGATTTGGTCTTTGGTTTTCATAGTAAAAAAACTTCTATGTACAAATAATTTGTCAAGTTAAGGACGACCATTTTTCGAGGTGTTTAGGTTAGGGAAAAGGCTCGTTGAAAACCTTATGTTGGCCATTTTTGAGTTGTTAAACTTCCGGGTTCCCAAATAATATTTGGGAGTTCAAAACTCCATATTAAATAATGAAAACCTCCACATATTTGGTGAAGACAGAGATCTAACTTTTGAAACAAGAATCAACACATTTCGTTAAATTTTGACTTATTTATGATTTTTCGAAGTCGACGTAATAATTCTGCCGAAAATCCGGAATTTATAAACTTGAAACAACTTGTGATTCTTGTTTATTCAAAAACCATATGTATAAAAGGTTATGAAACACATTTATATAACTTGTTTTCATATTATTTATACTTACATTATGTGTTTATATATATATATATAAACACATTTGAAAAAAGAAACACTAAAATAAAGCTAGTGATTTATAAACTTGAGTTTTTATGAAATTTGTTTTTGTTGGTGATTATATATATTATACAAGACTTATATAAACTTAAATTTAAGATATAATTAGTTATTATTTTCTTACTTTGATGTATTAGGAGAATGCAAACATGTAGAAGTTGAAATCTTGAAATGTTGCACCAAGAACACTTGAAATAAACTTGAAGAAACAAATGTCGAAAACTTTTGTGTGGGAGATAGCCTTTGGACGATTTTTTTGAGAGAGGAATAGAAGGGATTTTTGCTTTGCAAGGTGTGAAGAATGAATGAATTGAACTCTCTATTTATAGAGGAAAAGTGGTCATCAAATGGAGGTGGAGTGAAAGTGTTGGATGAGATAAAGGTGAGGTGTTTGAAAGATTTGATTTAGATGGTGAGTGAAATTTTTAATAAAAAATTGAAGTTAAACCCTAAGACGTACTACCTAGGGCCGGATTTTATAAGATCTTTATGATGTATTTTTATTTTTCTTTTGTATAAAAGTATTTAAAATGTATTCTTGTATTTCCATTTTTATGTAAATTCATAAATACTTATGGATGAATTAGTTTAATAAATTGTTTTGGTCTTGCATAATTAATGTTAAGTAAGTGTAGTAATGCATGATTAGTGTAAC
Organism: Centrapalus pauciflorus; assembly: GCA_020465985.1. Taxonomy (NCBI): domain Eukaryota; kingdom Viridiplantae; phylum Streptophyta; class Magnoliopsida; order Asterales; family Asteraceae; genus Centrapalus; species Centrapalus pauciflorus. The sequence goes on from JAANYP010004139.1 coordinate 29,387, forward strand.
TAATCTTAATTTAATTATTTATTTAGTTGAATTAATCCATCATTTCGTAAATCGATCGGATTAATTAATTTGCCGTTTTATCGCACCGATGAAATTGTTTCTAATTTAATTGAATTTCCTTATGAACTTTGTTAATCACCTTGATTAATTCCTAATGGACACTAATTATGTTATAACTTATTAATAAATACTGATTAGGTAATAGTTACTAACCTGGTTTTTTTCCACGATTTTGATGTTCTTGACATTGTGATGTTGAGAATTGTATATATAGAGAGAGAAAGTAGTGAGAAGATGAAAGTGATTTAAATGAAAGACAATTTGTCTTTTATTGACATCTTTCGGCCTTTGGCACATTTAGCTCCTCCACTTATCTGATTTCCTTAAATAAAGATTCCATCTTTTTTTTATCATCAAAAACACTTGTAAATAATTATAAATACTTATTAAATTGAAAACCTAAAATTTCTTAATATCTTAATAAAGCAACCAACTTTTAAATTTCCCATTACATATTTTCCGAATAAATAACTTTTATAAATAATCCAACTTGATTACATTAATTACAATAATTTAAGCTAAATATCCTCATTAATATTTATTTAAATCCTAGGATGTTACAGTTTTCAAAATATTTTATACATACTTTGTGTATTCATACATTTATGAACACATTTGAGGATGAAAACTTTAAAGTAAAACTACTTTGTTCATGAATTTTGTTTTCAAGTAACTTGTTGTTAGTGATTTTTACATTATGCAAGACTTATGTTTAGCATAAATAAAAGAAACACATGGTGTAGTTTCACTTACCTAGTGAAGAACAAAGCAAATATGTATAATAAGAGGTATTGAATTAGTTGTTCACTCAAGAACACCAAAATTTCTTGAAGACTTGAAGAACAATTGAAGAGTGTGTGTGTGTGCCAATTTTGAGAGAGAGCAAAGATGAGAGGATTTGCAAGACCAAATGTGTGAAATGAGATGAGAATTGATTATCTATTTCTAGAGGAGGATGGAAGTGATGAAGTTTTTTAAATGATGACAAGGGAGGGTGAGTTGAGTGTAAATCAAAAGAAGCATAGTTTGTGACTGAAGATAGTGATGGAAGTCGGGGTTGAAAATAAAAATACTCAAAAGAAGATGGGGGGTCTGGGAGGGGGGGAAGGGGGCCGGCCATGGTGGTTTTAAATATTAATATTAATTTTTTGGGAAGACCACCCCTTACGGGGCAGTCGTCGTAGTCTCGGTCCCACATCTTGCAACACAATATCAATCATAACTAAGATAGAGTAATTAAGATGCGGAATTTCAAATTACAAGTACAAACAATTAGGATAAGTTTAATACAGTTTTAGTACGAATTTACAGTTTTCAAATTAAACGTATAAAGGGTACAAGACTAATCTATTTCATGTCATCATACAATCAAATAAAATCTACCCATACCACCACAATTTTCATCTGCCAATCAGTATCGAAGTGTTTGTTGAGTAGTGGTCTATAGAAAACTTCAATCTTGATCTTGTAAGACCTAAGAACTAGGTCCAGCAGGTGACTTTCCTTTATCTTTTCCTGTAAAAAGTGTAAACAACATCTGTAAGCAAAGCTTCGTGAGAATATAGATTTTCAGATTACATGCATTATCAAGCGGATCATGGGTCTAGCGTGATATGCCTTGACTGCCGCTACAGCCACTCATGATTGAGACATAGTAGTCATAGAGTTGGATGATGTTCAGCCCACACTCACGCTTTTAGTGAAAGCTATCCACTTGTACTGGGCTAGCTACCAGTAATCAACATGGGGGAACATCAGAGTGTCAATACCAAGTTCAATAGAACTGGTGAAGTAGCAAGGTCTAGAACAATAGACCGTCAAAGCTAATCATGCTAAGCTGAATCAATATGTCAAAGATGCGAGCAATAATGAAAGCATAGATAATCAAGGTCATGATAGCAATAAACTCATAGCAATATCTGAAATGAACTGAACGTACAATGTCATGCGGAATGATAAATCTAATAGCTATCATGATCCACAGGGCATCAACGAACCATGGGGTGCACAAGTCACAATCCAGCTGAGCATGTATGAATGTCAAAGTAAACTATCATCAACAATATGTCTCAACTGGTAATCTAGCATGTAAAACTGAATATCTATAACTCAAAGTTTCTGTTGTCTTTATCAAGCATATTAAATCCACCACCTGAGTTATCTCAGGATTTTATCTTTAATCTTTGTCTATCTGATCTCTGGCTTTTCTTTTCAAATCTGTGACCCATGTAACATCCTTGAATTCAATTACAGTAATTCGGATCTATTTAGGCGGATAATTTATAATTAAGATGAATTATGAGCAATTGTTATGTATTTGGGATATTTAGAAAGTTTGTTGTTATTTTAAGAAAATTTGAACTCGGAATTATTATTAAGGAATATTATGAATTATAAAAGCCATTAATGATAAATTTAAGAATAAATCAGTATTTTATGGAACCGGTTAAGTTGAGGGGTGAAATGTGCAAAATGATGAAAATGGGAATAAAAGCCTAAAGCCTTTCATTTTCGATGGACACTCTCTCTCTACACTTTCTCTCTCTGGAATTCTCTCTACTTTTCTCTACGATATCTCACAAACGGACCGGCCGATTATCGAGATTTATACGTCATCGGAAAGATCTCGAGGAGTACTACAACAATCTACGGTTGGATTCTTGATTTCATACGAATTGAGGTAAGAATCGACCCTTTTAAGTTTATATGTCTCGGTTTTGAAAACATGAAATTCGAATTTGTCATTTCTTGCATGAATAAAGCCGATTTTGCTTGAGTTTTAGCTAGAATATGATAGTATATGTGTAATAGAATGGAACCTAGGCATCATACATGATATATCGGTGATTTTAGGCTTAGAAAGGCATGTTTTAAAGTTGTAAGATGAAGAAACTCGAAAATACCAAGAACACAGTCGAAATGCAAGAACAAACTCGATTTTTGTATTAATTCGAGCATGTATTCGAGTTTAACACATGGAATTCGAGTTTATGTCCCTAAATTCGAATATGGTTCGAATGTATCCTCATGGGTTCGAGTTTGGCCTCAAATTCGAAGGAAAATTCGAATTTAACCCCTTAAATTCGAATTTAGTGCCTAAAAATTGAAACCCACTCTCTAAACTCGAATATTTTGAATGAAACACATAAACAACACTTAAAACAACAAGAGTTATTCAAAGGACAAGGTATGAACTTGTGATGGGTTCAAACTTAGTTGTAGTTCGAATTTAGACATGGACCCGAAATGGGGGAAAATATTGCAAAACTTGCAAAACTTGGTCTTATGAATTTAAACGGTTTTTGACTTGAGGTATTGTTGCAACTAATTTAACAGGTCCCTTGTGGTGTTGTTTAACCCACAGTGGGGTACTTGGTGGATCCGGTTGATAGCCCGAGGAGAAATAAATATCGGTTAAAAGTTTAATTACGCACCCACTGTGAGTACATTAGATTTCGCATGTTTATATCTGTTTTATGTCAAGCTTTGCCTGCTGAGACATGTTGCTTCATTTATTGTTTGGAATTCTACTAACTTGCGTAGATTTAGATGCACATCATACTTGTTTCATGTCCTTTCGATTGTTGTGCATCTAGTGATGGACCGGTGGGTCGCATCGATTACTCTGATGTTACTGCGCTATATGACCTGGAGTTGATCCCTCCGAGGCCCGGTAGGCAGTATGTCATCCCCGATTGTACGTTTGTCTCAGATGGTATGTTTAAAGCCGAGCTTTGGGCTCGAAGGGGCTGCGGCTCTGGTCCGTACTTGGTGTACGAAGAGGGTATACGATGTTTGTCATCGGTTTTACCCTTGGGGTTTCATAAAAATTTATAAAATGCGTAATCTGTGTATTCACTAAGCCTTTGCTTATACCTCAGTTGCTTTATTTTTACAGGAAAAGGGAAGTGTACCGCCGGACCTTCTAGTTAGGTCATTTGTGAAGATTCGGAAGATTTGGTACTATTTAATCGGTAATTATGCTTTGAGACAGTAATGTAATATATTCTGGATGTTGTAATAATTATTTGGGTGTGTGGACTTAGATTTGGTACCTGGTAGCACCGTAGGGTGTTTGACACTGTTGCACTGCTTTATTTATGTATTTTAAATGCTTCCGCACTTAATTTAGCTTATCAGATCATTATGTAATTGTGTTTGATGTTTAAATCCTGGGTGTTTTGGTAAATGGTTGTTGTCGTGGCAAGGGTGTCACACGAGATGGTATCAGAGCAGTAGTTTGAGATTCAAGTGTCCGTGAGGTCTTGGTCTCAAACATATGTAGTGATTTAAGTAATGATCTGAACTAACATAGGTTACGATCTAGTAATAATAGGGATTGACTATCATACGGGACAAATGGGGTGGTGTCTTTAAATTATGACATGTTACTAAACAAGTTATATGTTTATTATTTCAAAACATGTCTGGAGGAGGAATGACACCTGAAGAAACAAGGGAGATGATGCTAGCCATGATGGCTGAGCAGAACAAGATGATTCAGGATTAGTTTCGGGCTCGAGATGAGGCCGAGGCTAAGAGAAGGGAGGATAAGAGAAAAAACAAGGAAAAGGAAGGGGGCAACAATGAGGAACAAGATGACAATACTGGGTCGTCTAACAAGCCCAAAGGTTGTCGCTTCAAGGACTTTAAGGGAAACGGGGCCGTGGAATTTAATGGATTGGGAGACGCTGTTGCCGCACTCGAATGGATAACGGCAACCGAACGAACATTTTCGAATCAGCGACTGTGCTGAGAAGGACATGGTTCGATATGCTACCGCTATGTTCACCAATGATGCGATTATGTGGTGGAACGCTATGGTAAATGCTTTGACACTGGAGAAGGTTTCTGTGATGACTTGGGCTGAGTTTACGGACTTATTCACTCAGCAGTATTGTCCAGTTGATGAACACCGAAGACTGGAGGCGAAGTTTATGGCACTGATGCAGGGGACTAAGACTGTGTCCCAATATGCTGTAGAGTTCACGAGGCTGAGTCTGTTCGCGCCTCATCAAGTCGATACTGAGGAAAGGAAGGTGACCAGGTTCGAGGCTTGTCTGGATATTGAGATCAGGCGAGTTATGAGTAACGTTCGCTATCTTACATTTGCTGGTTTACTTGAGGCTGCCAGAAATGTAGAGCGAATTCTTATTATGTCGGGTTATTCTATTGGGTCTGCTTCTGCATCCACCAACCCAACGCAACCGTCACCGCCAAAGCGCCAACGTGAGGGAGGATACTCGGGATCTTCCCGGTCTTCACAGTATTCGCCTCAACAATCATATCGTCGACAGTCTGGTTCTTCTGATCGTGGTCGTGCTCGTGCTTATTCCATCAACACCGAGCCACAGTATTGCAATAAGTGTCATCTGGAGCACTTTGGCAAGTGCACAAATGGACGTGCTTGCTTTTGCTGTGGGGAATTGGGTCATTTTCAGAACAATTTCCCAAGGAAGGGAGATGCTTGCTATAAGTGTGGGGTGTGGGGACACTATAGTAGGAACTGTAGGAAGAATGCTCCAGCAGCCACTACGCCATCATCAACACAGTCTTCTGGAGGTTCAAGTGGTGGTTCAGTTAACCGCCGGGGTCAGTCACAAAGGGCACCGGCTCGTGCTTTTCAGATAACGGCGGAGGAGGCCATGGAAAACACAGAGGTGGTTACGGGTAAGTTCATAGTTAATTCTATGCCAGCACGAGTTTTATTTGATTCGGGTGCAAATCGTTTGTTTTTTTCTACTATGTTTGCACAACAACTTGCCATGCCATTGTCTAGATTATCTGCTATATTTGACATAGAAGCTGCTAGCAACACTCTAGTCAAGGTAGATCACGTATACCGTAATTGCACATTAGTAATTGAAGATGTAGTCTTCAATTTGGACCTGATTCCTATTGAGTTTAGTGAGTTTGATGCGATAGTCGGGATGGACTGGTTGATCGAGAATGAAGCCCATATAGTGTGTAAGAATCGAATGATAAAGATAACTACTCCGGAGGGGCGTGAGATTTGTATATATGGGGATAGGAGAAGCGGGGATTTATGTTTGTTGACTATTGCAAAAGCTCGAAAGCTTGTTGCAAGGGGATGTGATGCTTACTTAGCATATGCGATTGATGCTAAGGTTGAGAAGAGATCTTTGGCCGATGTGCTGGTTGTTTCACAATTCCCGGATGTGTTTCCAGAAGACTTGTCTGGCGTGCCGCCTGAGAGACAAGTGGAATTTAAGATTGAATTGATCCCTGGAGCTGCACCGATAGCTCGTTCTCCTTATCGTCTTGCCCCAGCCGAGATGAAAGAAATGATGACACCGCTTCAAGAGTTGTTGGACAAGGGCATCATTCGACCGAGTTCATCGCCTTGGGGAGCTCCAGTATTGTTTGTTAAGAAGAAAGATGGCACAATGAGGATGTGCATTGATTACCGGGAGCTGAATAAGTTGACAATTAAGAACAAGTATCTGTTGCCAAGGATAGACGATTTGTTCGATCAATTACATGGGGCGAGCGTGTTTTCCAAGATTGATTTGAGGTTGGGGTACCATAAGTTGAAGGTACGAGAAGAGGATGTGCCTAAGACAGCATTTAGGACGCGTTATGGGCGTTATGAGTTCTTGGTTATGCCTTTCAGGTTAACCAATGCCCCGACTGTCTTTATGGATTTGATGAACCGAGTTTGTAGACCGATGTTAGACAAGTCGGTGATCGTTTTTATTGATGACATTCTAGTATACTCTAAGTCTGAGGCTGAGCACGCTGATCACCTAAAGGAGTTATAGGAGTTGTTAAGAAAGGAAAGGTTGTATGCCGAATTCTCAAAGTGTGAGTTTTGGCTACAACAGATACAATTTCTAGGACATGTGATTTCGGGGGCTGGGAATTCTGTGGATCCAGCCAAAGTTGAAGCAATAAAGAACTGGGAACCGCCGTGTTCAGCTACTGAAGTTAGAAGTATTCTTGGGTTGGCAGGATATTATTGGAGGTTCATAAAGGATTTTTCTAAGATTGCAGTTCCTTTGACTGCATTAACAAAGAAGACGCTAAGTGAAGCTCCAATACTTGCTCTACCGGAGGGTAATGAGGACTTTGTAGTATACACGGATGCTTCAAGACTGGGATTAGGGGCTGTACTGATGCAGCGCGGGAAAGTAATTGCTTATGCTTCAAGACAGTTGAAGCAGCATGAGAAGAATTACTCAACTCATGATCTTGAGTTGACAGCAGTCACATTTGCACTGAAATTGTGGAGACGTTATCTGTACGGAACTAAGTGTCAACTCTATACAAATCATAAGAGTTTAAAGTATATCTTTAGTCAGAAGGAACTTAATATGAGACAACGTAGGTCTATGGAGCTTATTAAAGACTACGATTGTGAGATACTGTACCATCCCGGAAAGGCTAACGTGGTAGCCGATGCTTTGAGTCGCAAAGCATATGCTAAGGATTGCCGTTATATGATGACGTCTACAATGCTGACCTCCACAATTATTGATGATGTTAAGGCCGCTCAGGAGGAAGCCTTGAAAGATGAAAATGTTGGTGCTGAGGATATTAGGATACAAATTAAGAATATGGAAACAAGTGAGTCGGGATTGAAAGGGATATCCGGGAGGATATGGGTGCCGCAGTATGGGGGTATGAGGGAGGTAATCATCGAAGAAGCACACCAGTCTAGGTATTTTGTACATCCTGGAAGTACAAAGATGTACAATGAACTGAAGGCAGACTTTTGGTGGCCGGGATTGAAAAAGGACATAGGCCAGTACGTGGAAAGATGAAGGACTTGCCGGCTTGTGAAAGCCGAACAACAGCAACCTTATGGCAGTCTGCAACCGCTTCCCATTCCGGAATGGAAGTGGGAGCACATAACGATGGATTTTGTTACAAAGCTGCCGAAAACTAGGCGTCAACACGATGCAGTATGGGTGATCGTGGATAGATTGGCTAAGTCGGCTCACTTTATACCGATTAGAGAAAACTATTCGCTGGAGAAGTTAGCTCAGATTTATATGGACGAGATCGTTTTTAGGCATGGAGTGCCTAAGTCCATAGTATCGGATCGAGATAGCCGATTTACTTCGAACTTCTGGTCGGCTTTACAGGAGGGATTGGGAACGAGGATCGCAATGAGTACGGCTTACCGTCCACAAACCGATGGTCAAAGTGAACGGACCATCCTTACTTTGGAAGACATGATGAGATCGTGTGTGTTAGATCTCGGTGGCAATTGGGACGATCATTTGCCACTAATAGAGTTTTCGTATAATAACAATTACCACGCAACAATCAAGAAGGCACCGTCTGAGGCGTTGTATGGGAGGAGGTGTAGGACTCCTACTTGTTTTAGAGAAACTGGAGAAACACCGATTGCTGGGCCGGCATTGCTTCAAGAAACGAACGAGAAGATACAGGTGATTAGACAGAACATGAAGGCGGCCCAGGATCGTCAGAAAAGTTACTACGATAGGAGACACAAACCGATCAATTTTGAAGTAGATGATTGGGTGTATCTAAAAATATCACCTACGAGAGGTGTTACTCGTTTCGTGAAGAGGGGAAAGTTGGCTCCGAGGTTCGTCGGACCATTTAGGATTATTGAAAAAGTTGGAAATCAGTCGTATCGTTTAGAGTTGCCTGAAGGTATGTCGGGCATACACCCGGTATTTCATGTTGGGAATCTTAGGAAATCGTTTAATACTGGAAATGAGGATTGGGCAGACCACACCGAGCTTCAAGTTGATGAAAGGCTCCGGTACGTTGAGGAGCCGGAGTGTGTGTTAGATACTAAGGTGAAGAAATTGAGAAGCAAAGAGATCGAAATGGTGCTTGTACGTTGGAAGCATCATAAGGGAGCCAATCATACATGGGAGACGAAAGCTGATATGTTAAGAAAATATCCGCAGCTGTTTGAAGTCAAATAAGTTCGAGGACGAAGTTAGAGCGTGGTGGAGCCCATATTGTAACATCCTTGAATTCAATTACTGTAACTCGGATCTATTTAGGCGGATAATTTATAATTAAGATGAATTATGAGCAATTGTTATGTATTTGGGATATTTAGAAAGTTTGTTGTTATTTTAAGAAAATTTAAACTCGGAATTATTATTAAGGAATATTATGAATTATAAAAGCTATTAATGATAAATTTAAGAATAAATCAGTATTTTATGGAACCGGTTAAGTTGAGGGGTGAAATGTGCAAGATGATGAAAATGGGAATAAAAGGCTAAAGCCTTTCATTTTCTATGGACACACTCTCTCTACACTTTCTCTCTCTAGAATTCTCTCTACTTCTCTCTACGATATCTCACAAACCGACAGGCCGATTATCAAGATTTATACCTCATCGGAAAGATCTCGAGGAGTACTACAACAATCTAAGGTTGGATTCTTGATTTCGTACGAATTGAGGTAAGAATCGACCCTTTTAAGTTTATATATCTCGGTTTTGAAAACATGAAATTCGAATTTGTCATTTCTTGCATGAATAAAGCCGATTTTGCTTGAGTTTTAGCTAGAATATGATAGTATATGTGTAATAGAATGGAACCTAGGCATCATACATGATATATCGGTGATTTTAGGCTTAGAAAGGCATGTTTTAAAGTTGTAAGATGAACAAACTCGAAAATACCAAGAACACAGTCGAAATGCAAGAACAAACTCGATTTTTGTACTAAATTCGAGCATGTATTCGAGTTTAACACATGGAATTCGAGTTTATGTCCCTAAATTCGAATATGGTTCGAATTTATCCTCATGGGTTCGAGTTTGGCCTCAAATTCGAAGGAAAATTCGAATTTAACCCCTTAAATTCGAATTTAATGCCTAAAAATTGAAACCCACTCTCTAAACTCGAATATTTTGAATGAAACACATAAAAAACACTTAAAACAACAAGAGTTATTCAAAGGACAAGGTATGAACTTGTGATGGGTTCAAACTTAGTTGTAGTTCGAATTTAGACATGGACCCGAAATGGGGGAAAATATTGCAAAACTTGCAAAACTTGGTCTTATGAATTTAAACGGTTTTTGACTTGAGGTATTGTTGCAACTAATTTAACAGGTCCGTTGTGGTGTTGTTTAACCCACAGTGGGGTACTTGGTGGATCCGGTTGATAGCCCGAGGAGAAATAAATATCGGTTAAAAGTTTAATTACGCACCCACTGTGAGTACATTAGATTTCGCATGTTTATATCAGTTTTATGTCAAGCTTTGCCTGCTGAGACCTGTTGCTTCATTTATTGTTTGGAATTCTACTAACTTGCGTAGATTTAGATGCACATCATACTTGTTGCATGTCCTTTCGATTGTTGTGCATCTAGTGATGGACCGGTGGGTCGCATCGATTACTCTGATGTTACTGCGCTATATGACCTGGAGCAGATCCCTCCGACGCCCGGTAGGCAGTATGTCATCCCCGATCGTACGTTTGTCTTAGATGGTATGTTTAAAGCCGAGCTTTGGGCTCGAAGGGGCTGCGGCTCTGGTCCGTAGTTGGTGTACGAAGAGGGTATACGATGTTTGTCATCGGTTTTACCCTTGGGGCTTCATAAAAGTTTATAAGATGCGTAATCTGTGTATTTACTAAGCCTTTGCTTATACCTCAGTTGCTTTATTTTTACAGGAAAAGGGAAGTCTACCGCCGGAGCTTCTAGTTAGGTCATTTGTGAAGATTCGGAAGATTTGGTACTATTTAATCGGTAATTATGCTTTGAGACAGTAATATAATATATTCTAGATTTTGTAATAATTATTTGGGTGTGTGGACTTAGATTTGGTACCTGGTAGCACCGTAGGGTGTTTGACACTGTTGCACTACTTTTTTTATGTATTTTAAATGCTTCCGCACTTAATTTAGGTTATCAGATCATTATGTAATTGTGTTTGATGTTTAAATCCTGGATGTTTTGGTAAATGGTGGTTGTCGTGGCAAGGGTGTCACAACCCACTTTGAATATCTTTAAATCTTTAGTTCTTTGTTCAGAATTTATCTGAACCTGTCCATAAATTATATCATAGGAAGAACATTTTACCTTTAAATCTTTATTTGATCTGATTCTGATAACGGATAACTCATCAATCATTTTGCATTTTCTTTGACTCTTTGAAATCTCAAAAGATATATACATATACATATACATATATACATATACATATACATATATAGAATTTGGTTCCTGAGCGTACCACGTGAATTCCGGAGTACCCAACGCACCATTCATCAACCACAGGATCAAAAATATAGGAGAGGGGCATGACGGACATTCAGCCTGATTTCAGCTTCATTAAGGGAATGATCATTCACATTGGTTGATCATTCACATTAGTCAATTGATCATTCACATTACTTAATTGATCATTCACAACACTTATTTTACTATTTATACTTCTTGTACACTTATTTGATCATTCACATTACTTAATTAACCATTCAAATTACTTAATTGATCATTCACATTACTTAATTAATCATTCACATTACTTAATTGACCATTCACATTACTTAAATACATTTAACATTGATGGTATGTAGAAGATGAAGTCTGACATTGCTGTTCTCGTCATTCATCAAATGTGAATGGACATTTACCTAATGTGAATGACCATTCACATTAGAAGATTGATCATTCACAAAACGTAGTTGACAATTAACATGACTAATGTAAGGTGCTGATATTATTTCACCAATGTGAATGGTGAAATTTACTAATGTGAATGGTCATTCACATTAGCTGAATGATCATTCACATTGGTTGATCTTATTAATGTTTGATAGATTTGAGAATTTGAGCGTTACATGAATGACCATTGTTACTGTTTGTCATTAATCTTGTTACTGGTTGTTAGTAGTTGACGATGCACAGCATACATGCTGTGCTGATATGGTACAACCAATGTGAATGGTAAATTTCCTAATGTGAATGGCCATTCACATTAGCTGAATGATCATTCACATTGATTGATGTTATTAATGTTTGATAGATTTGAGAATTTGAGCGTTACATGAATGACCATTGTTACTGTTTGTCATTAATCTTGTTACTGGTTGTTAGTAGTTGACGATGCACAACATACATGCTGTGCTGATATGGTACAACCAATGTGAATGGTAAATTTCCTAATGTGAATGGCCATTCACATTAGCTGAATGATCATTCACATTGGTTGATGTTATTAATGTTTGATAGATTTTGAGAATTTGAGCATTACATGAATGACCATTGTTACTGTTTGTCATTAATCTTGTTACTGGTTGTTAGTAGTTGACGATGCACAACATACATGCTGTGCTGATATGGTACAACCAATGTGAATGGTAAATTTTCTAATGTGAGTGGCCATTCACATTAGCTGAATGATCATTCACATTGGTTGATGTTATTAATGTTTGATAGATTTTGAGAATTTGAGTGTTACATGAATGACCATTGTTACTGTTTGTCATTAATCTTGTTACTGTTTGTTAGCAGTTGACAATGTTTAGATTCACATGTTGTGCTGATATTATTTTACCAATGTGAATGGTCAAATAAGCAATGTGAATGATCATTTAAGTAAGGTGAATGATCAATTAAGTAATGTGAATGATCCTTTAAGTAACGTAAAATGTTAATTAAGCAATGTGAATGATCATTTAAGTAATGTGAATGGTCAATTAAGTAATGTGAATGATCAATTAAGTAATATGAATGATCAATTTGTCAAATAATTATTGTGAATGATCAAATAAGTGATGTGAATGAATAACTAAGTAATGTGAATGATCAATTAACTAATGTGAATGATCAATTAATGTGAATGATGAATTACGTAATGTGAATGGTCGTTGTAATTACGAAAATACCCTTCCATCAAAAAAAAAAGGGGGGGGCGCGCTTTTTTTGATCACAACCATTGATTTATTTAATCTTGTGGCTTTGGATGGGTACCCTTGGTACACTGGATTTTTGAAGGGACTCTTTTGAACCTAAATCTACATATATATACATATATATATATATATATATATATATATATATATATATATATATATATATATATATATATATATATATATATCATGTTGCTTTATTGATCTTTAATCATTAAAATCATTTATTTTTTTTATTTAAAAATATCAAAAATTGGACATCCGGATTCGGACCATCCGGATTGGGTGCTCCGGATTCGGACCATCCGAACTGGTTTTGTCCGAATTGAGTCATCCAAAGTGCATCATCCGAATATAGGATCTGAAATGGACTTCATCCGAAATAAGTCTGAATTGGGATCCGAAATGGACATCACATCAAAATTCGGTCCCAACCGAATTCGGATCCCATGACTTGTAAATTTTTCCAGATTTTTGTTATTGGTGTTCTATCTCGTATTCATACGGATTTTCACCAAAAATCCCCTAATCCCATTATTATTAACATGCAACTTTAAATAAAGTTATATTATCATTTTTAGGTTTTTTTTTACTATTTTCCCTATCTTAAACACATGAAATCATCTAAAATCGTCCATATATCATGATTTTTGTCAAGAACACATAATTTTACAAAAATTCCGATTTCTTGCTTATTTGGATCATCCAACCTACGATTTTTGTTTGTATAACTTCTATATACTTAAATACATGATTTCTAATCATTTAATCTAACATGCAACATCAAATTTCATGTTATTAATATTCGGTCTCGGTTTTTCTCAAAACCGAACCAAACTTTATAAAAGTATGAAATTAATATGAGTATTACCTTTAAATCATGTAAACTCTTGATATATGATGTTTGTTGTAACTTCTTATTGAAATCTTCAATTAATTACAAATTAATGATCTCTTTGATGAAATGATGAAGAAGCCGTAGCTTCTTTAGAGAGAGAGAGAGAGAGAGTGATTTCAATTTCTTTAAATGTGGTTAAATGAGAATAAATGGTCATTTTCTTGTATTATATATTTCAACTTTAGCTATATGTGCAATTTAACCCCCTCCCCTTTTGTATTTTACATCTCTTTTAATTTAATCATCTGAAATACTTAATAACATTTATAACAATTATTTAATTTAATTAAATAACAAAACAAATAATGTAATAAAATTACATTATTAGCTCAAAATCAGATATTACATGTTCGGTTAAAGACTAGGTTGTTACAGAATGGGCTCCACCACGCACAAACTTCGTCCTCGAAGTTAGCGATGTTTGAACAGACTTGGATACGTAGCTTTCATGACTTCTTTAGATTCCCAAGACTGATGCGAACCTTTGTGGTGTTTCCACTGAACGAGCATCATTTGTATCTCTTTATTTCGAAGCTTTTTGGTCTTCGTGTCCAGAATACATTCAGGCTCTTCAACCACTCGAAGTTTTTCATCAATTTGCAGATTAACATGTGGTATCTGCACTTCTCTTTCATCTGCTAAGCTCTTTCTCAAATGAATAACATGGAATACCTGATGTATTCCCTCTAAGTCTGTTGGCAATTCAAGACGATGAGATTGATTTCCAATCTTTTCAACAATCTTGAAAGGGCCAATAAATTTTGGAGCTAGCTTATTTCTCTTAATGAATCACACCACATTCTTCATTCGAGATACTTTCCGCATCACCCAATCGCTAACCGCAAAACTGATTGATCGATGACGATTGTTATAATATGACTTCTGCCTGCTTTGAGCTTCAAGAATGTTCCTTCTGACAAGTTGAATCTTTTCATGAGTCAACTTTAGAAGGGCAGGACCCGCTATAGGCGATTCATCTGTTTCGCGCCAACAGGTGGGAGTTCTGCACTTTCATCCGTATAAAGCTTCAAAAGGAGCCATCTTGATCGTTGAATGATAACTGTTGTTGTATGAGAATTTGACCAAAGGTAAGTGGTCTTCCCAGTTACCACCCAAATCAAGAACGCAAGCACGGAGCATATCATCAAGAGTCATGATAGTACGTTCACTTTGACCATCTACATTAGGGTGATAAGCAGTACTCATAGAGATTCGAGTACCCATCCCATCTTGCAGCGCTTTCCAGAATCTTGAAGTGAAACGGCTATCATGATCAGAAACGATAGACTTTGGCACACCATGAGGAGAGATAATTTCAGCGATGTACATTTGTGCCAATCTATCAAGAGAGTATGTCTCTTTCATCAGTATTAAATGAGTTGACTTCGTTAATCCATCCACGACTACTTAGATGGAGTCGTGCTGTCTCTTGGTTTTCGGCAACTTTGTAACAAAATCCATGGTTATATGCTCCCACTTCCACTCGAGAACTGGTAGTGTATGCATATCCCCGAAGGGTTTCTGATGTTCTGCCTTAACCATTTGACTGACTCTGCAGCTTTCAACATATTGACCGATGTCTTTCTTCATTCCTGGTCACCAATAATAAGCTTTCAGATCGAAGTACATCTTTGAGCTGCTAGGGTGAATAGATAACTTGGACTGATGGGCTTCTGATAGAAGAGTGTTGCGGATTGAACCATATTTAGGAATCCATATTCGGTTTCCCTTGAGACATTGGAGTCCAAAATTATTCATAGACAGATTTTGCAATTGCCCTTTGAGATTTTCAGAACAGAGATTCTTTTCTTTCAGTGCTTCAGCTTGGGCAGATCTGATTTCCTCGATAAGATCGGAAGAGAATACAACAGGAGTCAGGGCATAGAAACACTTTTCATGATACACTTTCCTACTCAAAGCATCCGCGACCACATTGGCTTTGTCGGGATGATACAGGATCTCACAATCATAGTCCTCGATGAGCTCCAAGGACCGTCGTTGTTTCATGTTCAGATCCTTTTGAGTAGCGAGATGTTTGAGACTTTTATGGTCAGTAAAAAGCTGACACTTAGTCCCATAAAGATAGTGACGCCAGATTTTCAGTGCAAAGGTAACGGCAGCCAACTCAAGATCATGAGTTGGTGCACTTTTCTCGTAATCTTTCAATTGCCTTGAAGCGTAGGCAATGACTTTTCCCCTTTGCATGAGGACACAGCCTAAACCTGTACCAGATGCATCGCTATAGACAATAAAGTCATCAATTCCCTCTGGTAAGGCTAGGATTGGCGCTTGAATGAGATTCTGCTGCAAAGTTTCAAATGCCTTTGGCTGTTTATCAGCCCGTACGAAAGGTGTATTCTTTCGTGTTTGCATCGTGAGTAGCACAGCAATCTTCGAGAAGTCTTTAATGAATCGCCGATAGTAACTACCCAATCCAAGGAAGCTTCTGATTTCAGAGGCATTGCGAGGCGTTTGCCATCTTTGAACGGCCTCGACTTTGGAAGGATCGACTAAAATACCTTCGCCAGATACTACATGGCCAAGGAATTTGATTTATAAAGAAATCAAAGTATAATTTCAAGTTTTGTTTCAAACAAAGAACGCTTTAAAAAATAACTCAAGACAATGTAAGGTTATACCTGTCTGAGCCAAAATTCGCATTTTGAAAACTTTGCATAGAATCTTTCTTTTCTCAATAACTCTAGCAGTTGATGTAGATGAACAACATGATCAGCCTCGTTTTGGATTAAATCAGAATATCGCCTATAAATATGATAATTGGCTTCTCCAGCACTGGCCTGCACACGCGATTCATGAGATCCATGAACGCCACTGTTGCATTCGTTAAACCAAGTGGCATCACGAGAAATTCGTAATGACCATATCTCGATCGGAAGGCTGTCTTCGGAATATCCTCATCTTTAACTTTCAACTGATGATACCCAGAACGAAGATCGATTTTGGAGAAATAACTTGCTCCTTGTAGCTGATCAAATAAATCATCAATTCTGGGCAGAGGATACTTATTCTTGATGGTGACATTGTTCAACTCGCGATAGTCGATGCACATACGGAGAGTTCCGTCTTTCTTCTTAACAAATAAGACAGGTGCACCCCACGGAGATGAACTACGTCGGATAAATCCCTTCTCTAACAGATCTTGCAATTGCTTTGACATTTCCTGCATTTCTGCATGCGCAAGTCTGTAGGGAGCTTTAGAAATTGAAGCTGCACCAGGAACTAAGTCAATACCGAACTCAACTAGACGTTCCGGTGGCACTCTAGAAATATCATCAGGAAATACGTCTAGGAACTCACAGACGATCGAAATATCAGAAATAGATTTCTTGCTGGCTTTAGAAACAGATTCAGATGAGACAATACACAGATAGGATTCATGACCCTTAGACATATATTTACGCGCTTTCTCAATAGAAATGAAGCAGTGAGCACCTTTAAGTTTGTCGCCTTTAATTTCTAACACTCGGGCGGCTGAAGTCTTGATTCTAATGATTCAGCGGTTGCAGACGATCGAAGCTTCATTGTTTGTTAGCCAATCCATGCCGATAATAACGTCGAACTCTTTTAACAGAATCGGGATAAGATCGAGGTTGAATACAATGTTATTAACAAGCAGAGTGCCATTTCGGTATACGGAATCAGCCATAACATAATTGTTACTGGCCGTCTCTATATCTAGTACTATGGGAAGCTTTTAAGGAAACTTAGACAATCTTTGAGCAAAAGCAGTCGATATATATGAACGACTTGCACCGGAATCGAATAGTACACGAGCAGGTATCGAATTTAGTTAGAACGTACCGGTAACCACATCAGGGGTTTCTTTTTCTTCCTCCACTTTATCTGGAATGCAAGGGTCCTTGCAGTTGGAGTTGCGGCTGAACTTTTCATCGTAGAACCTCTAGCTGATGATTGTGATTGGCCTCAATCTCCACTATGACACTGATACATGAAGTGTCCACGCTTTTCGCATTTAGCACATCCAAGACCTCGCTGGGAGCACGCTTCACTACTATGGCCGATCTTGCTACATACATAGCAAGTGACATCGTCCGGATTAGAATATCCGATATGCGATTTTCTGAATCTTTTGCAGAACCATGGTTCATTTGTAACCGAGTAAGCTGGAGCTTTCTGTGGTGAATTATACTGTTGGGATTGTTGAGGTTGCTGGGACAGAGATTTGTTTGGTTTGAAGAATCTGCCGAATCTTTGCTTCTTTGGAGGAGAAGGACATGTCGGGTCAGTTGATGGAGCATAGAGTTGATCGTCGTACTCTAGATATCCCCTCTCAATCTGCCTTGCCTCTTTAACCATTTCCAGATAAGATTTATACTTTATCGCACTCATTGGGTGTTTGTATCTAGGGTTAAGCCCTCCACGAAATCGGTTAATCTTTCTTTCTTTAGTGGCAACTTGATACGAGGAATAGCCACAGAGTCGCGAGAATTCATGCTCGTACTCATCTACAGTCTTGGTTCCTTGAATTAATTGCATCAGTTGAACCTCCATTTTGTCTTGTTGGTCAACAGGACAATACTTCATGTTGAACATGTCTAGAAATTGATCCCATTCCAAAGTCTGAATAACCTCTTCTCCGTATATACTTCTCTGAGTCTTCCACCAAGCACGGGCAGCACCAACGAATAAAGCAGATGCATAACTCACTTTTTTGACTCTAGGCAATCGGATATCCTGAAGATTTCTTCAGTGTGGCTGATCCAATCCATCGCTTGAATTGGATTTACTGTACCCTCAAAGTTTAGGGAACCGCTTGCTTTAAAATCTTTAAATTTACAGCCTTTAGGCTGTTCAATTTGGGCATTAGGGGTGGAGTTATATGATGCAGATTCATCATTCTGGACTTGTTTATCTTCTCTCTTATTCTTTTTATCAGCACGTCTTTTTGCTTCGGCCTCATCTCTAGCCTGAAGCTGTTCTTGCATATTTATTGTTTTGTTGTTCTGAGTGTTGGGGTAATAGTTGTTGTACCATTTCAAACAATTGTCGGGAGGTCATGTTGTTGGGAATATCACCTGATCCTGACATCTTTACTGAAAATTAAAATCATTTAACTATTAGTTTATAGACTTAGATCTATGTACCTTTATTCCCATCCTAACAGTCTGTACATCCTATCTCAGTTCAAACCACCTAAATGATTGATACATATGTATTGCTTCACTCACGTAATACTTGATTCACTCAAACTATGGGCTCTGATACCATCGGGCAGTCATCATAGTCTAGGTGTCACATCTTGGAACACAATATCAATCATAACTAAGCTAGAGTAATTAAGTTGCGGAATTTCAAATTACAAGTACAAACATTTAGGATAAGTTTAATTCAGTTTTAGTACGGATTTACAGTTTTCAAATTAAACTTTTAAAGGGTACAAGACTAATCTAATTCATGTCATCATACAATCAAATCAAATCTACCCATACCACCACAATTATCATCTGACAATCAGTACCGAATGGTTTGTTGAGTAGTGGCCAATAGAAAACTTCAATCTTGATCTTGTATGACCTAAGAACTAGGTCCAGAAGGTGTTTTTCCTTTATCTTTTCCTGTAAAAAGTGTAAACAACATCTGTAAGTAAAGCTTCGTGCGAATATAGATTTTCAGATTACATGCATCATCAAGCGGATTATGGGTCTAGCGTGATATGTCTTGACTGCCGCTATAGCCACTCATGGTTGAGACATAGTGGTCATAAAGTTGGATGATTTTCAGCCCACGCTCACGCTTTTAGTGGAAGCTATCCACTTGTACTGGGCTAGCTACCAGTAATCAACATGGAGGAACATCAGAGTGTCAATAGCAAGTTCAATAGAACTGGTGAAGTAGCATGGTCTAGAACAATAGACCGTCAAAGCTAATCATGCTAAGCTAAATCAATATGTCAAAGATGCGAGCAATAATGAAAGCATAGATAATCAAAGTCCTGGTAGCAATAAACTCATAGCAATATCTGAAATGAACTGAAAGTACAATGTCATGCGGAATGATAAATCTAATAGCTATCATGATCCACAGGGCTTCACCAAACCATGGTGTGCACAGGTCACAATCCAACTGAGCATGTATGAATGCCAAAGTAAACTATCATCAACAATATGTCTCAACCGGAAATCTAGCATGTAAAACTGAATATCTATAACTCGTAGCATCTGTTGTCTTTATCAAGCTGATTAAATCCCCCACCTGAGTTATCTCAGGATTTTATCTTTAATCTTTGTCTATCTGATCTCTGGCTTTTCTTTTCAAATCTGTGACCCACTTTCAATATCTTTAAATCTTTAGTCCTTTGTTCAAAAATTTATCTGAACCTGACCAGAAATTATATCATAGCAAGAACATTAGCTTTAAATCTTTATTTGATCTGATTCTGATAACTGATAACTCATCAATCATTTTGTATTTTCTTTGACTCTTTGAAATCTCAAAAGATATGTACATACACACACACACACACACACACATATATATATATATATATATATATATATATATATATATATATATATATAACATGTTGCTTTATTGATCTTTAATCATTATAATCATTTATTTTTTTTATTTAAAAATTTCAAAAATAGGACATCCGGATTCGGACCATTCGGATTGGGTGGTACGGATTCGGACCATCGGAACTGGGTTTGTCCGAATTGAGTCTTACGAAATATAGGATCTGAAATGGACTTCATTCGAAATAAGTCCGAATTGGGATCCGAAATGGACATCACATCAGAATTCGGTCCCAACCGTATCGGATCCCATGACTTGTAAATTTTTCCAGATTTTTGTTGTTGGTGTTCTATCTTGTATTCATACGGATTTTCACCAAAAATCCACTAAACCCAATATTATTAACATGCAACTTTAAATAAAGTTATATTATCTTTTTTAGGTTGTTTTTATACTTCACTTTCTTCCGTCTCTTAAGAAATTGTTTTAGAAACATTTTTCAAAACCCTAAAACAAAACACTGTCACCAACTATTTTTAGAGCAAGTACAGTTGATAGTGTAGAAAGAACTATTTGACATGTGTTCGATTTCGTGCATACTAAGTTCGTGCTTTCCAATGTAGAAAACTTTCAAGTTGGCTTGGAGACACATTAGCATCAAATCAGTCTTACTTCACCAAGTAGAATTCATGTAAGATCAATGGTTCAAAACTTATTCCATCATTCAGAAGCATAAGTTGAGAGTAATATATGAAAATCATCTTGAGAAAAAACTTGTTCTTGAGCGTTTCTGAAAGGAGTAAATACTCTTCAAGGAACTTATGACATCTTTCCATAGAAATGAGGAAGATATTAGATGATCATGAAAGATTTAAGGTGAAGAAACCCATGAACCAAAAAGAGAAAAGTTACTTCATGAGGGTTCTTAACGCAATTGAAGACTGTTAGGCTAAAAAAGGCCTCAATCGAACCTGTTTAATATCATAAGAGAAACCTGATTAACAAACTTAGGTGGAGACTTTAACGCTTTTTAATGCCTCAATCAAACCTGATAAGTCATTTGCAAATCAGCCCAAGTGTGTTTCACACTGTTACATTGGTTGTGATATGGCAGATTGTCACAACTGTCCATATCCGTTGGACAGGTTTGATAAATAATGACTAAGTTGTTCATATCTGTTGGACAGCTTAAGCTAGGTCAAGTATTTTGTTCCTTGTGAAAGGTCTAGCACTTCACGGAATAATTTTTCCATATCTTCATGCAAAGTTTTTATCATCGAATTCAGCCTTAGAGTCAAGACAATGTGGAAAATCAGAATTGTTGAGTATCTGTCAAAGTTGTGGTGAAGCATGAAGACAAAAAGGATATCAGAAATGGGTGATAGACCATTTCTTATACCAAAATAGCTTTACAAGGAAGAATAAAGATCACAAGTTCACATTCCTTTTTGCGGAAAAGCAAAGGACGACAGAGACAAAAAGGAAAAGACAGTGATTCTACAATAAGAGGACAAAACCACTTTTGTCAGAATTGTCCAAGTGCAGAAAAGCAAACTTGTCTTATTACAAAGACTTTCTTACTTTCTCAACAACCAATGAAGAAGCTTCACTGAGATCCTCTGTGTGACCATAAAATAAAAGCTTCAAAGGAAAGAGAAAGTTAAGAGTGAGACACACAAACAGAGAACGTGACAATAAAGCAAAGTGTGTTTTTCATTCATGCATGTTCAGTTCAACTAGAGAAAAATAGCATAGTGTGTCTAAGCTGTTCAGTCTCAAAAGCAGGTCAATTTGTGTCTTGTAAATCTTTGCGAGTCAGTTCATTGTAACTAGTTTTACTGCGTCTTAGATTAGTTTGAGGTCTGTTGTTCAATTCTGTCATCTCTGTTCGGATCTTTCTGCAATCCAAACCTGTTTGTAACTTTAACAACTGTTAATATATACTTACAAGCATTAAAAAAATCTGTGTGATTAAGTATCAACTGTATTCACCCCCCTCCCCCCTCAAAAGTCTATTCAAGTACGCTTGGGAAACCTTTTGGTACCTACAACTCGTATCAGAGCAGATAGAGTGTGTGTCAACTCTAGATCTCTCACATTATTTCCCACATTCGCATTATGGACATCTGTACTTCTAACTCCTCATCGTACTATGACAATGGTTCAATGACCAAACCTCCAAAGTTCAACCATTAGAACTTCTCTGGTTGGAAATGCAAATGATGCTCTACTTGGAGAATCTGGATGTACAACCTCCAGAAATAGTGATGGAGGGTCCTTATGTGTCTACCTCTGTCACTACCATCACTCCTTCTGCAGAAGGTGCTGATTCTGAGGTCAAAACAATTGAAAAAGCTAAAGCTCAATAGACTGACGAAGATAAGAGACTAGTTTCTCTTGATGCAAAAGTCAGGAACAACCTTGTGATATCTCTCCCTGATGATGTGTTCAAGCAGGTTGAAAAGCTGAAGATAGCTAAACAAATGTTGGACACTCTGTGCGTTATCTATGATGGTCCCACTATCAGCTTGGATAACTGGATCAACTATCTTGTTAGACAATACAAGTTGTTCATTGTGAAGCCAAAGGAAAGTCTTACTGAAACCTATACCAGGTTTACTACTCTAATAAATAATCTCAAATATGTTGGGATCACTACGTATATTCTAAATCTGGTAAACAAGTGCTTAGATATTCTGCCTAAAGAGTGGAACTATTTCTCAATTATAATCAGAAACCAATGCACCATTAAAAGCATGCATCTGGTAACTTGTTATGGATCCCTATTGAATGATGAGCAATCAACGCTTCAAAAGAGGAATGCCTTGGAAATGTCTATGAGAGGTTCAACCCTAATGTAAGGCAGCCTACAAACTAGGTGTGTGATGCGTTCACACAAGTTGATTCTCATGCTGATGAGAACTTGGAGGTCACTTTTGAGGATGAAGAGGAGAATGAAGATCTTGGTGAACTTGATGATGAGCAATTGATTGCTATGCTTGTCAAAGAGTTTAACAAGAATTTGGAACAAGGATGTTACAAAAGAAATTAAGTGCCACTAGAAAGAGAGCATTAGATAAATCTAAGGCTGAGTGCATTAAATGTGGCAAAACTACCCATATAGCTGCAGACTGTGTTTCTAAAGTTTTTGGCTCCTCATCCAAACCCCACAAGACTAACAGATATAATGGCTATAGGGTTAAGTATCTTATAGCCATGGACAAGTTGAAGAAATTGGAAGACGCTGTGGTTTCCAACAAACAGAAGGGACTAATGCCTGAAGCATGTGACTGGGAAGACTCTGACTCATCATCTGATGAGGAAGATAACAACTGTCTTGTAGCCAATAATGATGTTCCCTCTTCAAGCAGTCTCAATCAAGATCTAGCTAAAGTTGAGTCTTTAAGTTTATTGGACAACTAGAATCCCACAATGATGTATATGATACATAATTTTAAAGATTACAATGCAGAACAGAAAGAGAAAATGGTTAATTATCTGTTTGTAGATCTCAGAGCTGATGTTGAAAAGCAAGATGCTCTAACTTCTAAAATTTCAAAATTGAAAAATGATCATGAACTCAAATCTAATGACCTTGACAGCTTTCATAAGTTTAAAACTGAACTCGATGAAGTAAAACACATCAACACTATTTTTTTAGAAAAGAAAAGACAAATAGACTTAAAGCATTCCAAGCTCCAAAAGATTGTTGACTCTTGGTGTTATTTTGCTAAAAGAATTAAACCAATGCATTAATAAGCACATCCCTCCTCAAATTCAAGCATATCTTAGAGGAGATTTTCATACAGTAGCTTCAATTGTTGAGATCAAAAATCTAGAAACAGATCTGTCCACACTTGGTGAACTTCCAAATACTTTTATACATAATGTAAATGGAAAATTGATTTCAACCAATAGATTTGTCAGACCTCAAAATAATGATTGTGCGTGTGTGAAAACTATGATGTCCGGTGATGGGATATGTTCCTCGCCAAACTACATTGCTGAGTGCTCAACTATTCCACATGAACAGCTTGGTGAAAAAGGTGTCAAATCTAAATTCAAGGCTATTAAAGTTGTCATCAAGATAGGTTGTGAAGTCAAGACTGATGATAAGAAAGCTACACCACCATTCAATGCTGAGTTTCTTAAAATAAGTTCTCAAAATGAAACAAGAACACAACCAACAAGGGTAAGTCTCATGTTGGTAAAAATGCTATTGTGGTTCCAAATAGGTTTTTAAACCATAGTGGTAAGTTGGTTAGAAATGAAGGTAAGTTGTTTATTAAAACCAAACAAAATGGTTCTGCAACTACAAGTGTGCATGAATCATCAGGTCTCGGTAAAGGCCAAGGAAAATTCTATGCCAATCCTGAGGAGTGTGGAAATAAGTTTTTTTAAAAACAGGAAGGACAAAAGACTGTAAAACTTCCATTTTTTTATTTATGTCCTCCTAAATAGAGAAAGGAAGTCTCTAAGGACGATGTCTCTAAAGACAAAGGCAAAGCTGTTTATAAACAGTCTAGAGATGAAACTTCCACAAAATAAGTTTTCCAAAAAACAGCGGCAACATTCCCTTCCTTTGTTTCATATAAACTAAGTAAATTAAGTTAGGGGTGGTGTTTATGCATACAAGATTCGAGACTCATAAGTCTCGGATGTGTGCTGTTGTGTGACAGAAATAGTAGCATCTCAAAATTTATAAGATTATGAATCTCATAAGTGTTGTGATGTGTGGTGTTGGAAACAAAAGTTCCGAGACTCACATCATATGTAAGTTTCGGATGTGTGTATCATATAGCAGCCCCCTTGTTCATTTCATATGTGCTAAGTGTTTGTGTACTATAAGTGAAAGACTGAGACTCACCTTGGTGAATGTCTCGGATGTGTTGTTCTTATAACAAATCAAAATAATGGAAGTATATAAAAGTCTCAGACGTGTGAGGTGTGTGAGGAATTATAGTACTAAATCCAAGAATCAACAATTGGTGAAAGTCTCAGATGTGCAGCAGTAGTATACACATACATATATTAATATACATGTAACAAATTAAAGAGTGTAGACATGTGTGTGTGTGTGTGACCAATTCATAAAACACAACAACCTTTGTCTTTACTACTAATAAAGCATTTAGTTTGTTTGCAAGTTACAATGCATAAGGTACAAGTAAATAACGCATATTCTTGAATTGTAAGACATACAAGTCTTTGCAGCATCATGTACAACCTATATTGCTTACACAATGGAACCTACGCAGACTCTTCCTTTTCTCCCAAGCTTCATTTGCAACTGGTAATAACCCCAGCAGAAAGAAACCTTATCACACCCATTTTATAATTGAACCAACAATAAAAAAAACCCTTTGAAAGAGGATGGTATTGTACCTCCGAAAGAAGTAAATTGCTGGAAAAAATGGTGAAACCATCATCGAGCGAATTGAAGGATCAAATGATGCAAAGTTGTTGGTTTGTGGGAGAAATTAGATGTGAGTATCATGAAGGCGGTGAAGATAAGTTCAAAAATTCTTTGCATCTTTCCAGTTTCGAAATTTATGCAAGAAGTCATGCGTCTGCTTGTGATCGGTGGTTCATAAGTGGTGCCTTGGTCGGTTTTCTTTTTGTTGACGGTGAGCAGCTCAATTCTATACCTTAGTCTTTTTTCTTTTGTTGACGGTGAGCGTCTCAATCAGTGTCAACAACTATGACGTCTAACATATCATTTCTAATTCCCTGTTGTCGTGCCCTCCATCAGTGTCAACAACTACACTTTAGGCGATAATGTCGCACCTCCCGCACACATTTCGTCAAAAGTCCTTTGTGCATTAGGATTTTGCTTGATGAACGTTTTTTGATGTCTATAGTTTGTAATTTCTGAAGTGGATCTCGTAATTTACACTTTTTGAGCATTATGAATTTGTTTGATTAGCGTTTTCTGATTTCTATAGCTGATCGTGTTTCTAAAATCCCTTTTTGTGTGACTAACCGATCCCAATTACCGATCTGGATATATGCTATTAAAATTAGGGGAAAAGGGTAATTGTGTTTTGATTTTAATTTTGATTTTATGTTATGCAGGGTTTCTAGCTTTTCATTCTTTAGGAAGGGGAACAAGATCTGGTATGGGAACCCTTTAAATCTTGATATAATTTTGTTATACAGTATACTCATATTTTTCATATTATTTTATCGTATAGATTATGGAAAAATACGCTGGTTTAAATATCGAGATTCATTCATTCAATCAGGTTTGCAATCATAAAAATTATATTTGTTATAGCAATGGGTAAAATTGTTTTCAAGAGCAACAATTAAAAAATATGTTACAACTATATTTCTAACCTGCTTCCCTCTACAGAGTCAATATCCCCGACCGGTTACTGATGACTTTCTGCCACTGCCATCGAAAGGGGTTACTGGCAAGGATGGATGGTAATAACTTATTTTACTATGTGTTTCATGGATAAGAACCCTTATACTTAATCGTAAGTATCTGAACACAAAACTTTCTTTTTGGACATGTATTCAATGGATGGAGTTTTGTGTTAATTATTTGTTTGATATGTCATGCATTGCACTTTTTATGCCTCTATCTATGAAGATTTTGTCACCTGATCCATATTTGTGGATTTTTGTTTAAAGCATCGATACATGAGTACGGAATCCTCGTTAGTGACTTAGAACATGAGGATAAGAATCATCTTCCTAGATTTATAAGGTCCATCCAAGCTAAATCAATCACTTCACACTTCATAATCTGATTCATCTTTTAGTGCAGATATCAGCATCTCTGGATCTATTACATTCTGATCTTCATTCATAACACCTTGATCAAGTTTCTTCCAATCAAGTATATCTTTAGAAGTAAACGCTCAATCCACAAGATCCTCATGTTCTAAATCATCTTCGAAGACGAACCTCATTTCTTCTTCATACAGCCTTGACAATGCTCCGATCAGACCTTGTCATCAGTTAATTTTTTCGCCTCTGAATCCTTGTCTTTTCCCTTGTCAGCGGCTATGAACACCAAATCCCCCTGAGGATAAGCAAGCTGAGCAGATTGTTTTCTTGAAAGATCTGCCAGGTCACTATCTTTCACTATCCTTTTGTGCATTAGGGCCATCTTCTCTTCCTGTATGGCCTCCAGATTTGCAATCTGCTGCTACTGATCAGCCACTGTCTGATCTAACTGGGCATTATGATGTTGAAGTTCACGAATCCCCTTTGTCAGCTGAAGAATCTGTACTGCCTGTTAAAACGCAAATTCTAAAACAATATAGACATAATCAACACATGAAACAAGTCATAGTATGTTAGCCGAACATCAAAATTGCCTATTCAACGATAATAAAACGTACAACGAGATTCTGCTTACTTACTTTCTTAGATGGTGTAGAAGGTAAACTAAACACTAGAATTAAGCTCGAGATAGACGGTTGTTATCTTCGTTAAACAGTCACAATATCGTAAGTCTTGAAAAACTTTGAACAATTTTCAACCTTTTCAACTTACCCCGGAACCCTTCACTTTTAGCAAACTGATTATCACGCAAGTTTTGTTTTTTCAACTGGAATGCGTCCTAGTAACCGACCTCGATCTTATTTATTAAAGATTAAATGAACGAAACAAAAATAAAATAAAATAAAATTAAATAAAGTAAAATTAAATTGTAGAAAATTTGAAGATAAAGACACACTAACTGAATATTTTGTCGAGATAGTCAAGGAAGGTTCAATCAGATAACGGTGTCAAACGCACTTTCAGTATAGCACTTTCACACTTAGGAATTTTTTATTCCTTTGGTTGTTTGTCGTAACATACACACCAAGTCGATTGTCGGTATGTTTGTCCATTTAAAGACTCAACACTTGGGATTTTCCTTTGTCCTTTTTATTTTCCTTTGGCCTTTTTATTTATCAAGGTAGACACACAATGATTATGACTTCTTGGCGTTTGCAAATTATCTTTAAAGGGCAAACCGCGGACATAGTTCTATATATAAATACAATAGAGTGTCTTAGTTTGTCTTAGAGTTCCTCGATAGTGGCTTAACGGATCAATCACGCACGGAAACCAGAGACAAACACTATGATAGTCGATACAACGAACGAGCCAACACGGTGTATTTCTCCAAAACTGACATTCTGAAACGTTCTAGCTTGCACGTGCACTATTACAAGCTCTGGAAACTAATTTCGCAAAAAATCCCTTTACCCGGATGCTCTGTTTGCTCTCAAGTTTGACGAAACCTTTGAGCCATCAAAGATCTTTGAATTCACAAAGATCAGTTCATTATATAGCCATTAAATTCGTGTAGATGCTCCTCACGAACTTATCTTCACATGTTATAACTTATTTTCACCTAGAACTTATCCTCAGAACGTATTCCTTAGAACGTGTTCCTAGAACTTATTCCTAGAACTTATCCTAGAACTTATCGTAGAACTTATCTCTAGAACTTATCTCTAAACTTATTCTTAGAACTTATCCTAGAACTTATTTGAACCTTATAGAACTTAACATGATAGTCTAGAACATAAGATGCAAATGTAGATATCATACACAATCATGATATCAATAGTAAAACTAGACTGCTGTCGTCACACTGGATGTACCAACAGACTCCCTCTTGAAGATAGCTTCTAGTTGTTGTTCATTGATCGCAATAGACTATCAGATTCAGAGACTATGAATACCGAAACTAGACAGCTATTGTCACATCGGGTGTATCAACAGACTCCCCCTTGACGATAGCTTATAATAGGTATTCATTCTCTATAGAACTAGGCTTATTTAAGTTACCTACCTACATGGAGTCCCTGCTCAACACACACTTTGACAACATTATGATATTTCCTGCCTTCAGATTTCAGATTCTCATCAAAAGAAATTCCCTGATCATGAAGTCTGTGCAGGTCATCTTTAGATAGATTGACAAGGAGCAAGGGATCGTAGACTTTAAAAATCACCTTTTCTTCTTTGTTCTCCATGACTACCTCTCCAGTTTCGCTGTCCTCACCGGTTTGTAGATTAACTTAGTCCATGTCCTACCATTCAGTGGATTTACTCTTATTTGAACCACAGCTCTTCTACCAACTCTTGGATTCACCTTTCAATTCTTCCAGAACGACCCTCCCTTCTGATAGTTTTTGCAAACGCCTCATCATTAGAATCATCTCCCTAGATTTATAAGGTCCATCCAAGCTAAATCAATTAGTTCACACTTCAAAATCTGCTTCATCGTTAAGTGCAGATTTCAACATCTCTAGATCTATCACATTCTGATCTTCATTCATAACACCTTCATCAAGTTTCATCCAATCAGGTATATCTTTAGGAGTTAACGCTCAATCCTCAATATCCTCATGTTCTAAGTCATCTTCGAAGACGAACCTCATTTCCTCTTCATACAACCATAACAATGCTCCAATCAGACCTTATCATCAGTTAATTTTGTCGCCTTTGAATCCTTGTCTGTTCCTTTGTCAGCGGCTACGAACACCGACTCCCCCTGAGGATCTACAAGCTGAGCAGATTGTTGTCTTGAAATATCTGCCAACTAACTATCTTTCACTATCCTTTTGTGCATTCGGGCCATCTTCTATTCCAGTATAGCCTCAAGATTTGCAATCTACTGCTACTGATCAGCCATTGTCTGATCCAACTGGGCATTATGATGTTGAAGTTCATGAATCGCCTTTGTCAGCTGAAGAATCTGTACTGCCTGTTAAAACTCCAATTCTAACACTATATAGACTTAATCAACACATGAAACAAGTCATAGATGTTTGCCGAACATCAAAATTGTGTATTCAACGATAATAAAAAGTACAACAAGACTCTGCTTACTTACATTCTTAGATGGTGTAGAAGATAAACCAAACACTAGAATTAAGCTAAAGATAGACGGTTGTTATCTTCGTTAAACAGTCACAATATCGTAAGTCTTGAACAACTTTGAACAATTTTCAACATTTTCAACTTTGTTGGGAAATATTCTAAGTAGTTCAAACTGTTAGTTAGACTTCTCAGACTGTTAGTAGAATTTCTATGTAAATACAAAGTTCATGCTGTTAGTTGAAGAAGTTCGAGCTGCTAGTGTAAAAGTTCATGCTGCCAGAGTAATTTCACTCAAGCTGCTCTGCTCAAGCTGCTAAGAGATTCAAGCTGCTCAACAGTTTTATAAACAGAAAGTGCTGATATTCAGGAAAAGATATTTACACGAAGATTCCAGCATATCTACTATCAGAGAAGTCAGAGTCCTTCAAGGAAACAAATCAGAAAGCATTATAAATACATAGAATAGGTTTTTCTATGGTATTAGAAGTTTCTGCATATTCAAGTTTGTAATTGCTTTTTGTTTAAGTTTTCATAAGCCTCTAAGGTTGTAAAACCCTAAGAACAATTTGTGTTCTTCGTCTAATCAACAGATTAGAGGTGATTGTAATCATTCTGATTCAGCAATACAAGCAATTTTGTTTATTCCTTATGTTTATTTGTTATGAATTCTGAAAGCTTTTATCAAAATAATTAAGTGTTATTCCGCAAACTTCTTAATTAGACTTTTATTTAATATAAGATTATTGGTCTACACTCTGATCAATTCAAATCAGTTAATCTTAGGTAGTTAAGTTCAGATCCTGACAAGTGGTATTAGAGCCACAGGTCGTTCTTTGTTTTTCAAAGTCGAAAGCTTTCTTTTAAATTTTTAATCTTTTGCAATGGAATTTGATAATAGCGGCAGTGGATCTAGGCAAGGACTCAAAGTGCCTATGCTCAAGCCCACTGAGTTTGAGATGTGGAAACTCAGGATTCAACAGCATATTCAATTCATTGATTATGCCATATAGGAAGCTGTTGAATTTCCTCCTGTAGTTGATCCAGAACTTGATGATGAGGGAAAACCAGTCAAAGCTCCTCCAAAAACTGAACTTCAAAGGAAGGCTAGAATGAATGAAGTGAAAGCTCTTACACTTCTACAAATAGCCATTCCCAATGCTTATCAACATCAGTTCAAAAAGTTTTATACTGCTCATTCTCTTTGGATTGCTTTAGAGAAAAGATTTGCTGGTAATGCCAGTACCAAGAGAAATCAAAAGGATCTTTTGAAACAGCAGTATGAGAACTTTTCTGGTGGCAAGAATGAAAACCATACTCAAATTTTTGACAGGTTCAACAATCTGATAAGTGAATTGGAAAGTGCAAAAGTCAGCCTGGATCAAGATGAGGTCAACAGAAAGTTTCTCAGATCTCTTGGAGAAGAATGGACAGTTTATGCTGATCAATGGAGAACAAAAGACACTCTTGATGAAATAGAACTGGATGATCTGTACAACAGTCTGAGAGTGTTTGAGACAAGGATTGATACTAAAAAGAAATCTCTTTCTTATAATCACAATACTGCACTTTTGTCATCAGAAAAATCTAATTGCAATGATTCTTTTTCAGGTGGTGATGGCAACTCTACTGAAGCTCACTATGAGGCTTTTGTTGCTAATGAGGGTCTGTTTGCTCTAAATGCTGAAGATCTAGAACAAATTCATCCAGATGATCTAGAAGAGATAGATCTGAAATGGCAACATGCAATGCTGACCATGAGGGCCAAAAGGTTTCTGAAAAGAACTGGCAGAACCACCTTTCCAGCCAGAGCAGAGGGCAAACCAGCTTTTGATAAGTCAAAAGTTGAGTGTTTCAAATGTCACAAACTTGGTCACTTTGCTAGAGAATGCAGATCTCAAGGTCAACAGTCATCAAGGCCTCAGCAGACTAATCAGGCTTCATCATCACAAGCACTTGTCTCTCAAGAAGACAATGTATTTGATTGGAGTGATCAGACAGAGGAAGAGTTTCAAAATCAAGCTCTAATGGCAGAAACATCAAATGTCTCCTCCACTGAACTACCATCTGAGGTAAATTCTAAACTCTGCTCTCAAACATGCAAAAATATTGTTAAAAAGTACATAGATCATAATGAGAGCATGTGTAAAACTCTAGCTAAGATGGAAGAAAGGAGATATGAATACATGCAAGCAATAGAAGATCTTGAAAAACAGATCAATGACTATAAGGATAATGAGATTCAAATGGGACATGATAGAACATATCATTAGTGGGAGAAAAAGGAGCTAAATAAGAAAATAGACTCCCTAAATAGAAAGGTTAAAGAGACTGAACAAAAGGTGTTAGAGGCTAATAAGAAACTAGAATCTGTCAATATAGATCTAGGTAACTTCAAATTGGCAAATCAAAAGCTGGAACACCTAATGGAAGTCCAATTTAAAGATAGGGTAAAATCTCAGGTTAATCCCAAAGAAGGGATAGGCTACAGAGCTACTCCACCCCCATACAACAATAAATACAGTCATCCAATGAGTGAGGTTGCTGATAGGCTTGTCAATGAACCATTAGATGAGTCTATGACTACTGTAGATCCTGTCCTTGATAACAGTCCTGAATCTAAAGAAGATCAGATTCAAAATAGAGACTGTGAGTGCACAGTAGTTGAGAAAGAACATAAAACAATGAGTGCACCTATAGAAATCCAAGTCCCCAATAAGAAAGGAAAGGAGAAGATGAGTGTGTGCAATGTTGCTCCACAGATTTCTGTATCTTCTAACTGTAACACTGCATCTTCTTCAAAGAATAATAAAAGGGATAAAAATATTCCAGTCTGCACATGCCACAAGCATGGTGTCCAAAAGTTTCCCAAACAACAGCAGGTAAGGGGAAATCAGAGGAACAAGAACCAGAAATTATCCAATAAAACTGGTTCTCCAATTCAAACAGTCAAAAAATGTTTTCATTGTGGCAGAAAGAATCACTTGGCCAGAGATTGTTTTTATAAACCATCTGTTGAGTTTTAGCTAAACAAAAATTAAATTTTAAACAAATATGGTGTGTTAAAGGTAAAAACTCAGGTGAACCTGTTGATACAAATGTTGAAACTGCCAACTCTAAAGTTGAGACTGCTAGTGCAAATTCTCAAGCTGTTAGCACTACAGACTCAATTCAGACTGGTAGGCTCAAAGTTGGGACTGGTAATGGATCATCTGAGACTGTTACTGAAAAGGATGGATAAAACACCTGGATACCTCATGTGATAACTAAGTACTCTCCACAAAATCCATCATTGAATCTTACTAAGTATAAGAAATCTAAGACAGTATTTAGTTATGTTAATGCACAAGGACAACCCAAAACCAACTTGGTTTGGGTTTACTCCACTACTAACTGAGCTTTTATTTGTGCAGGGCAACCACAGGTCACCTCATAAAACAAGATGGCATTTGGACAGTGGATGCTCTAGGCACATGACAGGCAATTCTGAGTGCTTGTCAATATTCAAAGGCTTTGAAGAAGGATTTGTTGCATTTGGAGGCAATTCCAAAGGAGGTAAGGTTACAGGTAAAGGTACTGTCAATGCAGGCAACATGACATTCAATGATGTTTTGTATGTTGAACAACTTAAGTATAATTAATTGAGTGTGTCTCAAATCTGTGACAAACAAAATATTGTTTTGTTTACAGATTCTGAGTGCATTGTCCTTTCAAAAGATTTTAAAATTTCTGAAAATCTTGTTTTACTAAGAACACCAAGAAAGGACAATGTATATTGTTTGGACATAGAACTTTTATCCAAATCAAGTACTTTAAGTTGTTTGATATCCAAAGCATCATCCAATGAGTCTGCTCTTTGGCACAAAAGGATGTGTCACATGAACTTCAAATCCATGAATGTTTTAGTCAAAAAGAATCTGGTAAGAGGTTTACCACAAAAGGAGTTCATATGTGATGATCATTGTGTAGCATGTCTTAAAGGCAAGCAACACAAAACTTCTCACAAGGCCAAAGAAGTAAATTCAATCTCATCTGCTCTTCATCGGATTCATATGGATCTATTTGGTCCAACATCTGTTTTGAGTTTGAATAAAAGGGCTTACTATTTAGTCATTATTGATGATTTCACCAGATTTACTTGGGTTTACTTTCTTAGGTCTAAAGATGAAACTGCTGAGCTAGTTAAGTCATTTATTCTTAAGATAGAAAACCAATCCAACTCAAAAGTAAAGGTGATTAGATCAGACAATGGAACTGAGTTTAAAAATCATATTCTAAACAGTTTTTGTGAGTCCAAAGGTATTGCTAGGCCATATAGTGCACCAAGAACACCACAGCAAAATGGTGTAGCTGAAAGAAAGAACAGAACATTAATTGAGGCTGCTAGAACCATGCTAGCTGATTCAAAACTGCCAATGACCTTTTGGGCAGAAGCAGTCAATACAGCCTGTTATGTTCTAAATAGGGTTCAGATTGTTCAATCACAAGGGAAAACTCCATATGAGTTATTCCATAATAGAATACCCTTAATAGCCTTTTTCAAGTCTTTTGGCTATCCATGTACCATTCTTCACACTAAGACTCACTTAGGGAAGTTTGAAAGTAAGGCTGAAGAAGGTTTCTTTGTAGGATAATCATGTCAAAGCAAAGCCTATAGAGTATATAACAGTGTGTCTAAAACCATTAAAGAAAGTGCCAATGTTGAATTTAATGAAAATACTGCAAATGTCAAAGGCACTGGTCCTGACTGGTTGTTTGATTTAGATTCAATAACAAATTCTCTGATCTTTGTTGAGTATACTGGAGAAGCTGATGCAAATAGGATTGAAGCTGTCAACACAAATTCTCATGCTGGTAGCACAAATGATCAAGCTGTTGGCACAAAGTTTCAAACTGCTGCAGATTCAAACAATTAGGATGAGTATACAATTATACCACTTCTGTCTTGTGACCCTCCAGGGGTTCTAAATGCTCAACATGGTTCAAATCCATACACTGAAGTGCAACTACCAAGTCCTGAGAGAACAGCTCCAACACAAAGGGAAACAGTCCCAGATTCAAGTCAAGCTGTTCCAGAAGCAGAACCATCCACTGGTCCTGATGGAGATGATACAAATCTTGGATCCTCTTTTCAGACAGATAGAGAGCCTACACTCAGGGTTCACAAGTATCATCCTCTCAATCAAATAATGGGTGATCCACGTACACATGTGCAAACAATGAAAATGATTCAAAATGAGACTGATGCTGCTGAACAAGCAGTTCCAGATTTCAGTCTAGCTGCTTTTGAACGTGCCTGTTTCATGTCTCAGCTAGAACCTAAAAAGGCATCAGAAGCTTTGAAAGATTCATCCTGGATTGAAGCAATGCAGGAAGAGCTTCTACAGTTCAAGATTCAGAATGTATGGATACTTGTTGATCTTCCTAAAGGAAAGAGAGCCATTGGTACAAGATGGGTGTTCAGAAACAAGAAGGATGAGAGAGGGATAGTCATCAAGAACAAAGCAAGACTAGTAGCACAAGGGTACACTCAAGAAGAAGGCATAGACTATGATGATGTATTTGCTCCAGTGGCAAGAATTGAAGCCATCAGACTGTTTTTGGCTTTTACAAGCTTCAAAGGTTTTAAAGTGTATCAAATGGATGTGAAGTCTGCTTTTCTATATGGCACAATTGAAGAGGAGGTCTATGTGTGTCAGCCTCCTGGTTTTGAGGACGACAAGTATCCAGACAGAGTCTACAAGCTAGACAAGGCTCTCTATGGACTCCATCAAGCTCCTAGAGCATGGTATGACACTCTGTCATCATACCTTATACAGAATGGGTTCAAGAGAGGCACTATGGACAAAACACTATTCACAAAGTCCATCAAAGATGAGATTCTGCTTGTACAAATCTATGTTGATGATATCATCTTTGGCTCAACAAATGATTGTTTGTGCAAAGAGTTTGAGGCCTTAATGCACAAAAAGTTTCAAATGAGTTCAATGGGAGAACTCACCTTCTTTCTAGGATTGCAGGTCAAGCAGAAGCCCACTGGTCTCTTCACAAGTCAATCAAAGTATGTTAAAGACATACTGGAAAAGTTTGGGTATCAAGACACCAAAACTGCAGGTACTCCTATGGATCCTCACAAGCAGCTGCATACAGACAAAGATGGCATAGATGTGGACATTGACTTATACAGATCTCTTATAGGATCTCTTATGTATCTAACATATTCTAGACCTGATATTATGTTTGCTGTTTGTGTGTGTGCTAGGTTTCAATGTTCTCCAAAGGACTCCCATTTGGTAGCTGTTAAGAGAATCTTCAGATATCTCAAAGGCCAACCACATTTAGGCCTCTGGTATCCTAAAGACTCTCCTCTTGAACTAACAGCCTATTCTGACAGTGATTATGGAGGATGCAACATTGACAGAAAATCCACAACTGGTGGATGTCAATACTTGGGAACAAGGTTGGTCTCTTGGCAGTGCAAAAAAGCAAACCACTGTTTCCACTTCATCTACTGAAGCAGAATATGTGGCAGCTACAAGTTGCTGTTCCCAAGTGATGTGGATTCAAAATCAACTGAGAGACTATGGTATGAATTTCCTATCCACTCCCATTTATATTGACAATTCAAGTGCCATTAGCATTGTACAAAATCCAGTGAAATTTCCCAAAACCAAGCATATAGAAATTAGATTTCATTTTATATGGGATTGCAATGAGAAGAAATTAATCCAAGTTACCAAAATTCACACTGATGATCAGTTAGCTGATCTATTCACAAAACCATTTGATGTAGGAAGATTCACCTTCGTAGTATCAAATATTGGTATGGTTAATATGGATTAATTCCTTTTTAGCTATACATATGCTTGATTAAGGGGGAGTCACTGTTTTATTAGCAGTAGCATAAATTACAACTAACAGCTTGAGTATTTTCTCAAGCTGCTAGTTCATTTTCTCGGACTGCTAGTTGTTTCACTTGATCTGTCAAAGTGTGCAGGGTAATCTGGTCATTTCCATAAGTGTGTGCGTGGGTTTAGATATTTTTCAAAACCTTTAAAGGTTCCAGTTTCGTTCAATTGTAACTACCAGTTGCAAAATATCTTCCTGAACCCTTCTTGATCCTCTGAATCAATTCCCAAGCACATCACTGAAACCCTAAACTCTTCGTTCAATGGAGTTCGTCAAAGAACACAACTGCTTACCCTACTCTCTCAAACACTCTGAACTTCAATCATTCCATGACATGATGGACTTCCTTCGAAGTTCCCATATCCATCATGCCATCAATATCAATCCCACCATATACATCTCACATATTGAGCAGTTCTGGAACCATGCTTCTTTAAAAACTATCAATGGAGTCTCATCTCTGACATCCAAAATCGATGGAAATACCATCACAGTGACTGAGGAATCCATTAGACAACATCTGCATCTTCAAGATGCCTCAGGTATAACAGACCTATCCCTTAATGCTTTACATTATGGTCTTTATAATATTGGATATAAGGGTCCTGCTGATTCTTTTACTTTCTTTAAAGCACACTTTTCAACCAAATGGAAATATCTTGTGCACATCATTCAGCAGTGTATTAGCCCTAAAAGAACTGGTTGGTCCGAATTTTCATCAAACATTGCCACTGCCTTGGTGTGCTTTTCAATAGGCCAACAGTTCAATTTTTCAAATATGATTTTCCAGGGGATGTTAAGGCATCATTCCCTAAAGAATGGGAAATTTTTGATGTATCCTAGATTTTTAGCAGCAATAATTGCAAAATCTTGCACAAATTTTAATATACATAAGAGGATACATGTTTCCCATAGGCACTCACTATCTTCTATTAAAAGGCTTCTAAAGCCAAGTGCCAATTTTTTCAGTGTAGATGTCCCATTGCCTTCTGCAATGATGGGCATCATTCCAAGAAACAAAGGAGAGGGTCCTGAGCAGGTTCAGCCTAACATTACTGCTTCACCCCCAGGACCCCAACCCACTCCTCATGATACTCAAATTCCTTCTGTTCCTTTTGTTAAGCCCACCTCTCCACTCCAACTATACAAATGAAAAAGAGGTCCAGGAGCTCCTTCCTCCTCAGCCCTCATACAAGAGCCAAATAACCCTGTGCAGGAGGACACTTCTGCAAAGAATACCCAAAGGGCACCAATTGAGGACACTCCCAACCTCAATCAGGAGGTGGACATCTCACTAGAGATGGTCTATATGGGTTCTGTGTCTGACACTACTGTTGCTTCTGCACAAGAGGCACAGGATAGTGCCAACATCAATAAGACCACACCCATGGCAACAGAAGGTGTGCAAGCACCATCTAGAAGTCCATAGTACCAAGAACAGAGGGGCCCAGAGGTTACTACTTCTGGTATTAAATCCAGTGATAGATCACAAGCACCACATTCGTTTGCTGATCTTGAGGCTAGTCTGCAACTCATGTTATTAACGGATCCCAAGCTGCAACCTGTTGTAGCAATGTTGGAATATCATCAGTCCATCATTGCTGCACAAGGGGCACAAATAATTGCACTCAGGCAGGCAGAAGTGGCTCAAAATCAAAGAATGGATTATCTCCATAAAGTGTTTACCCTCTGTTGGAATAAGATCATTCAATTAGAGCGTATGATTCAAACCCAAGTGGCAAAGGTTGTAGGTCCTCCTGACCAAACCAATGCTTCCAAAAAGGGGGAGAATCAGGAGATCCCTAAATCAGTCCAAGCAGCTCCTACAGTCCAAGAATCTAGGCTAACAGTCCCAACAGCTTCTCAAGCTGTTAGCCTAGAAACTCAAGCTGCTTCTTCAAAAGCAACTGGAGTTGTTATAAGAGAAGGAATTCAAGCTCCCATCAGTTCAGTCCAAGCTACAACTTCTGCTACAAAAGATAAGGGCAAGGGCATTCTTATTGAGTCTCCAAAGCACAAATTTTCTACTAGAGAAGCCCAGATTGCCTTTGATGCTGAGATTGCCAGAAAAATAGCAGAAGAACAAGATCAAGCTTTAGACCAGCAAACCCATGCCCCAATGCAAGATGATGAGACCTTAGGAGATTACCTAAGAGGGTTTGTGGTCAAGCAAGGTGAAAGGAAGAGAAAGATGCCAACAGGGCATTCAAAGGCTGAGCATAGAAGAATTCTGATTAATTTTGCCTTTGCAGCTGGTATCCCAAAGAAGATGGCTCAGTCCTTGAGCACAGAAAGGCTGCAAGATATCCATGACAAGGAAATGGAAAAACGTAAGGCAGCCAAAGTCTCCCAAGAAGTCCAAAGATCACAAGATTCAGTTGAAGCTGCTGCCAGTGATCCTGCTCCTTCTGTTCAAGTTGTTACTCCTATTCCTCAACCAGAGTCAATCACACAAGCAAAGCTAGATCAGGTTAAAAGGGTGCTTTTTGAGCATCAGCTGCAACAAGTGATATAGATAGAGAAGTCCCTCGACCAACATGATTTCTCAAAACCTCTTATTACTTACTAGTATGCTAAGCCAATGGATAACATTGACTTAAGATATCACTTTTGTGGTAAGAAGAGAAACTGGTCCTGAGGAAGAGTATAAAAGCATAATGCATATGGCTCAAGGGATGACAAGAGATGAGCTTATAAGGATGTATCACGTTGGGACTGCAACTCAAGTCAGATCTTCCCTCCCACAAGTAAAACAAGCCATTAAAGATTTGCAGAGCATTTTTGATCCTTAGTCATTAAGGAAGGATATAGAAGATGTCAAGGAGATGAAAATTGTACAAGTTGATCTGTTTGTCAAATCAAAGACTTAGAGAATCAGGTTTGCAAATGGATACTGCATATTCTTCAATTTTGAATTCTTTGATCTTCCAAAGGCTATGCTACTTCAAATGAGGTCAGTAAGAATAT
Organism: Centrapalus pauciflorus; assembly: GCA_020465985.1. NCBI lineage: Eukaryota > Viridiplantae > Streptophyta > Magnoliopsida > Asterales > Asteraceae > Centrapalus > Centrapalus pauciflorus. The sequence continues at coordinate 69,436 of JAANYP010004139.1, forward strand.
ATTGTGATAGAGAAGATTTGTAAAGAGAATTTTTGAAGGCTGTCAATCAGAAACTTGCACAGTTGTAAGTTTTTGAAAGCCTTGGTTTGTAAATAACAGTTTACTTGTTTTATTTCCTTATTTGTATAGAACTTAAAGTCTTGTGTAAAGATTTTAAGTTAGGGGGAGATTGTTGGGAAATATTCTAAGTAGTTCAAACTGTTAGTTAGACTTCTCAGACTGTTAGTAGAAATTCTATGTAAATACAAAGCTCATGCTGTTAGTTGAAGAAGTTCGAGCTGCTAGTGTAAAAGTTCATGCTGCCAGAGTAATTTCACTGAAGCCGCTCTACTCAAGCTGCTAAGAGATTCAAGCTGCTCTACAGTTTTATAAACAGAAAGTGCTGATATTCAGGAAAAGATATTTACACGAAGATTCTAGCATATCTACTATCAGAGAAGTCAGAGTCCTTCAAGGAAACAAATCAGAAAGCATTATAAATACATAGAATAGGTTATTCTATGGTATTAGAAGTTTCTGCATATTCTAGTTTGTAATTGCTTTTTGTTTAAGTTTTCATAAGCCTCTAAGGTTGTAAAACCCTAAGAACAATTTGTGTTCTTCGTCTAATCAAACAGATTAGAGGTGATTGTAGTCATTCTGATTCAGCAATACAAGCAATTTTATTTATTCCTTATGTTTATTTGTTATGAATTCTGAAAGCTTTTATCAAAATAATTAAGTGTTATTCCGCAAACTTCTTAATTAGACTTTGATTTAATATAATATTATTGGTTTACACTCTGATCAATTCAAATCAGTTAATCATAGGTAGTTAAGTTCAGATCCTGACAAACTTATCCTGGAAACCTTCACTTTTAGCAACTGATTATCACACAAATTTTGTTTTTCCAACTGGAATGCATCCTAGTAATCCGACCTTGATCCTATTTATTAAAGATAAAATGAACTAAACTAAAATAAAATAAAATTTAATTAAATAAAGTAAAATTAAATTGTAGAAAATTTGAAGATAAAGACGAACTAACAGAATATTTGTCGAGATAGTCAAAGAAGGTTCAATCAGATAGCAGTGTCAAACGCACTTTCAGTATTGCACTTTCACACTTAGGAATTTTTTATTCCTTTGGTTGTTTGTCGTAACATACAAACCAAGTCGATTGTCGGTGTGTTTGTCCATTTACACACTCAACACTTAGGATTTTCCTTTGGCCTTTTTATTTATCAAGAAAGACACACAATGATTATGACTTTTTTGTATTTGCAAATTATCTTTAAAAGGCAAATGGCGGACACAGTTGTAACATCTGGCACTAAACCAGGTTAGCAAGAATAACCTAATCTACATTTAATAGCCAATTATAACCTAAGTAGTAGTCATTAGAAATTAATCAAGTGATTAACAAGGTTTATTAGAAAATTCAACTCAATTAGAATCAAATTTATCAGTGCGATGAATCGGGAAATCCATTAATCCGATCAATTTACGATATGAGGGATTAATTCAACTAAGTACATAATTAAATTATGATTAGTGACATTAATCAAACACTAATAAAATTACTTAACATTAATTATGCAACACTAAAACAATTCATTAAAACAATGCACCCAAAAGTATTTATGAAATTACAAGAAAAGGGAAATACAAGAATACATTTCTAAATACATTTATACAAAAAAAAATATAAATACACCCTATAGGGCATGTGTTCATTAGATTTTGACTTCCAATATTTTAATATTACTTTAAACACAATCATTTTGTTTAAAAGTGCACACAACCTCCTACTTTCCATGTCTTTCATCATTTGAAAGACCAAACATTTTGCCTATAAATAAGGCCTCATTTCTCACTTCTTTTCCACGCTTCAAACATCAAAAATCTCTCCTTTTCTCCTCTAAAAACCGGATCTATACACACACATCGAAAATCTTTTCATTCAAGTGTTCTTCAAGTGTTCTTCAAGAAATTCACGTGTTTTTGGTGCATATCTTGCAATGATTTCAACTTCTACTCAAAATTATATTCTAAATACTTCAAAGTAAGTAAATACTAACTTATTTCATCTTATATTTATGTTTATATAAGTCTTGCATAATATATATAATCACCAACAACAACAAGTTTCATAAAAACTCAAGTTTATAAAATTCTAGTTTTGTTTTTAAGTTGTTTCTTTAAATGTGTTTATGAACATATGAACACATCATAAAAGTGTTAACATTATGAAAACAAGTGATATATAGGTGTTTTATAACTTTTATAACTTTTATACAAGTAGTCTTTGAATAAACAACAAGAATCATAAGTTGTTTCAAGTTTATAAACTGCGGATTTTCGGCAGAAAATTTATATCGACTTTGAAAAATCGTAACTAATTCATAACTTAACGAAATGAGTTGATTCTTGTCTCAAAAGTTAGATCTATGTCTTAACTATAGATCTGGAAGTTTTCATAATTTATTTTGGAGTTTAAGACCTCCAGAAATTATTTTGGAAACCGAAAGTTTGACAGCTCAAAAATGGCCAACATAGGGTTTTTAACAAGCTTTTTCACCAACCTAAACATATCGAAAAATGGTCGTTCTTGATTCTAAAAATCCTTTGTATATAGTAGTTTAATGTCCTAGAAAACCAAAGCCTAAAACGTTTTGGAGCTTGGTCAAAAATAGCCTCAAAGTAGGCCTAAAAACATCCAAAAAAGCTTGAAAATTATATATATATAAACTTGACGTTTTAAGCGGGTTTTATTTATAAACTTGTAATGTTGGGTGATTTAAGACATAAAAATCTATAAATATATATATTATCATATATTAGAGATATTAAGTCCTTATTATCATTTAGGACTCGATTAATCTCGCTCGGTGCATCATCCATCCATTTACACTAAAAAGCATTTTAGGCTCGTTTTTGCCATCACACGCTCGGTGAGTTTTCATAGCCACTATTTTCACTATCTTTTGGGGTGGAAATACATGCACTGTTGTCATATGGACATCAAAACTGTTTATTTCTTATATGTATTACATGTTTGGATCCATCAGCCCTCAAATCATGAACCGTTAATTGCATTTATTTGCAGGCGCGAATATATTGTGGATAGATCTATTGGGAGTCATGTCCCCCATTCGGGTTAGTTCGGGTCGGCAAACAGCGAGTGCATATATATTCAACATACGATATTACAGTCGGGGATACTGCACAGGGCAAACTCATTTTAATTAAGCTTCGGTTGCATAATGGTTTATGTAATACATACACGGAATTTATGATTTTATAAATTCAGCTCATCTGATAATGTCCATACAACTGGTCTTTTCGCGTAAACCTATGAGCTCACCAACAATTTGTTGACGTATTTTAGCATGTATTTTCAGGTGTTTGAGACATGCACATTTATCAGAAGTATTCCAAGGCTTCCGTTCATTTTGGAGTCACATCATTTTCAAACTCGGAGATTTACTTGCATCTTTCCGGATAAACTAAATTGTGTATTTGAATTTTAGTACTTTAAGAACTACTTACGCTGTATTTTGGTTATGTAAAACAATATTTATATTTGAAGTTAAATCAATGTATTTTTGAAAAACGTCCATATAGTGGTCGTTCGTTATGATTATGGTTACGCTTCCGCGACGTCACGCTCCATTACCAACCGGGGTAACGGGTTGTGACAACAGTTCTGTATTTAAATTCAATCGAGTGCCTTAGTTTGTCTTAGAGTTCCTCTTATGTTAGCAAGACAATAGTGACAGGTCTGTACTCACATACAACAAAGCGACTTGTTTTGACTTCCTTTGCTTTACAAAATTTTTCCTTTCTTTATTTAAGATGTATTTTGATGAAGCTATACATCCCCCAGATAAATTTGCATCCCTCATTCATAGTCATTATGTATATGTCTCTAACATAGAAATTAATACCTTTTGGTCATACATTTAAGTTAGTTACACATATGATATTTTCTTGATTATTTTATTAGCCTTTTGGAAATCCTTCATGTATTATGTCTACCAACATATCAGACAAGAACATGTATATCACTTAGAGTGTTAGTGCATTATGTGTGAAAGTTTAACACTTAGAATTTGTTAGACTGTGCTAAATTTCATCACAATGAACCTAAGACTCTAAGACTTCTCTTATTTTCTAATATTCTCTTTTTTTGAATATTTTTTATGGTTTTCTCTCTCTTTTTTTTATTTTCAATTTCAAGTAAAGCAACTATTAAGATAAACTAAAAACTTTAAAACTTTAAAAAGAAAGAAAAATCTACTAGGTTAGGTTACTCCGGGTTACACATTCCATTAAGTTGGACTAACAACTCAAACTGTGATTTATCAAATGCTGTTGTAAAAAGATCCGCATATTGTTGTTACCAACATTGTTATATCACTTGCCAGACTTTACCCTTTTCTCGTAAGACTTCTCGACTTGGTCTAAGGACCCAATCAGCATGCCCGCTGTTTCGTCCTTTGTAACCCTGTCCTGTGTCGAGAGCAACCATTATCCATAAACCATTTGTTATTAGGACCTGTAGTTAACTCCTGCATACTAAACAAGACAAGTTGGTTATCACGGGGAACCCAAGCCATGACTGACTTGGTAATACTATCCTCATCCACAAACTTGAACTCTTTCAAATACACATCTCTCCTTTCAGGTGACTTTGGTTTTTGATTAAAAACCTGTTGTCGAGTTGAGTGATTAACATTCATTCTCGACCTTTGGGTTAGTCTTTGCGATTCGGCCCTCGAGTAATTTCTGTTATGGTACATCTCAGTTTGATAATTCATGGCTCTACCTGGTGTCTTATGTCTATTAGGAGAATTAGACCTAACTAGAGCGTGACTCCTGTTAGGTGTCTTATTGCTAATGATGAATTGGGGGCCAGACATTGTTTGACTAGGGAATGTATTCGGTGAATTATTCCTAAGTCCTTCATTTTGTCTAAGAGGCACCGGTGGTTGTTGACTTCCTAGACGTGACATCACACTTGAGTTCTTCTGAGAAATTTGAGAACTACTCCTGCTCGTATAACTAGGCATTTTTTTCAATGTTTGCTGTTCTTGCATGCCTATGTTTAGTGAAGACTCTGGCTTTTGTAGGGACAACCTGAAGCAACGTGTCCTTTCTCATGACACTTAAAGCAACATATCTTGTCAATAGATTTCTTATAGGCACTCTTTGACCTAGGTGACTTACTAATGTCCTGAATGTTTGTACCAACAGCATCGTATGACTCCCCTTTATTATTATTACTTACACTCTTATCTTCTTCTAGTTTTGGCTTACAACTAGACTGCACACATTGTACCATTTTCCTAACCTGAGGAGTAGGTGAAGATACTTTAGAAGACTCAGTTACCTTGACTACCTCTGATTTAACCGTATCCTTGGTCTCATCCTGAGGAGTAGGTACGTGGTTGCTATTTGCCTCAGCTACCTTACCCCTTAACTCAACTAATTTTAAATCTTTAAGAGAGATCTCTTTGGTCAGTGACTCTACATACTCATAAATTAGTTGATTCATGACATTTTGTTCAATAAGTTTTTCATTTAGAACAATCAAATCTTGAGCATCATTTCTCAGTTTGGCCTGAAGATCTTCCTTAATGTCTAATAAATTATCATTATATGATTTTAATGATTGAATTTGAGTAGTCATACATGAATGTGTTTCTAGCACTAAATTCAATTTATCATTCAAAGTAGTACATAAAGCACATAATATCAGGAAAAGGAGAAATGTTCAGAGTTACCTTTTTCCGACCAGATTTGATGTTGGCCATCTGAGCTTGTTGGTACATCCAGTGTGACGGTAGCAGTCTAGTTTTGTTATTGATATCATGATTGTGTATGATATCTACATTTGCATGTTAAGTTCTAGACTATCATGTTATGTTCTAGAAGGGGCAAATAAATTTTTGGATAAGTTCTAAGAATAAGTTCTTGAGATAAGTTCTTGAGATAAGTTCTAAGGAAAAGTTCTAGGATAAGTTCTACGAATAAGTTTTAAGGATAAGTTCTAGGAATAATTTCTAGGTGAAAAAAATTTCTAACAGGTGAAGATAAGTTCGTTAGGAGCGTCTACACAAACTTATCGGCTAAATAATGATCTTATCTTTGTGAATTCAAAGATCTTTGACAACTGAGAGGTTCTGTCGAACTTGAGAGCAAACAGAGCATCCGGGTAAAGGGACTTTTGGCAAAACTAGTTTTCAGTGCTTGTATTAGTTCACGTGCGATCTAGAATGTTTTAGAGAATCAGTTTTGGAGAAATACAATGTTTCGGGTCGTTCGTTGTATCAGCTATCATAGTGTTTGTCTCTAGTTTCCGTGTGTGATCGATCAGTTAAGCAGCTAGCGAGGATTCTGCACTCGTTGGACGGCGTCGCGTCAATATTAGATCCGTGACTGAGGTGACCGTACATAGCTGCAAACTCCAAAGTAGTTAGCTCCTCAGTAATCTCCAGCACCAAAAGGTCCGAATCAGACTGCTGCGTATCCTCTTTCTTTTCCTCTTCTGCTACCATATCCAATTCTGTCACTTCAGCCATGAAAGCCCTAGTGTTCGCCTCTGGATGTGTATTCCGATCATATGTGTCATCTAACTTTTGTTAGACCCCACATGTGTAAGTAAACCAGCCACTGAACCCTGATTCCCTAATCTGTGATTCCCTGAACTTGCTGAAGACTGACGTCTCGAGTTCTGATGATTATCCATCTTAGGTGTTTAACACTCTCTCGCAAAGTGTCCCAACCCCTGACAGTTATAGCACCTAACTTATTAATTATCGAATCCTACATTGTTCACACTTAGATTCCTTCCCGTTCTTTTCATGAACCTCTTCAATCTCTGTGTGACCATAGCCAATTGCCATTGTAGGTCCATTTGCTGCAAGTCATCCGGATCCACCTGATCATAATCTTCTTCCCATAGAGCTGGATCGTTTATTTTCCCTTGAATACAATTCCCCTAAGCTATTACAAACGATGCTAGAAGTTTGAGTTGCTCCTTTGCAGTTTTAGCACCCATTGGCATTTTTGTGTATCCCTGAGATAATGATCCTGAAGTAGATGCCTGCGGCTGATCATCCGGATTTGAGAAACCCCGAAAGGCCCTGACCATAAGATTCTTCTGCTTCTCTTGGTATGCCTTCTTGTTCTCTAGAATAGAATGATGTAGCTTCCGATGTAGACGCACTAGAAGTAGAGGTATTTGATTTCTCGAAGTATATTTCAGGATCTTGGACTTGACCAAGTTCTCTCTCCTTCTTCTGCATTTTAAAGTTGTATGCTCTCAAAGTCCCGATGACTTCTTCCAGTGTGAGAGTTTCTAACATTTCCTCGTCATGCTTTATCAGTGCTGTGTACATCTCCCACTTCATTGGTAAAACATCAATGAGCTTTTCTATCTTTTCTAAATCTGAATAATCAACGCTGTGATTATCTAACTCAGTCAGAAGGTGATAATACCTTGTAATCACCTCTTCCAAACTCTCATTCTTCACACTCTTGAAGATTGCAAATTATTGTTAAAACATTTCTGTTCTCCCCTTTCTTACCCTCGGATTTCCCTCACATCTCTTCACTAAAGCTTCCCAGAGTTGTTTAGAAGTTCTGTGATTTTTAAAGGTGTGCATAATTTCCAAAGGTAGTGTCATTCTAATCAATGATAGTGTTCGATTCTCGGCTTCCTAAATCTTCTTGTCGTTATCTTTCGTATCTTGATACGACAAAACCTTTAATCGACCCTCGAGTTCTTGTGTTGGGGGAATGTAGCCTTCGTCTATGCATATCCACATACCCATGTCATTGAATCTCGTGAAGTCTACAAATCTGTCCTTCCACCAATAATTGTCTTCTATTTTCATTAGCTTGGGTGGTGTATTAGATTTGCCCACCTCATGGTCCATTTCCATATACTTATGTAAACTCGACATTCTTTTAATACTTTTTGTTTTCGAATTTAAACAATTTAATTTAAAAATAAATTTAAAACAAATCTTACGAACCTAAATAGTTTTGTATAATTTTAATTTTAAATTCGTTTTGTAAATTAAATTCGAATTGAGTTAAGTTCGAAATCAACAAGTTCGAAAGCCTGTAAGTTCGAGAAACCCTAAATTGTCTGACAAGTTCAAACCAAGTCAAGTTCGAGAAACCCTAAGAACCTCTGACAAGTTCGAACGACCTTAAATTCGAAATTCAACTATTTAAGTTCGAGGTCTAGCAAATTTGAATTCCAAACAACTTCAAATTCTCTGACAAGTTCGATGCCCAACTAAATTCGAAAAAACCTAGAACAAATTCGTGAGGTGCGTATTTTGACAAGTTCGAAGAACCCTAATACACCAAGCAAGTTCGAGCGCCGCAAGTTCGAGAAACGCCTAAAAATTTGATTTTTTTCAATATTTTAGATAAAACCAGTGTTTTTAGGATTAAAAACACTGCTTTCAAATTTTGAACTACAGTGAATTTCTTCCCGTAACCTTGCTTGTAGAACTCTGAAAAATTTGAAAATGAGTGATTTATCTGGTAAAAACGTCAAGAAACAAAAGAATGTTCCTCGAAACGCGAAGAACACTCGTTTTGGGTGTGATACCACTTGTAAGGTCACCTAAGTCACGAATCCAATCTTGACACGATGCCATCCAACGAGTGCGGAATTCTCGTTAGTGGCTTAACGGATTGATCACGCATGGAAACCGGAGACAAACACTAAAGATAGCCGATACAACGAACGACCCGACACAATGTATTTCCCTAAAACTGATTCTCTGAAACGTTCAAACTCGCACGTGCACTAATACAAGCTCTGAAAACTAATTTTGCCAAAAGTCCCTTTACCCGGATGCTCTGTTTGCTCTCAAATTCGACAGAACCTCTGAGCTGTCAAAGATCTTTGAATACACAAAGATAAGTTCATTATATAGCCGATAAGTTCGTGTAGACGCTCCTCACGAACTTAGACTCTCCTCAAAAACTTATCTTCACTTGTTAGAACATATTTTCACCTAGAACTTATTCCTAGAACTTATCCTTAGAACTTATTCCTAGAACTTATCCTAGAACTTATCCTTAGAACTTATCTCTTGAACTAATCTTCTGAACTTATTCTTAGAACTTATCCTAGAACTTATTTGCACTATCTAGAACTTAACATGATAGTCTAGAACTTAACATGCAAATGTAGATGTCATACACAATCATGATATCAATAACTAAACTAGACTGTTGTCGTCACACCGGATGTACCAACAGACTCCCCCTTGATGATAGCTTCTAGTTGTTGTTCATTGATCGCAATAGACAATCAGATTCAGAGACTATGAATACCGAAACTAGACACCTATTGTCACATCGGGTGTATCAACAATTAGATGTTGGGGGTTGTATGGAGAGACCCTCAGGTTCGTCATTTAAATAGTCTCTGAAGTCTATTTGGCACTCTGTAGAATGGGAACGCTTAATTTTTGATGAGGTATGCATTATTAGTGGTCTATTTTACAACTAAAGTATAGTTATGTTCTTCCTTCTATTTTGCAATGATTAATTTGACATGGTGTATGTGCATGGTGGTATCAATGCACATTCAGGCTCTTACCTTTTCTTTTATGTTTTTGTCTGAATTTTCCTATTTTTATTCAGGTTCATTACATAATAGATAGATGTTTTTTCACCACTAGAGCTGTTTTTTGCTCTAAAATCTTCTTATAAATGGCCTTTAAGTGGCACTTCCTTTCAGAATCATGTTGGAGAACTCTACTCACTTGTAAGTATTGTTTAAATTAGTATTACAGTTTACCATTTGTGACTTCTACATTTTAATTATTGTTTGTCTTGTTTTGATAGGTTCACTTCTTACAAGTAACTCCATATTCTTGTAATTTTTGTAAAGACTTTAACTATAAAGTGCTTAATTATAGGTACGCTCTTTGTTTTATTTACATAATTAAGAGTTTCTGGTGTGGAGGATACGATGCAATGTTTTTGTTGAGGTTGACATTATGCATGTTGGTGAATTGAATAGTTGTCTGTACTCATGCTGTGTTTGGAGATCATATGTTTTATAATATGCTGAGAGCACCTCATTCAGTTGTTTAATATCTTTTGTCCTTCTGAAATGCCAAATGTGTGGTTGCTGATAAATTTATTACGCGGATTGTGTCTTTTGAAAAGCCAATTTGTTGTAAATATAACTATTAAGAAGCTAGTTTTTTTATTGGTGACACGACTTGAATGTCATTGAAGTATGTAATAAAATGTTGTCAAAATACATATTTAATTTGGGGTGTTTTAACATACCTTTGAGACACTTCTGTTGGTGGAATAAAGTGAGTTATGCTTTGCATGCCATTATACTTTCATCTTTAATTATTCATTGTTGCAAGTCTGGGCTATAATGTTTTTTTTTTTGTCATATTAGTATGTTGCTAATCCCATCGCAAATAGAGGGCACAAAGATGATGGAAGAAGAGCTATGGTTCTGCTTAAGGGTAGGGTTTTGCAAAGCATACTATTAAGGCGTATTAAGAAGGGCACATCCGCACATCTTGCCCTTCTCCCTAGAGTAGTAAGTTTCAATGTTATGATAATGAATCGAGATAACAATGTTTCTGCCTTCATTAATTATTGTGCTTTGGATGCCATATTTATAGATTTCATTGAGGCGTGACTACCTTCATATAACGGAGCAGGATTATTAAACATCACTCTATAGTGAAAGTCAAGAGCAATTGAATACATATTATTCTTTTCGTTTCAATTGTTTTTGTTGAGCTATTTCCTGCTTCCAAACCATAAATTTTACAGATTTTACATACAAGTACAACACTTGGTGAAATAAGGTATATATGCAGTTATCTCTATCAAGAATAGGGGTGAGCTCGGTACTGGACCGAACCGAACCGGTACGGATCCCGAAAATACCGAAACCGAATTATTAGTTTTGAAAGAACCGAATACCAAATCGAATAATTTTATATGGTGCCGGTTCGGTCCCGAATACCGAATTTTAGCTAGTTGAAAAACCGAATACCGAACCGAGAGTACCGAATACCGAATTTTAGCTAATTTAAAAACCGAATACCGAACGGAATATATTAATTTGGTACTGGTTGGTACCGGTACCGGTTCGGTACCGGTCCGGGTTCGGGAAATGGTACCCGTCGCTCACCCCTAATCAAGAATGATCCTTATGCTCCTTCCCTGAAGTTCCTTCTCAATATGCAAAAAGAAGAAGACTATTTTCATGAAACCCTTCTAGATCATGGTGGAATAATGTTCCAAATTTCCCAATGCTCGCCCACAATGTATTTTATAACCATGTTTACTTGTTATGCTCCCCCCCTCACCCCCTTTTTTTTTTCCAAAAAGGGAGTTCTGAGGTTAAGAAAACACTATTTTTTAACTCCAAAATCCAAATTTTATTTGAGTTATTGTGACACCCTTGCCACAATAACCACCATTTACACGTAGGATTAATCAACATACAATAACCATTACATAATGATCTGAATACTTAATACAGTGCGGAAGCAATAAAGTACATAAATAAAATACAAATGTGTTAAACATCCTAGGTGCTACAAGGTCTCAAATCAAAGTCTACATACTCAATGGTTATTACAACATTCCAAATGCATTACAACAATGATCCCATGTTTCAGTTACCAAAATGAGTAGTAGCTATTCTTCCAAACTTCGCGTATTGACCTAACTAGATGGTCCGGAAGTGGATTTTCCTTTTCCTGTATAAATGTTAACAACTGAGTGGTAAGCAAAGCTTAGTGAATACAAAAGATTTTACACATTCAACAAGTCTTTATGATGACACCCAAGAGTAACACCGGCAACACATGTCGTATACTCTCTGTGTACTCAAAGTACGGAACCCGAGCCGCAGCTCCTTCGAGACGATGCTCGGCATAAGAAAACCAACCATCTGAGGCAGAAAATCATCGCAGATATTACAATGCTTTTCAGGACCTCTCTCCGAGGTCAAATAACCTTAGTAACATTAGATCATAGATGCGACCTACAGGTCCATCAAAGTATGCACAACAAAGAAGAGAAATGCAGCAAGCAACAATGTGCATCAACATATAAGCAAGTTAGTAGAGTCCCTAACGAAAGTGAAACAACATGCCTCAGCAGGCAAAGCAAACATAAAGCAAATGCAGACATGGGAAATCAAAGGTACTCACAGTGGGTGTGTTAAATAAACTTCTAGTTATGTTATTTCTCCTCGGTTTCAACCGGATTCACAAAGTACCCCACTGTGGGTTTAACAACACCACAAGGGACCTGTTAAGTCAGTTGTAACAGAACATCATGTCATTAACTGTTAATTTCTCAAAAACTTAATTTTATAAGTTGTAACAACAATTGGCCTGAATGTCAATTCTCACCGGAATTCGAACCCCATCCGAATTCGGATTGCACTATTCATCCGAAATTCAGATGACCCGAAGTTCGACACATATAAATTTATTCTGTACTGGTCATCTAAAATTCGGATGGTCCTGTGATCCGAAATTCCATCTGAGATTCATGTGGTACAAACTCGGATGGATCCGAGTTCATACTAGGTCCGAAATTCGGATAATCTGAGGAGTATTCATCAGATCCGAATTTCATACTTGTGCATTTTTTATATTTTCAGGTTTAATACAATCATTTTTATACTTATCCAATAAAATTGATTATAAAGAGCATTTGGTCACACATTTTATGGTTTCGGTCACTCTTTGTAAAAGGATACGGCCACTAACCAGCTAATGTCACCGTATGGACCCATTGGTCACGGGACCTTTAGTCACACATACAATGAAAAAACAAGTGTGACCGTATGGTCATCGTCAGACATTTCTGGTGTGACCAAAGCACAAAATTTGTACCAGTGTGAAACAATTACTTCCAACTTAAACTACACTCCATTTTAACACTAATATTAACACATTTAGTACCAAATCAAACTCCTTTATTCAATAGTAGCACATTCTATGACATTTTCTTACTAAAAACAACTCTTTTGGGTTTAATAAACATGATAAATTATAACCCGATCAAACTTCCCCAACTTAATCCTTGATCGTCCTGAGCAAGCAACGAAAATCAGACTTTTAAAACATCGGGTTATTCAAGCGTGAAAGACATAATCAACTGATTTAAACAAACACTAGCCTTTATAAACACCACAAAAAATCAAAGGCACAAACAGGATTTATTTCAGATATATCGTGATGTTTTTCGAATGGTCGTTCAAAAATTCCTCACCACTTTTATCCTTTTAGCTCAAGGTTATAGAATTGAATTCACGTGGGTCACTGGACCATATTTTTCCTCAATGCATGATTATAGATACTAGTTTTTCTTTTCTTTTCGTTCTAGTCTTTTTCATGCAATGTTTCTATATTTTTTTCGTTCAAGTTTAACATGGCTTTCTAGCTGATCCGTGTAGCAGGATTTGGGTCAGCCACTCCCAGACCAGTTGGTCTTAGGGGACTAGGCATGATGGTACCCTTCAGACTTAATCTCCTGAATCAACTAGGCCACACTTGAATTGAGGCTCTATTCGTGTTCGCTTCCTCCCCCTTATTGCATGAACAAGTAGCGGCTATTGGAATCCCTGTTATTTATCACTCGCTACAACATAATATATCCTACTTCAAAATCGGTTCACTTCCTTGGTTTTAAGCATCTATGATTCTTTGTGTTATGTTTAAACTCATATAATTACATCTTTTTTCTTGATACCGGCCTAACTAACATCATCATTTTTAAGTTGCAAGCTCAACTACAAAGATTTATAGGGTAACTTGATCGGATCTTTTTACGGCTCGCTTTTCACATAATCTTCTAAAAAGAAACACATTTATTCGAAATAGTAATGCATGCAAAAACAAAACACTAACTGCAAAAATAATAAATCATCCTACTTAAAGAAAGGGAACGGAAGAACCTGACTACTGCGGTGGTGGTGGCGGTCCAAAGATACCAACAAAGAATTCCCCGAAGGGATTTCGGTCTTCTTCCATGAGAGGTGCAGGCGGGTATGTGTTCGCGGGGTGCACCACGCTATCTCCTCGTGTCGTGGTGGGGACTCGACCATAGGCTGGGAAGTATTGAGGAGTTCGATCCTCAATGTTCAGCCTCTCGAAATTTTGCCACTGATAGTCCTCGTATGGCTGATGTGGCAACCCGGCATTGTAGTTCATATGATCTCTCAACGCATCAGTGTACGCCCAGTGCTGCTGGTTGTAAAAAGCGTTCTAAAATGCTGACGTGCGCACACCGGTGTAGATCTCATCAATACGGCTTGTTTGGGTTTCCAACTCGTGCTAGAACTCATCCATCCTTCCAACCAAATCCTCTTGAAAAGTACCCAAACGCAAGTTCATTGCGTCCAACCGTGCGATCACTTGAGACATATCATTGGCTCCTCCCGCTGCATGTACTCTCTCTGCCTGGTGCTGATGGTAAGCCTCTGCCTCTTCTATGTCATATAGCTCTCGGTGCGTCTTTCCCGTGTCTTAGTCAAATATTTCAAATCCTTGATCTGTTTGGCGCAGGGTGATGCTTTGTATCATAGCTGCTGTAATGACGGCGCCGGAGACTCCCCTTGGAACAGAAATGGGGGAAATTGCTGCCTGAGCCCTCAGAAATTCTGATATAATCCATCCGTGAGGGATTATTTTCCTCTCCCTCGTGTCATACATCGACCACAGGTCGTTCATCACAATCCAAGCAAAGGAGAGGCTTGGCTCTCCTGTCATCAGTGCATAAAGAATAGTTACCTCCTTGTGCCGAATCTTTGTCAAATCACTGTCTCTTGGCAGCACATTGTTGGTAACAATCTTATGCAATACCTTCGACATGGAACTAAGGTCACGCCTAGCATATGCCGTATATCCAGCCGCAGCATTGTAGTCGATCTTTGTTAGGCACAAAAAGGCCTCAGTCAAACCTGTTCTGCATCTGAGGGGGAGATTATTAATCAAACCTGTTGATGCACTTGATGGGTAAAAGTTAAGGCCTGTTTATGCCTTAATAATACCTAAAAAGTGATTTGCAATATCAGTCCAAAGCTGTTCTATATGTTGCATGTGTTGCAACTAAGACAGTTTGTCCAAGCTGTTCTGTCTGCTGAACAGGCTGGACATAAACTGTATACGCTGCTCTACACTGGTGAGCAGCTTGGGCAGTTTACAAGTGTTCTGTTCTTTGTGAACAGAACCTGTTCTTTGTGAACAGGCTAAATACTTTATGGAATGTGTTTCCAAGTCCTCATGTATTGTATTTGACTTCAAGATCAGTTTACAAAGTCGAAGACAAAGTGGAAATCAGAACTGCTCAGCCTGCCCACACTGTTCTGTTACATGAAGACAAAAGGTTATTTGAAAATGGGTGACAGACCTTTTTCTTATATCAAAATAGGCCTTTACAAGGAAGAAAGACGCAAAGTTGACATTCCTTATTTGGTTAAAGGCAATGCAACAGTAGACAAAGTGAAAAGACAAAAGTTCTGCACATGTGAAGACAAGTCTGCTTTTCAAAAAAGTGCAGAAAAGGTTATGTTGTCTTTTCAACAAGACTTCTCCTTTTTCATTCCGTCCAATGAAGAAGTTTCTCTTAGATCCTCTGAGTGAGTATAAAAGGAAGCTTCTAAGGTCAGAAAGAAAAAGCCAAGAAAAGCTAAGTGCTGAAATCAAGAGTGAACGTGCAAGTGTGTTTTTCATGCATGCAAGCCTGCTTGTGTAATACAGTTTCTCTGTGTCTAAGCTGTTCTACATAAGATGTCCCTCTGAGTCTTGTAAACACAGTGAGTGCTTCTTAGTGAGTGTATTCATTGTAAGCTAGTTTGAGTCTGTTTTAGACTAGTGAACATATTGTTGTATCTGTCATCTCAGCTTGAACCTTTCCGCATTCAAGCTTGTTTGTAATTAACAATTTGTTGATAATACATACAAACATTGAGAAAATAGTGTGTAGTCTTTAAATTGCTGTATTCACCCCCCCCCCCCCTCTACAGCTTAAAGCTATATACTTTGGGAACCTTTCGGGACCTACAACTGGTATCAGAGCATTTTAGAGTGTATGTCATTCTAGATCTCTCATTCTCCCAAGTTTCCATGGACAACAGTGCTGCAAATTCCTCATACTATGACAATGGCTCAATGGGCAAACCTCCAAAGTTCAATCATCAGAACTTTTCTGGTTGGAAGTGCAGAATGATGCTCTACCTAGAGAATCTGGATGTACAGCTACCAGAAATTGTAATGGAAGGTCCCTAGGTGCCAACCTCTGTTACAACAATAACTCCTGCTGTTGAAGGAGCTGCTCCTGAGATTAGAACATTAGAGAAAGCAAAAGCTCAATGGTCTGATGAAGACAAAAGATTAGTGGCTCTTGATGCAAAGGCCGGAAATAATCTGGTCATTTCTCTACCAGATGATGTGTTCAAACAGGTTGAGAAGATGAAGACTGCCAAGGAGATGTGGGATACTTTGTGTACCGTCTATGATGGACCCACAATCACACTGGATAACAGGATTAACAATCTTGTTAGACAGTATGAACTCTTCTTTGCAAAACCAAAGGAGACTCTCACAGAAACCTACACTAGGTTTACTGCTCTTGTGAATGATCTGAAAGCTGTTGGGATCACTAAGGATAGCCTTACACTGGTGAACAAGTTTTTGGACATCCTAACTGAAGAATGGAACTACTTTTCAACAATCTTAAGAAATTCAGGTACAATCAGAAGTATGGATCTTGTCAACTTGTATGGATCTAAACTAAATGATGAACAGTCAAGGCAACAGAAGAGAAATGCCTTGGAGATGTCTAAAAGAGGTGCAGCTTTTGTGGCTAATGTGAGACAGCCTTTGAGTCAGGTGGGTGATGTGTTCACTCAACCTGATCAACAGGATGATGATAAGGAGGAGGTGTCAGATGAGGAAAATAATGCAGATCTTGCTGAACAGGATGATGAGCAAATGATAACTATGCTTGTCAAAAGGTTCAACAAGAAAAGGTTTGGAAGAAACATGCTGCAAGGAAGTTCAGGTGCTGGCAAAAAGAAGGCATTTGATAAATCCAAGGCTGAGTGCTTCAAATGTGGCAAAACTGGCCATATAGCTGCTGACTGTGTGTCAAAAGCTGTTGGTCAGTCATCCAAACCATACAAGACAAACAAGGATGATGGTTATAGGGTTAAGTACCTTATGGCTATGGCTAAGCTGAGGAAGTTGGAAAACTCAGTGGGTTCCAACCGCCAAAAGGGACTCATGGCAGAGACTTGTGACTGGGAGGAATCTGATTCATCATCTGATGAAGACAATCAATGTCTGATGGCCAACACTGATGTCCCATCAACAAGCAGTTTCAAACAGGATCTAGCTGAAGCTGAAGCTTTCAGCAGCTTGGAGAACTGGAATACTACAATGATGTATAAGGTACAAAATTTTATGGCTTACAGTTCTGAAGAAAAAGTTAAAATGTTTGAATATATGCTAGTTGATTTGAAAGCTGCTGTTGAGAAGCATGATGCTTTATTATCTGAAATCTCTAAGCTTAAAACTGATCTTAAAGCAAAATCCAGTAAACTGAACAGTTTCCATAAGTTGGAAACTGAACTTGATGAATTAAAACACATCAACTCTATTTTACTGGAAGAAAAGAGAGAAACAGATATAAAGCATGCTAAGCTTCAAAAGATAGTTGACTCTTGGTGCCAATCTGCACAAAAAGTCAGCCATTGTATAAGTCAACAGATCCCTGCACAAATTCAAGCCTATCTTGGAGGGGATCTTGACACAACAGCTTCCATTGTTGAGATTAATAATCTGAAAGAAGATTTATCCACTCTTGGTGAGCTTCCAAACACTTTTATTCAAAAAGTGAATGGTAAACTAATCTCAACAAACAGGTTTGTCAGGCCTCAAAATATTGACAGCTTGTGTGAACCTAGCTCAAAAGCTGGTGTTGGAGTATGTTCTTCATCAAACCAGCCTGCTAAGTGCTCTGCTGACTCACACAAGCAAAAGAAAGGAAAACATGTCCAAACTACAGCTGTGAATACTAAACCTGTTGACAAAACAGGTTCTGAGTCCAAAGCTGATGGTAAAAGGCATAATAATCCTTTTGATGCTAAACATTTTGAAAATAAGTTTTCAAAAGTTAAGCAGCCTGCTTTCAACAAGGGTAAGTCTCATGTTGAAGGCAAACCTGTTGTGGTTTCTAATAAGTTTTCAAATCATAGCAATAAACTGGTGTTAAATGAAAATAAGTCTTTCAAAGCCTGAAAAAGTGAGTATGCTGATAGGCAACATAAATCACATCTTAGTAGGGGCAAAGACAAAGTCATTGCTCAGCCTGAGAAACTTGGGAATAAGTTTCCCAAACCTGTGGATGTTCAAAAGCCAATTAAGCTTCCTGTCTTTGACATTTGTCCTCCTAAAAAGAGGAAAGAAGAGACAGACAAAGCTGTGGCTACTGAACCCTCCACTCAAGATGTTGATTCATTAAATAGTAATAAGTTTGCTAAACCTGCTAATAGAATCAACAAAAATAACTCAGAATGTGTTTCTGAAAGTTCTTCTTCCAAAAATCCTAAAAAGAGAAAATGTTATAAATGTGGGAAGAAGACACATCTGGCCAAGGACTGTCCTGAATCTGAGGACATGAGGCCTGTTGACTCTGATTGTTCTCTCACAGCTGTTACAAGCAGTGTTGGAAACATTTTAGTAAATGAAAGTGGTATCCAAGCTGATACCATTCAAATAGGGAATATTAGTGTGGATATTATAAGTCCATCAACAAATGTTGATGAAGTAGGAGAACTCATCTTAAAGCTGGTGCTGCAGTGTTCAAAAGAGTAGCCTATGTGGTTGGGCTAAAACATAACCTGGTTAGCATAAGCCAACTGTGTGATGCTGGCTACAAGGTTAATTTTGATGAGCACCTGGGTTACATATTGGATCCCCAAGGCAAAGTTGTGCTATGTGCTCAACGAAAGAAAGGTGTATATGTTATGGACATGCAATCTGCTGATTCCACAACTGAAACCTGCTTTCTCACAAGAACAAATGCAGACTTAAACTGGTTATGGCACAAAAGGCTGTCACATCTGAACTTCAAGAACGTCAATAAACTCTGTAAGAAAGAGTTAGTGACAGGTTTGCCTTCTATGACCTTTGTTAAACACAAACTCTGCACAGCTTGTGAGAAAGGGAAGCAGAGAAAATCATCATTTAAATCCAAACATAACTTCTCTATTGATACTCCTCTCTTCTTAATCCATATGGACTTGTTTGGACCTGTAAATGTCCCAAGTCTAGGAGGAAGAAGATACACTCTAGTAATGGTTGATGAGTTCTCCAGGTACACATGGGTGATCTTTCTGAAGAGCAAAGGAGAGGCTGCTAGAGAAATTATTGGATTTGTGAAAAAGATGGAAATGCTAAACTCTGCCCAAGTGAAGCAGCTTAGAAGTGATCATGGTACTGAATTCAGAAACAGTACTCTTGAAGACTTCTGTGAAGAGAAAGGAATCACTCAAAACTTTTCAGCTGTAAGAACTCCACAACAAAATGGAGTTGCTGAAAGGAGAAACCGAACTCTTATTGAAGCTGCTAGAACCATGTTGTGTGCATCAGGTTTACCTTCATCATTCTGGGCTGAAGCTGTTAACACTGCCTGCTTCACCCAAAACAGATCCTTGGTGGTGAAAAGATTCAACAAGACTCCCTATGAGCTGCTCAAAGGGAGGAAGCCAAATGTCAGTTACTTCCATGTGTTTGGGTGTCCCTGCTTCATTCTGAATCAGAGGGACCAACTGACAAAGTTTGAACCTAAAGCTGATGAAGGTGTGTTTGTTGGCTACTCTGCTATCTCTAAAGCCTACAGAGTGTACAACAACAAAAGGAAGGTGATAGATGAATCTATCAATGTCACCTTTGAAGAGTCCAAGAATGCTTCCACCAAAGCAGTTCCTGAATCAGTTTCAGGAGAACTTAACTTTGATGATCTGATGCATTCAAACAATGAAGAGGACTCAAAAGCTTCCACCACTCCCAGTGTGGAACCTGTTAATCATGATGGGCATGATGATGATTATGTCAATACACCCTGTGTGAATAAGTGTACTGACTTAATTACAACTGCATGTCCTGAACCTATAATTGCTGATTTTCCCAGTTCTACTGCTGATATGTTCAACAGTGGTCAGACATGTTCACCAAGTGAACAGGCTCAAGACAACAGTGTGTCTGAAAATCTTAAGAGCTGTTCAACAGGACTTGCTGAAGATGTTAACAACTCAGGTGAATCATCATTGAAAAATGATCCTAAGTGGATCAGGTGTAACCCCAATGATCAAATAATTGGTGACATCAACAAAGGGGTACAAACACGGTGGGACAGCTTAGGGAACTTTTGTATGTTCTCTAGTTTTGTTTCACTAATGGAGCCAATGAAGGTGGATGAAGCACTAAAAGATGCCAATTGGATCACTTCCATGCAAGAAGAGCTAAATCAGTTTGAGAGAAATAATGTATGGAAGCTGGTCCCTGCTCCTAAAGGTAAAACCATAATTGGCACAAAATGGGTTTTCAGGAATAAGATGGATGAGCAAGGTCATGTCATTAGAAATAAGGCAAGACTGGTTGCTCAGGGCTACAGACAGGAGGAAGGAATTGATTATGATGAAACATTTGCTCCTGTGGCCAGGCTAGAAGCAATTCGTTTGTATCTAGCCTACGCTGCTCATAACAGCATTAAGGTATTTCAAATGGATGTGAAGAGTGCATTTTGATGGGAAGCTGCAAGAAGAAGTTTATGTCAAGCAGCCTCCAGGTTTTGAAAATGAACAACATCCAGGTTGTTGTCTATAAGTTGGACAAAGCTCTCTATGGTCTAAACAAGCCCCTAGAGCCTGGTATGACACTCTTACTGAGTTCCTTATGAGCAATGGGTATTCCAGAGGTAAAGTGGATACCACAATGTTCATAAAGAAGGTAAAATCTGACATTAGCTTGTTCAAATTTATGTGGATGATTATAATATTTGGTTCTACAATGAGCAGTTATGCAAGAATTTTCATTACTCATGAAATCCAAATATGAAATGAGTATGATGGGAGAAGTTAGTTTCTTTTTAGGACTACAGGTTAAACAAACCTCAACTGGAATTTTTATAAATCAAAGAAAGTACACTTTAGATCTTTTGAAAAAGTTTAAATTTGATCAAAGTTCTCCTATTAAAACCCCAATGGCAACCAATGTAAAATTGGATGCTGATGCCAGTGGCAAAGCTGTTTCAGTAACAGCTTACAGAGGCATGATTGGGAGCTTGCTATACTTAACTGCTAGTAGACCTGATATTATGTTTGCTACCTGTCTGTGTGCTAGGTTCCAAGCTGATCCAAAGGAATCTCATCTAGCTGCTGTTAAAAGAATCGTTAGATTCCTGAAGGGTACACCAGGTTTGGGTCTTTGGTATCCCAAAGACTCCAGCCTTGAACTAACAGGTTATTCAGATTCTGATTTTGCAGGCTGCAGGCTAGACAGGAAAAGCACAACAGGTGGATGTCAACTCCTTGGTGGTAAGTTGATATGTTGGTGCAGCAAGAAACAGAATTCTGTGTCTACTTCTACTCTTGAAGCTGAGTACATTGCTGCTGGAAGCTGCTGTGGGCAGATTCTGTGGATGCAGCATCAGCTTGAAGATTATGGACTTATGTATAGGAAATTCCTATTTTGTGTGATAACACAAGTGCCATAGCCATTTCCAACAATCCAGTATTTCATTCTAGAACAAAGCATATTGAAGTCATACATCACTTCATCAGGGATCACATTCAGAAAGGTAATGTGGAGGTAAGTTTCATTTCCACAAATGAACAGCTTGCAGACATTTTCACCAAACCTCTGGATGAAACAAGATTTAATTATCTTGTCAGCAAGTTGGGCATGTTAAACAAGAGTGACTAAGTGTTTCTCAAAGGTCTAAGAGTTTGTGTGTTTCACATTGCTCAAGTTTCTCAGAACAGCTTAGACAGAACAGGTTATACATGTTCTGTACTTAGTCATTTGTCTAAAAAACTTGAATAGCTTGAGCATACAACAGGCTGAACAAAAACAGTTTACTCGTCCAGCCTGCTCTGATGATCAAATATTTAACCTGTTCACTCCTTCACACTGTCTTACAATCCATTGTCTTGTAACCTGTTCAACTATTGAACACAACCTGCTCTTACAAAAGAGAGCAGGCTGAAGGCACAGTTTGAAGAATGAACAGCTTGAAGATTGAACAGCTTGTGATGACCCTACTCATCACAGGTTTGACCAACAGCTTAGACCAACAATTTTAATTACCTTTCTTCAAACTTAAGTTACTTAATTAATGTTTTATTTAACTTAATTACTGCGGATAATGTGGGTTACGTGTGTTAGTGATTAAAAAGGACTCAAGTGGTCTGACAAACGGTCTGACATGGACAACCGTTCCGTTTTCCGTTAACGACTTTTTCAAATTAAACCGCCCAAAACTTTCTCTCTCATACACACTCACATTCAAATCCTATAAATACTCCACTACTGTTTCATCTTCGTCTTCCTCATCATTTCCAGAAATCCTCAAGAACCCAAAATATCGACTAAGTGTCTTCTGCTTCTCCAAACCTCAAAACTTCCCAAATGGCTCACAGACCTAATCCCTTTCTTCCAGTGTTCGTTGGTGATGATGTTGTCAAACACTCATCAGGTACCACAATGCTGACCATCAAACCCACAAACTACATTGCAAACCTTACAATCCCCAAAAACTATGTGGGGAAAGGTTACGATCAAATGGTGGAGTTTCTGCAAGTTCATCCGTTGAACTATGCGATGACTGCAACGTGTCCTGTACCAGGAGATGGTGTACGAGTTCTGGTACACCTGTGCCTACAACCCCAACACCAAAGTCATCAAGGGGACTATTCTCAATGGACTCAGACCATTGAGATTACTGCTGATCTTCTGAGGGAGGTTCTTCATCTGCCCATTGCTGGATCATATGATATGCCCCAGCCTGAAAATGAGAAAATGGGCATTCTGCTACACTTCTGTGGTGTAGCAGAACCCATAATTGGAGCTACTTTATTCAGGAAGGAGTTGTCTCCCACTTACAGCTTCTTATTTGCTTCAGTGATGATGAGCTTCAGCAGCATAGTTGGTTCATTTGACCAATTGAGCAGAGATGAAGTCCCAATAGTCCTACAGCTAGTGGATGGGACTACCATTGATATGGCTAAATGGACCTTTCTGAACATGAGGAACCTGGTGCAACAAGAGCCAAGACCAGCTGCTGTTCGGTATCCAAGGTTTCTGAGCCTCATCTTCAAGCATTACTGTGGTGAGCATTTATACAAATCTCAGCCTTTACTTAAGTCTACTGCATTCCCTGTCATAGGGAATAGAGTTTTCTATACTCCTGTACTCCCAAATGAGCCTCCTCTATCCACACCAATGAGGAGGTTGTTAGGTTTGGTGGAAGGACCCTCTGCTGTGAGGGTGGATCCAGAAGTTGCTGCTCCCACAAGAAAAACCAAAGCCAGGTCCAAACTTGTTAAGAGGACCCTAGCAATTGCTGAAGCTGGGCCTGTGAAAAAGAAGGACAAAACAGCTCAGACTGAGTCTGAACCTTTAGCCTCTGTGGCTGAGGGGGAGCAGACTCCTCACCCTGGTTCATTTGTTGAACCTCAAGACTCTGTGGCTGGTGCCTCTGTGGCACCTGAGACTATGGAACAGGCTAACCCGCCTGTTTCTGACCCAGTCTCAAAACCTGTCCAGTCTGAACCCCTCATCTCCTCTCCACAATCACCCACTTCATCCGTTCACTATCAACGCAAATCCATCTCTAAAAAGAAATCAGCCAAAACAACTACCTCCTCTGTTCCCTCCCAACAGGGTTCAGTTGTAAAAGAAGCAACCCCTGCTGCCTCTCCTATATTGGTAGAAGGTTCAGCCCAATTGGAGCATGCTTCACTCCAATCTGAGCCTACCCAGAGTCAGCCTAGACCTTCTGGTTCCTCCCAACAGGAACCAGTTGTACAAACGGAGATACCCACATAAACTATCCCAGCCTCCCAACAGGCTGAGGATATTGAAAGACAGGAGTCCTCTCCACTCCACACTGAGTCCACACTGTCCCCCACTCAAATCTCCTCACGCCCTGAGTCTCCACGAGGTGCCCACGCTGCTGGTACAAACCAATCAGCAGCTCAGCCTCAAACTTCTGCTCCCCAAGATACAGCTGTTCTACACCAAGCAGCTGCTGAGGGACCAACACCCCAAGCTGATGAACCTCAGGGATCATACCATCCCTCTGGTGAGGCTGTTCCCTCCATGCAAACTCCATCAGCAGGTTTCACCACTGCTGATGTTGAAATGCATATCCCATCTCCCAATGATGAGGTGCTTTTAAACCAAGGCACTGCAGAGGGAACCACCACTGGTCTTCATGAGGATGTTGCAACACAAGCAGCATCTGAAAGGCCCCCAACACCAACCCCTTCTCCTGGTGATGCAGCTGCAGCTGCTGCTGAAGGACCTTTTGACCCTTCCAAGCTGGGACATATTACTTTTGCCCAGGCTATGGAACTTCTCTAAAATGTTCCTCTTCCCTCTCCATCACACCCTCATACACCAGCCTCATCATCATCTTCTCCATCTAACCAATCTAAACAATCTACCCATACACCTCCATCTCCTAAAGACCTACCTTTGAAGGATCAGCTTTCCCTGCTGACCAACAAAGTTGGTTCTTTGGAAACTACCATGACCTCTCTACCCTCTCTTATTTCAGACTCTGTGTCTGAACAGCTTAAGGGGTTCTTTGATTCGTTCAAAGACTCCTTCCCTGCTACTCCACAAACAGATCATTCTTCACAGCTGATAGCACTCACTGCACAGCTGCAAATTGTGTCCAACTCCCTCTCCTCCATTCTTTCACTACAACAGGACTCTGTGTCCTCAATGACAGCTATTTCCCAACAACTGTCATCTCTTCTCACTTCTTGCAATTCTACTCTTCCTGCCACTCTAGCCAGCTTGACTACACTAATTGGCTCCCTATCTAATTCTATGTCATCAAACCTTGATGATGTGCAAGATTCCCTCGAATTACATCTTGCACAGTTTCAAAGTTTGCTGTTCACAGAGTCTGATAGGGAAAACATTGTTAAGCTGACCTCCCTTGCTGATACACAATCCTCTTCTCTTCAAACCTGTCTTTCCCAGCTTGCAGAGGTCAAGGACAATTTGGCTTTCTTAGTGACGAGCCTTGTTGGCCCCAGACCTGCTTCCAAAACTGCTGGCAAGCCTGATGACTTTGTGTCTTTAGGCAGACCGGGTGTTGAAGGTGCTGCTCCATCTCCTTCAAAGGGGGAGAAGTCGTCTGCCTCTAAGACTAAGTCTAAGGGGGAGAAAACTTCTTCTCCTAAGGAGAAACCAGTGCCTACAGCACAAACTGGTCATCCAACAGGAATCTCTGCAACAGGTACAGTAGAGGGTGCTTCTCATGCTGCTCAGTCTACTCAGGTTGAATCTCCAATCCCTGCTCAGTCTAAGGGGGAGGAATCCATTCCTGAGGGCAGGTCAAGCAGAAGAAGGAGGCATCTGATCCTAGAGGAAGAAGAATAAGAGGAGGAAAGCCCTGAAGCTGCTACCACTACAGCAACTAAAGGAAAAGAAATAGCAGAAGATGATCCCATACAGCAGAAAGCAGCAGAAATCCAATTTCACAAAGCCAGGGCCAAAGAAATGGGTCTTCCTATGCACAAGTACTTTGAGTTTAGAGAAGAACAGCTTCAAGCCCTGGAAGTTCTTAGAAAAGAAGAAGAATCTGCAAAAGCTGCCAAATCATTTGCACTTCAAGAAGCAAAGAAAGTTAAAATGTCTACTTTGGAAGTGCAAAAGAAAATATTGGAAGCTGCTAAGGGATCAGCAGGGGAGAAGGAAGCAGAGAAAGAAAAAGGTACTCTGGTCTCAGTGACTAAGCCTACAGTGACTCATGCAAGAGTTCAGTACCATTTTTACAACCTGGCAAAGAAAAAATTTCAAGATGTTGCTGAAAGAAGACTTGCCAAGGAAGCAATTGTCAAAGCTGTCCCTATATCAAGAAAAGGCAGTCAGTGGAAGTTGAAAATAACAAGGATGGGTGCAGCAGGCCCTGAATTGGAAACTTATGACTACACTGACGTAGCACAGATGGGGTACAGAGAATGGATTGAGCTGGCAGTTGCTCTGAGTGAGTCAAAGTCAGAAACGGCTAAGACAATCAGGGCATATGTCAAGAAACTGATGGAGAGAGTAAAGAATCTTGGCCTGATCTCCAAAGAAGCAAGTGAAGGTGTCTTGGTGACACGTCCAAAAATTAAGGCCAGGAGGACAAAGAAGGATACTGAAATGGAACTACTCCTTGCACTGATTGAACAAGGCGATTATGCCATTGAAATGAAAGGAGTTAATTACAGCCTGCCAAGTGGAATAGAGTTTGAAGATGGCAAGATCATTGAAGAGCCTGAGCTGGGAGCATTTTTTGTAGATCCCTTAACTCAGAAGAAATGCTTTCAAAGAGCTTCAGATCTATACAAAGTGGATCTGAGACAACTTGTGGCCTTCAGGCTTGCAGTTTCATTCAGGCAGTCTAGTAAGTGGAGAGCATCCATCTGGGATCAGCTCAGAGGCTTCTTTTGAGAGAGGAGAACTTGAGGATCCCATGTTCATGATTATAAGAAGTGAAATTCAAGAACTTGAGGATACTAGAGAGGAATTTGAGAAGATGTTTGAAGGTCCCCCTCCAATGTGATGAAGTCGATCTGGCATCTGGGCAGGTGAAGAATGGAAGCTGTCCATCAGTTGGACAGGCTTACCATTTTCTGCTCCCAACAAAAACAGTCCAATGTACATTAGTTGTACTCTATTTTACATATGTTGTAATTTCCTTTTACATTAGTTGTAATATACATCAGTACATTAGTTGTACTTTTGTAAGAACATGTGTTGTTCTAATGTAATCAAAAATCAGTGTATATATAAACTGATCTTTTACTGTATGTTGATGTTGTAATTCTATTTCAACAAATGTATTGTATAAATATGTAGTGATTTTTGACAAGACCGGCTTAGACTGGTTATTGCAAATAGGGGGAGATTGTTAGGCACAAAAAGGCCTCAGTCAAACCTGTTCTGCATCTGAGGGGGAGATTATTAATCAAACCTGTTGATGCACTTGATGGGTAAAAGTTAAGGCTTGTTTATGCCTTAATAATACCTAAAACGTGATTTGCAATATTCAGTCCAAAGCTGTTCTATATGTTGCATGTGTTGCAACTAAGACAGTTTGTCCAAGCTGTTCTGTCTGCTGAACATGCTGGACATAAACTGTCTACGCTGCTCAACACTGGTGAGCAGCTTGGGCAGTTTACAAGTGTTTTGATCTTTGTGAACAGAACCTGTTCTTTGTGAACAGGCTAAACACTTTATGGAATGTGTTTCCAAGTCCTCGTGTATTGTATTTGACTGCAAGATCAGTTTACAAAGTCGAAGACAAAGTGGAAATCAGAACTGCTCAGCCTGCCCAAACTGTTCTGTTACATGAAGACAAAAGGTTATTTGAAAAAGGGTGACAGACCTTTTTCTTATATCAAAATAGGCCTTTACAAGGAAGAAAGACGCAAAGTTGACATTCCTTATTTGGTTAAAGGCAATGCAATAGTAGACAAAGTGAAAAGACAAAAGTTCTGCACATGTGAAGACAAGTATGCTTTTCAGAAAAGTGCAGAAAAGGTTATGTTGTCTTTTCAACAAGACTTCTCCTTTTTCATTCCGTTCAATGAAGAAGTTTCTCTTAGATCCTCTGAGTGAGTATAAAAGGAAGCTTCTAAGGTCAGAAAGAAAAAGCCAAGAAAAGCTAAGTGCTGAAATCAACAGTGAACGTGCAAGTGTGTTTTTCATGCATGCAAGCCTGCTTGTGTAATACTGTTTCTCTGTGTCTAAGCTGTTCTACATAAGCTGTCCCTCTGAGTCTTGTAAACACAGTGAGTGCTTCTTAGTGAGTGTATTCATTGTAAGCTAGTTTGAGTCTGTTTTAGACTAGTGAACATATTGTTGTATCTGTCATCTCAACTTGAACCTTTCCGCATTCAAGATTGTTTGTAATTAACAATTTGTTGATAATACATACAAACATTGAGAAAATAGTGTGTAGTCTTTAAATTGATGTATTCACCCACCCTCTACAGCTTAAAGCTATATACTTTGGGAACCTCTCGGGACCTACAATCTTCAATATCTCTGCCAACTGTGTAGTCCATTCACCCTCCCAAGTCCTATCTGTGAATGCTAGTTACTCATCCGTCTTGTACTCGTAGTTAAAACTCCGTGCTCCGTCCTCTCCAACACCAATATCAACTCCAAAAACCTCTCTCAAAGCTTTTGCGTTCATCGGAAATTCATGCACGTTTACGCGACCTATTAGTGTGAAATCGCCTCTGAATCGCCCATCTTCGCGTCTCAATGTTGACATCCACTCTACAACCTCGTCATGATAGATATGCTCCCCCCCTAAATCCAACACTGCCTCCCATCCTAACCGGTCAAAGCATCTTACTACCCCATAGTTCTCGAATTCGTCTTTCTTTACTCTCTTTTCAACTAAGACCTTGCCTGAGAACTTCTTTGTCATGAACAACTGTCGTCGTATGTTGGCCGGATGCTGTGATAAATAAATGTCTGGGTTCCATTCTACCCTCGGTTGGGTAGAGGAACTGGCGCCTTCCCCCACCCGTTGTCTTGTTCGGCGAGACATCTGCAATTGCGACGACTTAAGTCTATATATAATTATAAAATTCTCAATTCGTTCTATTTTAACAATAAAGAACCATAACAGATAGTTTGTGCAATAATCATATCATATGTAACACAAGGATGCATAATTTATTCATATCAATTTAAACACATTGTCACATTTAACTAATTAAGCAAATTTCTCAAAATAACAACGAACTTTTCGGAATTTGACTAGCATGCCTTTTTTCTTAATCGTGCCCATAATTTCACTTAATACTCTATTTTACACTATGAAAGCACTAAAATTATCCTTTATAATTGGTCATGCACAAAGTCAATCTAAAAGTCAAAATTCAACCTCACAACTCCGTTAAAGCTTAGTTGTTCAAAAATGGTGAATTTTTCGTACCTTGCTTTTGATGAAGAATGATAGATGAGTTGAATCTAACTTTGTAGTGGATAAGTTCCTAGATTGAATTCCCCTTCCCCAACTTGAGTTGAAAACTCAAGTTCCTTGCCAATCTTTGCGTAATGTGAATGACTAGCTCGATTTCTAGTGTTTCTTGTAGGCAAAAATGGGTTTTTTAGGTGGAAATATGTGAGGAAGATGAGGAAACCGTAAGGGGGGCGCAAGGGTGCTCCTTGTAGGGTTTTGTAAAAATTGTTTCTATTTAAAATGGAGCAAAAACGAGCAGGCGCACCCCTGGGCGCAGGCCTGCGCCAGCGGCTGCGATTGGGGGGCCTGTTCGGTTCAAAAAATTTTCGTTTTTTTCAGTTGGTTGGTTGCATGCTTGGTTTGATAATTTACGTTTTTTCAATAAAAAGGTGTGGTTTACAAGCATTTATACTAAATTTCTTAACACATTTATGTGTTTCCCCTTCCCCAACTTAAAAGAATGTGTCGTCCTCGACACTAAGAGAGCTTAAAAATAATTACATGAGACGAGTGATATGTAGGTAACAGAAATAGTGCGAGTAAAATGTCTACCAATCATGGCACGCAATTGTTACGAAGTCTTAAAGTCTTTGGTGCCAACATGAACACCGAGCACATACTTGTTTATGGCCTATGGCCAATTACACAACCAACTAACAATTGTTTAAAAGTCAAGAACCATATTGTTTAAACGAAGATTTCACGGAATAATGAGATCAATATTCATCGGGAGATGTCATATGGGATGTGCGGGCCGAGGTGGTGTGGGAACTTCGGCGGCCGACAGCCCATTCAAGCTCCTCTACCCTCGATTGGAGGCTAGAGAGCCAACGGGAGTGAGCTCCCACCGAGATTCCGTGAACGTTGAAATTGTACTTCAGCTTGTCCACCTCCATGAGAACTGCTTTGTTTGCTGCAAGTAATCCCTCAACCGCGTTTTTAATGGCGGTAAGTCGTCCTTCCAAGACATCCTTCTCCGACGGGTGTGATTGTGACTGGCCACCCTTTTCGATCTTCTCCTCACCTAGTCTTGCATTTTCCTTCTGCAAAGTCTGCTCATACCAATAAAAGGAGCGAGTTGCAGGGATGATTGAAACAGTACCGTGGGCTGGATCCCTAATCAGAAAGGTGCCAGAAACATGCTCAAACGTTAAGCCTGCCATGGTATGTCTAGTAAACCACACATCATTTGGCCACAATAACCGTGGGCTAGCTCCTTCCGAGATGACTCCCATGTTGATAAACAATTCACTGAGCATACGACCGTAAGGGATTTCCATCTGTGTTTTTGAGAGGGTCGCTTCCCAGATAGTTTGCATCATGATATAGGCAAGGGAGATGGCAGGTTTTCCAGTAACCAAGGCATGAATGAGTATGACCCCTCGTGTCCGAACGACAGTGGTGTTGGAAGATCGTGGTAGGATATTGAAGACAATAATTTTCCACAATACTTTTTCCCATGGGCAGAGATCACCTCGATAATACTTGGAATAAACTCTAGCTTGCTCGATAGTAAGATTGAATACTTCTGTTAGTTTCTTGGCCCATTCCTCTGAATGTCGTAACACACCACTCGATAGATCTTGTTCCGTCCAAAATTCCCTCGCTACCGGTATCTCATTATCAAAATCAAAGTAGTCACACAATTCCGTCCTAGAAACTATAACCTCCTTCCCATTAATACGTCCCCGTAGCTCGAAGTCATGTTCCAAGTTCCCCTCTCTCCGAATGAGAGTTGTCATCCATTCATAAATCTCGGTTTGATGAACATATGGGGTCTCGATTTGTAAAGCCCCCGACCACCCTATGCGATCAAAACATTCTATAATCCCAAAGTTTTTAAAGTCCGATTCTTTCAAAGTCTTTTTCGATGAAAAAGTGAGTGGGTGGTTCGGAAACCGATGGTGATGGTGGGGGTGAGGGATACTCGATATTAATCGGAATTGGTGTGTGCACGCGCATGCGTGCTGTGCGGGTGATACGTCGACGAGAGTTTCCTGCGAATTGCTGTGACGTCTATGCACATATAGCAAAGAGAAACGGAATTTAGCACAAACAAATGCACACGATGGCACACAAGCATGTTAATCTCGATGGAGTCTTGAAGAAACCGGTGAGAAACACATAAATGTCAAGTGCAACGTACTCCACATAGGCGCAATTAATTCAATGCAATGACTATTCTCCATGAATTTGTTGCATGTGCATGAAAGATGATGGTTACATGGCATGGCAACAATTCGTACGTGTCGTGAAGTGCATGATTATGAGCGACAACTAGGGCGATTAAAAGCACGACTCATGCAACTGTGAGAGAATAATATTTGCACACTGATTTGAGCAAGACAAGTGAATATTCTAAACTTAACAACATCAAGATTGTGAAGCTTCTAAGCACCTTGCAGTGAGTAATTTCTAGAAATCAAAATTTAGGAATAAAAGAGAAACTCATGAAATGCACTTTTTCCTACGAATTTCTACTCACTAGCAACATTTTAGGTAACTAAACACTTAATATCTTAGTAATTTTGAATCTAGGGCAGAAAGAAAGAACTTATCATTTCCATGAGAGAGTAGCATTTCTTGCTCTAAAATATAAAATAAGGAAGAAAAACAACTTACATTGGTGAGATGATCAAAGGAAGGGTGCAAATCAACAAGAGTTTCCACGTTGCAGAAGGATTGGGAGCAAAAAGTAGGTCAAAATTCGGAGTTCTTGAGAAGAAATGAAGAAAAATGAAGTGAGAAAGGGTTTAAAACCGCTGGGATGCATCGAGGCGCAGGTGCAGGCGCACCCCTGCGCAAGCCGGTGTGCTTGGGGCGCAGCGCGGGGCGCAGGCCTGCGCTTTCCGGTGCGCTGCTCTGCTGTGTGTGATGTTTGTAGAGTTTGGTCCCCCAAAAAACTAACGAATTGACGTACAATGTACCGATTTTTCTTTTCTTTTTGTCCAAATTTTCGTCATTCTAGGCGTGGGATTTGTATCTTCTTGATAGGTAAATTCTTCCCCAACTTAGTTGGTTGCAACATGTACCATCTTTATAGGATGAAATATTATTTGGCTAACTATTCTATAAAAGCGACAAACTAAGCCATATTAAAATCTACTCTAAAAAATTAAAATCACACTTTCGTGGTGAGAACGATTGCACTTAGCATGTGCAACAAGCCTTTAAACCCCTCGATGGCCCGAGTGGACGAGTTATAGTCTCGAGAGGGTTTCTATGGAACATACCCACAAAGTTCACTGGATTGCCTTCCAGAAAGCGCTAAGTTTAATGTCTTCAGCCAGACATTATGGAGCTTTAATATCTTAAGTGATATCTTCCAAGACCATTGTGTCGGATGATACATTTTCATTGTCGGCCCATAGTACAAATAATTTTAATCGATGGCTGTTCACTTTAAACGGTTCACCGCCTTTTTGATCGATTATTTCGACTGCACCATGGGGGTAGATGTTACTTACTGTATATGGGCCTGACCACTTACTTCTTAGTTTGCCTGGGAAGAGCCGCAGGCGTGCGTTGAATAACCAAACCTTGTCACCTTTATTGAACCCCTTCCGTTTAATTATTCGATCGTGGAAAGCTTTTGTTTTTTCTTTATATATTTTAGAACTTTCGTAAGCTTCCTTACGTATTTCTTCTAATTCATTCAGTTGGTGTTTTCGACTTATCCCGGCAGCTGTAAAGTTAAGATTTGTATTTTTAATGGCCCATAAGGCTCGATGATCTAGCTCAACCGGAAGATGACATAATTTCCCATAGACTAGCTTATATTGAGACATGCCAATAGGGGTTTTATACGCTGTACGATACGCCCAAAGTGCATCATATAATCAGATTGACCAATCTTTCCTATCGGGTCGTACTGTTTTCTCTAATATACGCTTAACCTCCTTGTTAGACACTTCTACCTGTCCACTGGTTTGTGGGTGATATGGGGTGGCTATCTTATGTGTTACTCCATAATGCTTAAGTAGTTTGCTAAAGTACATATTTTTGAAGTGAGAACCCCCATCAATGATTATGGCTCTAGGGATTCCATGACGAGAAAATATATTACGTTTGACAAATTGGCATACTACTTTGTGGTCATTGGTTCTTGTAGCTTCAACTTCTACCCACTTAGAGACGTAATCCACTGCCACTAGGATATATTTGAAACCGTATGACTTAGGGAATGGTCCCATAAAGTCTATGCCCCACACATCAAAAATCTCTACTATAAGAATTGGTGTCATAGGCATTTGGTCTCGTTTTGAGATACCTCCTATTTGTTGGCATCGTAGGCATGATTTCACAAACTCATATGAGTCCTTAAAGATGGTCTGCCAAAAGAATCCACTTTGTAGGATTCGATGACCTGTCTTTTTAGCACTAAAATGGCCTCTGCATGCTTACGAGTGACAGTGATTTAAAATATCATAATGCTCGTTGTCTGAAACACATCGCCGGATAATCTGATCTACTCCTATTTTGAATAAATCCGGCTCCTCCCAAATGTACTGTTTAGTTTGAGAGAAGAAATATTTTCTTTGATGTGAGTTCCAGTGGCCTGGGATTTTCCCTGTGACAAAATAGTTTACTAAGTTAGCAAACCACGACACTTTTGCAATGAACAATAATTGTTCAGCTGGGAAATTGTCCCGAATGGAGTCCAGCATATCGGTGGTGATTGCTGGTAATCTCGAGAGATGGTCTGCTACTACATTTTCTGAGCCCTTTTTATCTCGGATCTCTAAGTCGAATTCTTGTAGTAACAGTATCCAACGAATTAGCCGTGGTTTAGCGTCTTTCTTAGCCAAGAGGTGTCGTAAGGCACTTTGATCGGAATACACAATTACCTTAGCTCCCCAAACGTATGATCTAAACATATCTAGCGCATACACTACTGCAAGCAATTCTTTTTCAGTTGTTGTGTAATTTATTTGAGCTTCAGAGAATGTTTTACTTCGATAGTATATTACCACAGGCTTTTTGTCCACTCTTTGACCAAGGACGGCACCTATTGCGTGATCACTTGCGTTGCACAATATCTCAAAGGGCTGAGACCAATCAGGTGATTGCAGAATTTGTGCCTCTGTGAGCTTCATTTTTAATGTATTAAACGCCTCTATACAGTCTTTATCAAAGTTGAACAGTGCATCCTTAAGAAGAAGGTTACATAGGGGTTTGGTTATGGCACTAAAGTCTTTTATGAATCTCCTATAAAAAACCTGCATGTCCTAAGAATGAACGAATTCCCTTAATATTAGTCGGCGGTGGTAACGAGGAAATTATTTGTATTTTGGCTCGATCAACCTCCATTCCCCTTTCAGAAACTATGTGTCCTAAGACTACTCCCTCTTTAACCATAAAATGACTTTTCTCCCAGCTTAGTACCAAATTAGTTTCAGTACACCGCTTGAGAACTTTTTCTAAATGAGAGAGACACCCTTCGAATGACTTGTCAAATACAGAAAAGTCGTCCATGAAGATTTCAAGAGACCCTCCGACCATGTCTGAAAATATAGCCATCATACATCGCTGGAATGTGGCCGGAGCATTACATAATCCAAATGGCATTCTTCGGTAGGCGAATGTGCCATACGGACACGTAAATGTCGTCTTATCTTGGTCTTCTGGGTGTATCGAGATTTGGTTATACCCCGAATAGCCATCTAAGAAACAATAGAATTTCTGCCCTGCTAATTTCTCTACTATTTGGTCGATGAATGGCAGAGGGAAATGATCCTTCGAGGTTGCGGCATTTAGCTTTCTGTAGTCGATACATACTCTCCACCCCGTTACAGGGCGAGTTGCAATCTTTACTCCTTCAGGAGTATCGACAACAGTGATTCCAGATTTCTTTGGAACCGTCTGTGTGGGACTGACCCATTGGCTATCTGATATCGGATAAATAATTCCAGCGTCTAGCCATTTTAACACTTCCTTCTTCACTACCTCTCTAAGGTTAGGGTTTAGCCTTCTCTGAGCATCTCTGCTTGGCTTGCCTGTTGGATCAGTTATAATCCTATGCATACACAGCGTTGGGCTAATCCCCTTAAGATCTGCTATGGTCCAGCCTACTGCTTCCTTATATCTCGACAACACATCTAACAAGGCGTTTTCTTGTGCAACAGTAAGGTCTGTTGCGATGATTACGGGCGATGTACTCTCAGGACCAAGAAAAGCGTATTTGAGATGAGCTGGAAGTGGTTTCAACTCTAATTTGGGTGGTTGATCTATAGATGGTTTTGCTGATGGTGGAAGGTCAGTCGGAAGTTTTTCGATCTTATGTGTCCTTGGTGGTTGACTACAATCCACTGACTGAACACGTTCAAGTTCGAACTCCTTAGCTTCAGGCATATTATCTAACCTATGCTCATTATAGTACAGAAGCAGCTCCACTTGATCTTTACATGTTATTGTTGATAATTGTTGTTGTATTAAATCATCAACTAGATCGATCATGTAGCACTCTGAATCCAATTGTGCATTAGGTACATTGTTAAAGACATTAAGTCGGAGTTTGTGGTTTTCGAATGCTATGTCTAATGCACCTGTCCTGCAATTGATTTGGGCGTTGATTGTGGCTAAGAAGGGACATCCTAAAATAATTGCCGGTTGGCTTTCTTTGTAAGCACTATCTGAGTCCAACACTAAGAAGTCTACTGGATAGTAGAAGTCTTCGACCTTAACGATTACATCAGATAACATCCCTCGTGGTACTTTGGTAGACCTATCTGCTAATTGTAGGATGACATCTGTTGTCTGTAGGGTTCCTAGATCATGTTGGTCAAATAAATTACAAGGTAAAATATTAACACTCGCCCCTATGTCTAGATTTGCTTTTTTAATTTGAATATCGCTGATAGTTACCGGGATCAAGGGTGATCCTGGATCTTTTAGTTTAGGCAGCAATGAGCTAGTGATAACTGCACTGACTTGTTCAGTGAGGTTGATTTGCTTTGGAAGAGTTATTTTAAATTTTCGTTTCTGAATACAAAGGTCTTTTAAAAATTTAGCGTAAGAAGGGACTTGTTGTATCGCTTTGATTAAGGGAATGTTAATTTTAACTTGATTAAAAATATCCCATAACTCTTTGTTTTTAGGTCCTTTCTTAACATAAGGAAATGAAGCTGGATTTTCTAAGGCTGTTGGGTAAGGAGCAATTTCAGTGTTGGAACTGCCTTCCCCAACTTTAGTCTCGAGTGGTGTCTTGACGTCTACTTCCTTAAAGGTTACTTTCTTAATTTTTGTTTCTGCCTTTGACTCCGATTTAGGTGGGTCCTCTTCATAAGCAATTTCCACCTCGTCGTCTGTCTCACTTTCCTTAAACATTTCTATTTTATTATCTACTTCCTTTCCACTCCTAAGGGTAGTGACTTTATTAACTTCATTCACTTCGTTGACTTCATATTTCTTTTCCTTGCCATGGTGGTGCGATGGGTTAACCGTGGCGTTACTTGGAAGCTTCCCTTCTTCTCGTTTAGTTAAGGACTCTGCAATTTGTCCCATCTGCCTTCCAAGCATCTCCATAGTTTTCGCTTGAACCATGATTTGTTGTTTCATGAATTTCATAAATTCAGAAAACTCTTTCGAGTTCCCCAACACTGGTCGTGAATCATTTTCTTCCTTAGGGTCTTGGCGTTTATAGTACCGATCATCCTTTGTAGCTGAGGTCGATCCATATTGGAAATCTTGGTTTTGTTGACGAGGTTGCTCATATCTTGGCTTCGAGGGAACATCATTGTCTTGATTATCCCTCCAACTAAAGTTCGGGTGTTTTCTCCATCCCGGATTGTAGGTCTCCGAGTATGGGTTCTCCCGTTCTCTTCGTTGCCGAAAACCAAAACCTTCGTTCACATACTCTTCGTGCGTGAAAGTATGTGGGCAGTTCTCGGTTGGATGAGAAGGGTCTCCACAAGTGACACATCAGACCTGTGCCACTGTAGCCTTCCCATTCCTTTCATCAACAAGTCCATCTTTTTGCTTAGTTCGGATATGTCAGATTTAACTTCCTTCTTCCATGCGTTGTCTATGCCCATAACTTGGACACCAACACTATTATCCGAACCCGCTTGGACTTTTAAACCTTCGGTTAACTGGGTTAATAATTCCCAAGCTTCGTCATCTTCCTTAGCTAAAAAGGTTCCGCCTGAAGCAGCAGTGATCATATTCCTACTTTCTTGACTAACCCCATAGAAAAAGGTTTTAATTAGCATCCATTTAGGAATTTCATGGTGAGGGCATGTTCTTAGTAATTCATTTAACCTATTAAAGGCTTCGTGAAATTATTCCCCTATTTTCTGTTTAAAACCCGTTATTTCTTTACGTTTTTCTGTAGTTTTGCTAATTGGGTAATATTCGGTTAGAAATTCTTTTTTCATCTCATCCCAGTTAGTTATACTATCAGTGGGAAGTGACACGAACAAATTTTTCGCTCGTTCCTTTAAGGAGAAAGGAAATAGCCTGAGTTTTAGTGCATCTACGGTCATTCCCCTAACATGA
Organism: Centrapalus pauciflorus; assembly: GCA_020465985.1. Taxonomy (NCBI): domain Eukaryota; kingdom Viridiplantae; phylum Streptophyta; class Magnoliopsida; order Asterales; family Asteraceae; genus Centrapalus; species Centrapalus pauciflorus. Next base: position 107,219 of record JAANYP010004139.1, read on the forward strand.
TTGGCCTTACATATGGCAGTGAATTCAGCTAAATGTTCATACGGTTCTTCTCTTGGTGCTCAGTGAAAAACGGGTAAGATGCTAAATAGTTGTGGCCTAATTTCGGGTTCATTCTCATTAATTGGGTAGAGAATCGGTGATGGATCTGGGATATCACCTGGCCTATAATGGGATTCTACAGTTCTACGGTCTCCCATCGGTCATTGGTTTTGTCGAACGTCAACAAGAGCGTTATCGACGTTCTCGTCTTCCGAATTAATTATTTCTTCTTCCACATTTACTTTAGGAGCAATATTTTTATTTTCGTTCGCTTGAGTTGTGGCTCGGCTATTAGATCTAGCAGTTTTTTCGATTTCTGGATCAAATTTCAAGGGTGAAATTCTACCAGAATATCGTGTGTGCATAAACCTATGACGGCTAGATGAAGAATTAGAACTAGAAACTTTCTTTTTGGTGAGAATCGATGCTTGCGCCACGATTCCCTTTTTCTTAATAAAACTAAGGCAATAATTAAAGCTTAAAAAACTAATTAAATAAAATAAATAAATTGAAACTAAATTAAATAAGCAACTTAAAGCAAATAAGCAAATAAATTGAGAGTAACTAAATTAACTAAATTACTCTAGAAACAATTAAATGACTAAACTAAGCTAATTACTAAAATACGTGATTTAAGCGCAAACGCTCCCCGGCAACGGCGCCAAAATTTGATGCGAGTGTCGTTAACCCGTCAAAAATACCACTAAATACCTTAGAAGCTAGGGTAAGTAGGGATCGTATCCACAGAGAGCGAGAGGTTAATTACACGTATTTGAGCGACTAGCGTTGTATAATAATTAATTTAAAGAGATTGATTGGTTTGTAAAAAGTGATTGCTTGATTTATAAAACTAATGACTTACGAAATTTGTAAAAAGGAAACTTAATGAAATTGTTTGATTGAATAAAGTACGAGGATAACCATTCCCGGATTCCACACTTCGCTTTGTATTTAATCTATAAAAACGATATAAATATTACATAGACATAATCTTTGTGATAATTATTATTAGAATTCGTTACGTGATCTTGGGCAAAGCGCGTGATACGTTTGATTACTCGTCTTAATTAAATAATTAACTCGACACGAATAATAAAATATCAACAAACTATCTTGCGAAACGCAACAAAACAAATAACAATCATTCGTTTACAATCTAAAGATAAATAATAAAATCATGCAAACATAAATTAATCGTTCATAAAATAAATCACTTAGCGATGTGCTTCCTCCGAGAATGATTATGATGAGACTAGCCGGACATTGTTGGTGCAATGCTCAAGAGTTATGTATCCATCTTCATAGCTTGGCTCGTGTGCTCTTCGTACTCGTGTTCGCTCAAACGCGGTTCTCTTCCTTAGCTTTCCTCTCCAAAAAACAGTGCTTTCCTCAAAACTATGACTTTGTATTTATAGGAAAAGCTGGAAAAACCCTAAAAACGGCCGTGTATTATTTTAATGGGCTGGGCGCAGCCGTAGGCGCAGGCCTGCGCCCCCCCCCCCCCCCCTGCGCCTGTCTATAAAATCTGTATTTTTGTGAATTAATTTCTTCTGTCGAGCACTTGGTCTGGGCGCAAGGCTGCGCCCCCTTCTACGCCTGACTCTGAAAGTTCGTCGTTTTGTCGCCAATTTAAACCGGATTTTGTTTACCTGTACAAGCACAGAATTTATTCAATAGTAGCACATTCTATGACATTTTCTTACTATAAATAACTCTTTTGGGTTTAATAAACATGATAAATTGTAACCCGATCACTGTCCATCTGTGTCTTTTAAAACAGTGAGTTCATCTTAGTGAGTGTATTCATTGTATCTAGTCTGTGTATGTCTTAGAATAGTTTAACATTTGTTGTATCTGTCATCTCAGGTTGAACCTTTCCGCAGTCAAGCTTGTTTGTTATAAACACTTGTTAATAATATACACAAACATTGAGAAAAGAGTATTGATTTTTAATTTGTTGTATTCAACCCCCTTCTACAGCTTAGAACAATACACTAGGGATACCTTTTTGGGACCTACAACTGGTATCAGAGCAGATAGAGTGTGTGTTAACTCTAGAAAATGGTTCAATGGCCAAACCCCCCAAGTTCAGTAATCAGAGTTTCTCTGGTTGGAAGTGCAGAATGATGCTCTATTTAGAGAATCTAGATGTACAACTACCAGAGATAGTAATGGAAGGCCCCTATGTGCCAACCTCTGTTACTACTATCACTCCTGCTGCTGAAGGATTTGTTCCTGATATCAGAACCTTTGAAAAGGCAAAAGCTCAATGATCTGATGAAGACAAAAGGCTGGTTGCTCTTGATGCAAAGGCCAGGAACAACCTGGTTATTTCTCTCCCAGATGATGTGTTCAAACAGGTAGAGAAAATGAAGACTGCAAAGGAGATGTAGGATACTTTGTGTACCGTCTATGATGGCACCACTATCACTCTGGATAATAGGATCAACAATCTTGTTAGACAGTATGAACTCTTCTTTGCAAAGCCAAAGGAGTCTCTCACTGAAACCTATACCAGATTCACTGCTCTAATCAATGATTTCAAAGCTGTTGGGATCACCAAGGACAGCCTAACTCTGGTAAACAAATTTTTGAACATTTTACCCGAGGAATGGAATTATTTCTCTACTATTCTATGAAATTCACGCACCATCAAAAGTATGGACCTTGTAAATCTGTATGGGTCTTTACTAAATGATGAGCAGTTAAGGCAACAGAAAAGAAATGCCTTGGAGATGTCCAAAAGAGGTGCTGCCTTAGTGGCCAGCATGAGACAACCTGCTGGTCAGGTGTGTGATTTGTTCACACAACCTGATCAACAGGCTGATGATGAAAGGGAAGAAATGTCTAAGGAGGAAGACTGTGAAGATTTTGCTGAATTAGATGATGAGCAAATGATTGCAATGCATGTCAGAAAATTCAACAAGAAGAGGTTTCGTGGAAGAGCGCTGCAGAAGAAGTCAGGTGCCATAAAAAAGAAGGCATTTGATAAAACTAAGGCTGAGTGCTTTAAATGTGGCAAAACAGGCCATATAGCTGCTAACTATGTGTCTAAAGCTGTTGGCCGATCATCCAAACCATACAAGACAAACAGGGACGATGGTTACAGGGTTAAGTACCTAATGGCCATGGCTAAGCTGAGGAAGTTGGAAGACTCAGTGGCTTCCAACAAGCAAAAAGGACTCGTGGCTGAGACATGTGATTTGGAGGAATCTGTCTCATCTTCAGATGAAGAAGATAACAAGTGTCTGATGGCCAACACTGATGTCCCATCAACAAGCAACTTCAAACAAGATGTAAGGTCTGAAGTTTACGGATCTATCTAGACGTGACACCTTCTTCGTTGTGCTGGAGGGCGTTGTTGTTGTTGTTGCTGCTGTGGCTGTACTTGCTGAGGCTGCGGCCTTTCCCCAGCCCAATTCTCAACATCTGGGGCTACAAAATTTGGATTTACCACAACACCGAAAAGAGGTGCATCCAGTGGTCTCACCACGTCAGCCCTACGGGCGTTGTGTGATTGGAAATCTGCAAAAATTCTCTTATCAATGACAGCCACACTCTGAATATCCTGCAACTGTGGCAGATTCGGCAAAAAATGACGGATCAGCATCATTACGAACCGCGGATACATTAGAAATCTCTCCTGAGCTGGAGTCGTGATCTGGTGCACGAACTCAGCGAAGAACATCTCCGAGAAGCTAAAGTTCTTATTATATACCAGTGCAATCATTGCCGACTGCATCTTTGACACGATAGGTGCAAAGGACACCATAATGAAATGTGCCAAGTACCTCCATTGGCCTATTAGACCACTCTTCATATATGAGGCTTTGGCTATATCCAGTCCATACCCGATTCGTAAAAAGGCTGCTTGCCTTACTTCCAATATGAAGTCAATAGGCCCAGCTTCATGTTCTACCGTTCCAAGCTGCTACACTCTACGAAACATATTGGCAGAAAACACTAATGGCTGCCCCCAACCCTTGTCCTCAACACCGTTGGCATCACTATACAATCAACTTGCACGTGATCCCAAAACTGTCTAGCATATGGTAGTACGATTTGCACATTGTGCGATAGTGCATATGAAACCCTTGAGTTTGCCAAAAAGTCCACCATCTGCCTAAATGCCTGAGTTTCAGGAAGCTCCTGGTCTGGCGATACTACCATATTATGTTTCTGAAAGAAAGCTCTTCCCCCATATCTGCACAATAAACAGTAACATATATTAGACAAGAATAATAAAAATGAAACTTGCTTAAATCCAAATTTGTTTTATTTTGAACTTACGTAAGTTCAAAATCCAACACATATGAATTTCTACAAGTTTGACGTTAAAATTTATTCAAACATTTCGATTTTAATAATAAACTCGAATGACATGTACGAATTTGACTTGAATTCGAGTTTGCTGACAAGTTCGAATTTAGTGACAAATTCGAACTAGATGAACAAAATCGAATTCGGTCACTTTCAAATACAAATCCATGATTTAAACCCCATTAGACTTAGAAAATAGCATTCACTAGTCCTAGTAGGTTCTATTCGAAGATATATGTCACTTATTTGAGGTTTCACCGGTTAAAATTTGTGATTTTGAAGCACAAAGTTCAAAACCCTTAAAACCTTAAAATTAGTCGATTTTTACTAAAATTGAGTCCTAAACTACCTAAATCTTGTATAATAATGATGTTTATACTTAGGTTTGGCTGTAAAATCGAACACACGTGAACAAAACTTCGACAAATAGTGAAAGATTCGAATCGGTAAACTCGAATAACAAGTTCGAAATCGCACACAGGTAAGTTCGAAAAGCTAAACTCGAATGTAGATGACAATGAATGTTCACTATTGATCTATATATACTAACCACCTTCGAACTTGCATTAAATTCGAAATTACTGACAGATTCGAATGTCAATTCGACTTTGTCTGAAATTCGAATCTAAATGAAAATTTTGAAAATCTTTGAATAAAATTCAACATTTTCAACTTTTCCAACATTTTCAACTTTTTCGTGTAACGGAACAAACTATACAAAATTTATCGCTAAGCACAAGATTTTCACGGAATGTTTGTTTATTCAACTAAAAATGCATCCTTAGTAACTTTGACCTTTTTCCTAAATAAAAATAAAATGAAATGAAATAAAATAAAATAAAATAAAATAAAGTAAAATTTTGAACAAAATTTAAACTTAAACTAATCTACAATACTTTTAAATATACATCCTATACTAACAGAATATTTTTGTCGAGAAAGTCAAAGACAGGTTCAATCAGATAGCGGTGTCAAATACGCACTTTAAGCATTTTACTTTCACACTTAGGAATTTTTGATTCCTTTGATTGTTTGTCGTGACACACATTTCTAGACGATTGTTGGTATTATTTTCCCTTTAAACATGTTACACTTTAGAATATCCCTTGGCCTTTTTATTTATCAAGAAATTACCTTACGTGACTCATACTTAGACATACTTTTATGATCAAGGCATACACACAATGATTATAACTTTTCGGTATTGCAAATTTTCTTTAAAAGGTAAACGTCGGATACTGTTCTGTATTTACATACGACAGAGTGTCTTAGTTTGTCTTAAAGTTTATTTTAAAGCTAGCAAGACAGCGGTGACAGGTCTGTACCGACGTACAACAAAGCGATTTATCTTGCTAACTTGAGTCAAACTAGAGGCAACAGGTCTGTACTAACGTACAACAAAGTTACTTGTTTTGACTCTCAATTCACTATCTTGATTTTTCTATTATTTTCTTTTCTTCAAGATGTAACTGATGTGGCAATACATCCCCCAGAAACTTTGTATACCTCATTTATAATCAATGTCTGTATGTCTCTAACATAAAAATTAAGACCCTTTGGTCATACATCTAAGTTAGTTACACATATCACTTTTTCTTGAATATTTTATTAGCTTTGAGATTCCCTTTGTGCATTATGCCTACCAACACAACAATCTAGAAAATGTATATCACTTAGAATTTTAGGTACATTATGTGTGAGAGCTTAACTCTTAAAAGGCAAACGTCGAACACAGTTCTGTATTTACATACAACAGAGCGTCTTAGTTTGTCTTAAAGTTTATTTTAAAGCTAGCAAGACAGCGGTGACAGGTCTGTACCGACGTACAACAAAGCGACTTATCTTGCTAACTCGAATCAAACCAGAGGCAACAGGTCTGTACTTGCGTACAACAAAGTTACTTGTTTTGACTCTCAATTCACTATCTTGATTTTCCTATTATTTCTTTTTTTTAAGATGTAACTGATGTGGCTATACATCCCCCAGAAAATTTGCATACCCCGTTTAGAATCAATGTCTGTATGTCTCTAACATAAAAATTAAGACCCTTTGGTCATACATCTAAGTTAGTTACACATATGACTTTTTCTTGAATATTTTATTAGCTTTGAGATTCCCTTTATGCATTAAGCCTACCAACACATCAATCTAGAAAATGTATATCACTTAGAATTTTAGGTGCATTATGTGTGAGAGCTTAACACTTAGTGATTGTATCGACTGTGCTAATTTTTGTCACTTTGAACCTACAGCTTTTTATGTGATAGATGAATTTATCAATGTCACACTTGAAGAGTCTAAAAATCATTCTACCAGAGCTGTTCCTGAATCAGTTTCTGGATATTTCAGCTTTGATGATGTTATGCATTCCAATGCTGAAGAAAAGGACTCAAAAGCTTCCACATCACCCAGAGTGGAACCTGTTAACCACAATGGACATGATAATGATTACACTAATACACCCTGTGTGAATAAGTGTACTTATATAATTAATGTACCATGTCCAGAGCCAATTAATGCTGATTTCCGTGAATACTCTACTAATATGGTCAACAACAATGGGTCATGCTCAACAAGTGAACAGGCTCAAGATATCACTGTGTCTGAAAACCTTGAGAGCTTTTCTGCAAGACCTGGTGAGAATGAACCTGATGTAGAGGAATCTTCATTGAAACATGATCCTAAGTGGATCGGGTGTCAGCCAAATGAATAAATCATTGGTGACATTAACAAAGGTGTGCAAAGAAGATGGGATAGTCTTGGAAACTTTTGTATGTTTTCAAGTTTTATGTCCCTAATTAAGCCAAATAGAATTGATGATGCACATAAAGATTCCAATTAGATAACTGCCATTCAAGAGGAACTCAATCAGTTTGAGAGAAACAAAGTATGGCAGCTGGTCCCTATGCCGAAAGGAAAAACTATTATTGGCACAAAATGGGTTTTCAGAAACAAAATGGATGAGGAAGGTCATGTCATCAAAAGTAAGGCAAGACTGGTTACTCAAAAGTATAGGCAAGAGGAAGGAATAGATTATGATGAAACATTTTCTCAAGTAGCCAAGTTAGAAGCTATTCGTTTGTTTCTAGCTTATGCTGCGCACAAGAGCATGAAGTTATTTCAAATGGATGTAAAGAGGGTATTTTTCTTAATGGAAAGCTGCAAGAAAAGGTATATGTTAAGCAGCCTCCAGGTTTTGAAAATGAACATCATCCAGGTTTTGTCTATAAGTTGGAAAAAGCACTCTATGGTCTGAAACAAGCCCCTAGAGCCTGGTATGATACTCTTGCTGATTTCCTTATGATCAATGGTTATTCCAGAGGTAAAAGGGATACTACATTGTTCATAAATAAAGTGAAAACTAACATAATGTTTGTTCAAATTTTATGTGGATGACATTATATTTGGTTCTATTAATGAACAATTTTGCATGAATTTTTTAATTGCTCATGAAATCTAAATATGAAATGAGAATGATGGGTGAACTTACTTTCTTTTTAGGATTACATGTTAAAAAAACCTCAAAGGAATTTTCATAAATCAATGAAAGTATACATTAGATCTATTGAAAAAGTTTAAAGTTGATCAATGTTCTCCCATCAAAACCCTAATGGCAACCAATGTAAGATTGGATGCTGATAACTGTGGCGAAGCTGTTTCAGTAACAACTTACAGTGGTATGATTGGGAGCTTGCTATACTTAACTGCTAGTAGACCAGATATAATGTTTGCTACCTATCTATGTGCTAGGTTTTAAGCTAATCCAAAGGAATCCCATCTAGCTTCTGTGAAAAGAATTTTTAGATACCTAAAGGGTACACCAGGTTTGGATCTTTAGTACCCCAAAGACTCAAGTCTTGAATTAATTGGCTATTCAAATTCTGACTTTTTAGGTTGTAGGCTTGGTGAAAAGTTGATCAATTGGTGCAACAAGAAGCAGAATTCTATTTCTACAGCTGAAGCTGAATACATTGCTGTTGGCAGCTGCTGTGGGCAGGTTCTGTGGATGCAGCATCTGCTTGAGGGTTATAGGTTTGTATATAGGAAAATTCCTATTCTGTGTGATAATACAAGTTCCATAGCCATATGCAATAATCCTGTCTTTCACTCTTGAACAAATAACATTGAGGACATACATCACTTCATAAGAGATCGCATCCAAAAAGGTAATGTGGAGGTAACTTTTCTTCCCACAGAAGAACACCTTGCAGATATTTTCACCAAACCACTGGATGAAAATAGGTTTAACCCGCTTGTATGTAAGTTGGGAATGTTAATGAAAAGTGGCTAGGTGTCATTGATGAGGATACTTGATCAAAGCTGATAAAATCTTGTAATACGGCTTTGACAGAACAGGTTTCATATACTATGTACTTAGTCAATTAGTTGAGATTTGAACAGGTTTGACAAGTAACAGGTTTGCCAAAACAACAAGTGTTTCTACACTATGTTTTTCCCTCAAACCTGTTCTGTTGTCTAAACCTGAAATCTGCTAACTCTATATTCTGTCAAACAAGGCTAACTCTATATTCTGTCAAACAAGACAAAATCCAACACATATGAATTTCTACAAGTTTGATTTTAATTTTAATTAATTAATTCGAATATAATGATAGACTCGAATGACAGGTTCAAAACAACCATAGTTTCGAATTTATTGGCTGCTTCGAGTTTAATGACAAACTCGAAGCCATGATCAAATTCGAGACCATGATCAAACTCGAACATGTCGGTTTGAATGACAACAAAAATCCATGATTTTAAGCAATTTAGACTTAGAAAATTACATCCATTAGTCCTAATAGGTTCTAATCAAAGATATTTGTAGTCAATTTGATGTTCCACCGGTTCAAAGTTTGTTATTTTGAAATACAAACTTTCTGTTGGTACATCCCGAGTGACGATAGCAGTCTAAGTGGTCTTACATTGTGATTTAGCATGTGTTTGCTATAAATATATTATATATGATTGATGCTTATTAGTGTTTGTATGTTTGAACTTGATGTAACGTATTACAAGAAGTTCAAACATAAAGTTCAAAGATAAAATCAATCATAACGTAATATCATATGTTTTATCACTTAAGAGTTTAAGTATTTTGGCTAGATTCGAATTCCTTAAGGGAATACATTCGAATCTGAGATAGATTCGAATGAGTCCATAGATTCGAATAGGCTAGATTCGAGACTGTCAATATGGACAGACTCGAATGGGCCTTGGGCCAGATTCGAGGTTGGCCCACAACAGACTCGAATCAGGGTCTATAATTAGGGATAGACTCGAATAATTAGCAGACTTTTTGCAGAATTCGTGAGGAATTAAGCAAGAGGCGATCTCGAGTTTATCAGCTAGGTGAGTGCCGTTTCGGAGAGAATTAGTACGTAGGATCGTTCGTGTGTCGTTCGTTCAGCGTCTAATAGTCTCCGTGTTCCGTTGGTTGAGAGTTGTCCGTCTAACCGTCAACGAGGATTCCGCACTCGTTCACGGATCCGCGTCTAGATAGATCTTGCAGTCGTAGACCTTACACTTTCCACCATTAGAACCTCAAAATCCGTTAATTTTGGCTCAAATGGAGTCTAAAACCACCTAAATTTTGTACAATACGATTGATTATAACAAGATTTGCTAGTAGTCTCGAACACAAACGAACAGAAACTCGACAAATAGTATGAAACTCGAAAACGGCAAAGTCGAACACACAAACTTGAAAATTGCTCATAATAAACTCGAAGGCTCAAATTCGAAGGTAGGTGATAATGACTTGTCACTGTTGACCTATTTATACCAACCACCTTCGAGTTTGTTACTTCTTTCAAATTTATCGGCAAATTCGAAGTCCCTGCCAAATTCGAATATATATTCGATTTTGGCTTAAACTCGAATTTAACTTGGAAATTTTGAAAATTTCGAAAATCTTTGAATTAAATTCAACTGTTTCAACTTTTTCAACTTTTTTGTGTAACGGAATAAACTATGCCTTATCATTTACCCTAAGCACAAGATTTTCACGCAAAGTTTATTTTATTCAACTAGGAACGCACCCTCAGTAATTTTGACCTTTTTCCTAAGTAAAAATAAAAATAAAAATAAATTAAATAAGTAAAAAATAAATTAAAGTTCAAATTGTGAAGAAAAATTAAACTTAGACTAACCTACATTATTTGAAAAATTTACAACTTAAACACTTAACACACTATTTTTGACGAGTATAGTCAAAGAAAGGTTCAATCAGATAGCGATGTCAAATACGCACTTTCAGTATGTAAACTTTCACACTTAGGAATTTTTTATCCCTTTGATTGTTTGTCGTGACATACAATTCTAGCCGATTGTTGGTATTATTTTCCCTTTAAACATGTTACATTTGGGAATATCCCTTGGCCTTTTTATTTATCATGAAATTATCTTACGTGACTCATACATAGACATACTTTTATGATCAAGGCATACACACAATGATTATAATTTTTTGGTATTTGCAAACTTTCTTTAAAAGGCAAACATCGGACACAGGTCTGTATTTACATACAACAAAGTGTCTTAGATTGTCTTAAGGTTTATTTTTAAAGCTAGCAAGACAGCGGTGACAGGTCTGTACCGACGTACAACAAAGTGACTTATCTTGCTAACTCGAGTCAAACCAGAGGCAACAGGCCTGTACTTACGTACAACAGAGTTACTTGTTTTGACTCTCAACTCAGTATATGATTTTTCTGTTCTTTCCATTTTTAAGATGTATCTGATGTTGCTATACATCCCCAGAAAGTTTGCATACCTCATTTAGAATCAAAGTCTGTATGTCTCTAACATAAAAATTAAGACCAATTAGTCATACATCTAAGTCAGTGACACGTTTGACTTTTTCTTGAATATTTTATTAGCCTTGAGACTCCCTATATGTATTATGCCTACCAACATATCAAACTAGATAATGTATAACACTAAGATTTTTTAGGTGCATTATGTGTGAAAGCTAAACACTAAGAGCTTGCCTTAACTGTGCTAATTTTCGTCACTTTTAACCTATGCATCTAAGACTTAACTCTTTTTCTGATATTCCCTTTTTTTTGAATTTTTTATGGTTTTCTATTTTTTTTGCTTTTGCTTTTCATAAATAAAAGTAAGAAAATATAATAGCCTACTTACTTACTATAAGAGGAAACTATCCTAAACTACCACACTTACTATAAAAAGAAAGAAAGACTACTGCTATAAAAGGAAACAAAACTCAACTGAGGTCAACTCACTCTGGATTACGCATTTCATTTAGTTGAATCAAATACTCAAAACATGACTTATCAAATGCTATGGTAAATAAATCAGCATTATTATCATCCGTTGCCACTTTTACCAGCTTGATTAAGTTCTTTCCAGCACAATCACGTATAAAATGATGTCTTATGTCTATGTGCTTGGTTTTATTATGTTTAACTGGATTATTAGTAATAGCAATAGTTGACTGGTTATCTATCCTAATAGGAGTATGAGTGTAAGTCAAACCGTAATCCCGCAATTGTTGTTGTATCCACAGAACCTGTGAACAGCAACTACCAGCAGCAACATATTCGGCCTCGCACATTGACACGGCTACCGAAGTCTGTTTCTTGCATTGCCAGGAAACAAGTCTTCCTCCTAGTAACTGACAACCTCCAGTTGTTGACTTGCGCGTCAAGCTGCATCCTCCGTAGTCTGAATCCGTGAACGCCTCCAATTTCAGATTGCCCTCCGCGTGATACCAAAGTCCCAGCTTCGGTTTCGACTTGAGGTATCGTAGAATCCGCTTCACAGCCTTCATGTGCATCTCTTTCGGATTAGCTTGAAACCTTGCACAAATACAAACAGCAAACATAATATCAGGTCTTGAAGCTGTTAAACACATAAGTGACCCAATCATGGCCCGATATAACGTCGGATCCACATCGGTATCACTTTCAGTACCCGGTCCGAGATTGTGATTCACTTGAATCGGCGTGCTGAAATGAGCTGTCAGTTTTGTCCCTTCCATCCCGAAGAGCTCTAATATGTCATAGACATACTTCGTCTGATGGATAAACATGCCCTCCTTCTTTTGGTCAACTTGCAAACCCAGAAAGAAGTTCAACTCACCTATTCCACTCATCTCGAACTTTGACTTCATCACCTATTCAAAGTCCTTGCACATTTGCTCGTCTGATGATCCAAAGATGATATCATCGACGTACACTTGTACCAAGATGAAATGTTCTCCTTTTCGCTTCACGAACAGCGTACTGTCTATCCTTCCTCTGTCAAACCCATTTTCTAACAGATGGTTGGATAGAGTCTAGTACCACGCCCTTGGTGCTTGATGCAATCCATATAGAGCCTTATCTAATCGATATACTCTGTCTGGATATTTCGGATCTATAAACCCGGGCGGCTGTTCTACATACACCAGTTCCTTCACTTTCCCATAAAGGAAAGCACTCTTAACATCTAGTTGATAAACCTTAAAACCCTTGAAGGAAGCAAAAGCCAGAAACAAACGGATTGGTTCAAGCCTTGCTACTGGCGCGAAAACCTCATTGTAAGCGATTCCTTCCTCTTGGTTGAAACCCTTTACAACTAACCTTGCTTTGTTGCGAGTGACTATACCCCGATCATCTCTCTTGCACTTAAAAACCCATTTCGTTTCTATTGCGACTTCTCCTCGAGGTAATGGAACTAACTCCCACCCTTCTAGTTTCCTAAACTGTGACAGTTCTTCCTACATCGCTTCAACCCAAGAGTTATCTTGTAGTGCCATTTGCACGTTTTTAGGCTCTACTTGCAAGATGAAACATGAATAGAGGTAGGTATGAAAAGCCTCAGAGTCATTTATCATCGACAACAACACTGTGTTGTTATTTAAACTACTCCTAGTCCTCACACCCGCATTGTAATTTCCTATGATGCTTTCTATAGGATGATTCCTGTTGATCCTAGTTTTCTCTATCTCGTCAACTCTCAGATTATCTCCCAAATTAGATCCTATTTCTCCTAACGGGGGAACGACTTCGGACTCCGCATTTTCTTCCTCGTGGACATTTTCCTCAGAGTTAGAAGTTGTTGTCTGAGTCTGATTCTCGTTTGCAGGTGCTTCAGAATCAGTGACTTCTGGAGATCGATCTTCAGTTGAAGTAGGCTCAGATGTTGATTGAAAAGTGGTCGTCGGAAAGATATGACCCTCGTCATTCAGATTTAACGACGACATGTCCTTTTTGATAGTACCTGCATTTTCATCCAAAGGAATGTTAAATGACTCAAACAATTTGTCATAATCAAATAACCATTCCGGACCAGTTTGGGGTTCATGTGTATAACTTGTGACATCTATGTTATACACAATCTCTACTGTACCATTAGATTTATTAAAAACCCGTTTGTTTGGTGAGTTCGGCACATAACCTAGGAAGTATCCTTCGTCAGCCTTTTCACCAAACTTAGGTTGATGTTTTGTTCTCATTAAAGTACATGATACCCCAAAAGGTTCGAAGCCAGTTAAATTAGGTGGCCTTTTATTCAAAACTTCATAACAGGTATTGTTCAAAGATTTGACAGTAAGGACCCAGTTTAAATCATGACATGCGGTATTCACTGCCTCCCCCCAAAACATTGTAACATCCCGATCCCGAATGGACCGACGATGTTAATAAACTAGCTCATCTAACTAAAGCAAACTAAATAATTTATTTGACTTCCAAAACATAACATAAATTCCAACTGATCTCAAATAACAAAATAAAGCAAAACCAACTTAATTAACGTTCACGATCTTTATTTATTAACGCAAATAAAATATCTAACATAATTCTAATCCTCCAATAGTCAACTCTCTGCACAGTGCCCATCATCACCCCGGAGTACCTGCCGGAAGAAAGAACACAACATGAGCCAAACGCCCAGTACGGAGATCGATTACAAGAGCAACGAATACGAATTCAAAGACTAAAGAATGTTTTGAAAATAAGTTTCTTTAAAAGGAATGTTTTGAAAATGGTTTTTCTTTAAAATAAATATCCACCTCCACACCAGATCAAACAAAGAATATAATGGCTGAAGCAACAAAGGGTTGGGTTATATTTACCGAGCGACCTAACATCATAAACAATAATCAATCTCATAATCACAACAAGACTACACTGAGTATGCCACCTCAGTGCATATGGCCGAAAGGGTTGTATGGCATTACACCTTACTTCCGCAAAACTAATAACATAGCCTAGGATGCATCCATACGCCTCCCTGAAATAATCAACAGCTCATATCCCGAGCTAACATGATCATCATCGATCATAAACATAATCTCAATCATTCATAATCATACTCACAACAAAAGGGAGACGCCGTAACCGATCACACTGTTACGGAAGTGACCAATGGCATTCCTGTGGTACCTCGACAGGTAGTTCACTCGGTATTCCTAGCTCCTGTCTATTTTCTAGGGTTCAAGCATAACAAAAGGCCCGCATAAACATCTCAACTTTAAATAATCATTTCAATACAAAAAGGGCCACATTTCACAAAACATTATCAACTTTCGAAACAAGCCATGAATATAATCAGTTTCAACAAATGTTTTTCGCAAATGTTTTCAAGCGATAAAAATCGATATTTTCTTTCGATAATATGAATAAGGAAACTGACACGAGATATAAAAGTTCGACTGTCAAGTATTAGCATGCAATTCACACAACGAAACAACTCAAGAATAACGCTGAAAGAAGTACGGGATCCGTACCATAATAGCAGCTTAGCAAAATTCACGATGACCACTGAACCGCTACGAATCAACCCGATCTATAAGAACGAACTTAAATTACGGAACCGATAGATATTAACTAGATTGGTCTCCTAGATACCCAATCCCACTATTTTAATACATACTTTTGTACTTAATAATTATTAAGTTCGGTTCGCCATTATTAATCGAATCGGTGTTTTAATAATTATTTATGTAACTTTCTGTCTTCTTTAATTTGTATAATTTTAATGTATATTTCAATCTCAATGAATGTTTAAATTAACTACACTAGCAATTGCACATCAATATTTAACAAGTTATTAATTATATAATTAACCAAATTTAGGTTACGTTTCTCTTAAATTAAATTAACAATTTCAGCGACTAATAATAACATATAAATGTTATTAAACATAAATATACATATGGATAATTAATTAATTCATTAATAAAAAGATTAACCTAAAGTTTGGTCCGAATTATATAATTATTATATTAAATGTCAGTTAATTTATCCATATTTGTTCCAACTAAATATTTTAAGTTTATTAAATAAATTAAGACTAATTGTGAATTAATAATAGAATTATGACTCTATAAGAATCATGACACACACCACACACACATGATCTCCCACACTCTCTCTTCTTTCTCTCTCTACTCTATTCTCTCTCTCTCGGTCTCTGCTTCACCGCCTCGCTCCGGCGACCGCCACCGCCATCACCGGCAACCAACCGCGACAACCACCACCACCGAATACTCCATGCTCTCCTCTCCTCTCCCTCACTCACTTCCCTCTCTCGCTCGTGCAACCCACAACGGCAGCGGCCTAAAACCTAGCGCCGCCGCCGCCATCGCAGCACCACCATCTCCGCCACCATCGCTCGGCTCACC
Source organism: Centrapalus pauciflorus (assembly GCA_020465985.1). Classification (NCBI taxonomy): domain Eukaryota; kingdom Viridiplantae; phylum Streptophyta; class Magnoliopsida; order Asterales; family Asteraceae; genus Centrapalus; species Centrapalus pauciflorus. The sequence continues at coordinate 123,213 of JAANYP010004139.1, forward strand.
AGCTCACAGACCTCACACCTCCAGCCCTCATCAACCGCCGCTGACCAGAACCATTGCGGTCGTCCCTGGCGCGGCGCCACTGGTCACGTAACCACCATCCTCACCGCTCCTCAAAACTAACAACAGGTTCGTTATTTTATCTTTTATTACGTATAGATCTGGTTTACTTAACATTTTTCAGGTACAAACATCATGTTTACAAGGTTAGCAAGAACGTGATAGTTTAGAAAAGATTGTTACCTCGGTTGAAAAAGATTCACGAACACTCGTCCGATTTGCTTCTTGATGAACTGCAGCGATGGTATTACGGCCGCTACGCTTTCGTTATTAATGATACGGTTAAGGGTTATTAATCTATTTAATACTGGTTTAACCCTAATTTGTAAACCGGGCTTGGGCTCGTTTAGTTGTTTTATTATTTAAGCCCAGTTTATTTATTTTACTGAACTAGTGTAATATTCAGTTAAGTTAAAATTCTGTTGTTATTTATATTTATTATTATTATTATTATTATTTAAATATTGTTATTAAATTCTCGGGTTATTATATCACCTACCACTTAAAATGATTTCGTTCTCGAAATCACCAATTATTAAATTCAGGTTATTATAACACCTACCACTTAAAATGATTTCGTCCCCGAAATCGCCAAAACAAGGTTCATACCGCTATGCTTATTGATACAATTATTAGGTTTGTTATTATGTTTTAGATTAGTTGTGTGTTTTTACATTGATATGTTTAAATATTTTACGGTTATTATAACTTAGCCCACATAAAAAGGATTCCATCCCCGGAATCAAACTAAAGAAACTAAGAGATGATTAGATTACCGAAAAGATTGGGATAACGCTCTCTGATCGATTCCTCGAGCTCCCATGTCGCCTAATGCTCTGAATGATTTCTCCACAACACCTTAACGAACAGAATGGTCCTATTACGTATCACTCGTTCCTCAAGAGCTAAGATCTGCACTGCTTCCTCTTCGCAAGAAAGATCCTCTCTGATCTCACCAAACGGATATTGGACCACATGAAGCGGATGATAGTTATAGCCACGCAACACCGAAACGTGAAATACATTATGAACATATGACAATGCAGGAGGCAATGCCACTCGGTACGCTACTTCGTCGACTCTCTCCAAAATCTCGAAAGGACCAATATACCTCGGGCTAAGCTTCCCTTTCAATCCAAAACGACGAACCCCTTTCCAAGGCGAAACCTTCAGAAACACGTGCTCCCCCGGTTCGAATTCCACATCTCTCCTATGCTTATCTGCATAGCTCTTCTGCCGTGAACGAGCCTCTTTCATTCTTCGCTTTGCTTCTTCGACTTTCTCATTTGTCACCCTAACAAGCTCAGGCCCCTCAATGGCCTTTTCATCAACCTCGTTCCAACAAATCGGAGTCCTACACTTCCTCCCATATAGTGCTTCAAAAGGTGCCATGCCAATGCTTGCATGCCAACTATTATTGTAAGCAAACTCCACCAAGCACAAATACTCGTACCAATTGCCACTCCAATCTAACGCACAAGACCTCAACATGTCTTCTAACGTTTGGATGGTCCTTTCGGACTGTCCATCTGACTCAGGGTGATAAGCCGAAGTGAATTTAAGTATTGTACCCCATGCTTGCTGTAATCCCTTCCAAAACTGAGAATTAAAACGCGGATCTCTATCTGACACAATTGATTTTGGAACCCCATGAAGCCTGACAATCTCCCTTTGGAAAATCTCCGCCAACTTACTCGCAGAGATATTTTCTCGAATAGGTAGAAAATGAGCTGTTTTCGATATTCGATCCACCATTACCCATATGGCATCATTCTTCTTCAGCGTCCAAGGCAAACCGGTGACAAAATCCATTGTTATTTCATCCCATTTCCAAACCGTTATTTCGAGTGGTTGAAGGAGGCCACTCGATCGCTGATGCTCAATTTTGACTTGCTGGCACGTGAGGCACTTCCCAACAAAATCTGCGATATCCTTCTTCATGCCATTCCACCAGAAATGCTTCTTTCGATCTCTATACATCTTCGTGGAACCAGGATGTATAGCGAAAGGCGAGCTATGAGCCTCTGTCAACAACGCCTCTCGAATATCTGCATCTTTGGGAACACACAGCCTGCTACCAGTCCACACCACACCAACGTCATCAACCCAGAAATCATGCAACTTCCCTTGCTTACTTTTTCCTTGACACCCAACAACTAACCAATCTCACTCTGCGCTTCCTTAATTTTTCCCACCAGGTTAGGCTCTATTTTGAGGTGAGCCAAACTTCCATCTGTTCTGCCTTCACGCAACCCTACCTCCATCCTCTCCAAGTCCTTGATAATGTGAGGCTGAGTAACAAAACACGCCACATTCCCTGAACTTTTCCTACCGAGGGCATCTGCAACCACGTTAGCTTTCCTCGGGTGGTATTGAATCTTGGCATCATAATCTTTCAAAAACTCGAGCCATCTTCTCTGCCTCATATTAAGCTCCTTTTGCGTGAAAATATACTTCAAGCTCTTGTGATCAGTGAAAATATCACAAGTCTCTCCGTACAGGTAATGTCTCCCGATCATCAACGCAAATACCACGGCAGCTAATTCTAAGTCGTGTGTTGGGTAATTAACCTCGTCCGGCTTCAACTGCCTAGAGGCATATGCAATCACCTTCCCATTTTGCATAAGAACAAAACCCAAACCTTTCTTCGAAGCATCGCTGTAAATCTGAAAACCTCTGGTCTCAGACGGTACCGCAAGAATTAGAGCTGACACCAACCTCTTCTTCAACTCCTCAAAACTCTTCTCTCGCTCTTCTGACCAAACGAACTTCACTCCCTTCCTGAAAAGCTGAGTCAATGGCAACGCTATCGACGAGAACCCTTACACAAACTGACGATAGTACCCAGCTAGTCCGAGAAAACTTCTCACCTCGGTTACTGAAGTAGGTCTTGGCCAATTAGTGATAGCCTCAACCTTTGCTGGATCCACCTCAATCCCCTGACCTGATATCACATGCCCCAGAAAAGCCACTCGTTCTAACCAGAACTCACACTTTGAGTATTTAGCGTACAACTTCTTTTCTCTGAAAGTCCCCAAGACCGTCCTCAAATGCACCTCGTGATCTTCCCTTGACTTAGAGTACACAAGGATATCATCAATAAACACCACCACAAACTTATCCAAGTACTCTTGGAAGACACGGTTCATCAGATCCATAAATACGGCTGGAGCGTTGGTTAAACCAAAAGGCATCACCATAAACTCGAAATGACCGTATGTGGTGCGAAAAGCAGTCTTTGGAATGTCCTCTGACCGTACTCGCAACTGATGGTACCCCGACCTCAAATCAATCTTTGAAAAATGCTTTGCACCCTGAAGTTAGTCAAACAGATCCTCGATACAAGGAAGTGGGTATCTATTCCTGATCGTGACCTGTTTCAACTCTCGGTAGTCTATGCATAGCCTCATTGACCCATCCTTCTTCTTTACAAAAAGAACCGGTGCACCCCAAGGTGATACACCCGGTCTAATAAAGCCGCGATCATGAAGCTCTTGCAACTGCCCCTTCAACTCCTGAAGCTCAAGCGGCGCCATACGATACGGCGTTTTGGAAATAGGCTCAGCACCCGGAACCAACTAAACTGCAAACTCCACCTCTCTCTCTGGTGGCAAACCCGGCAACTCTTCTGGAAAGACATCCGCAAACTCGCCCACAACCGACTGATCGTCAATAGGAATCCCTCTTTTCGCAGTGTCAACAACAGAAGCTAAATACCTCTCACAACCTTTCGATAACAATCTTCTCGCCTCCATAGCTGAGATAATCGGAATAATGCCACTAAGTCGAAACCCCTGATAGACACACTTAGGATCCTCGAGATCCCCGAAGATAACGCGCATAGATTGACAGTCAATAGTGACCCGATGCTCGGTCAACCAATCCATCCCCAGAATAATATCAAAGTCACGCATGGACATAGGTAATAATTGAGCAGTAAAAACAAAATTCTCGACACACAACAGACAATCGAGATACATACATTCAATAACCACGTAAATCCCCATGGGAGTAGAGATAGAGATAGAAGACTCTAGACTCGTATCAATCAAACCGACACGCTGAGCAAAAGATGATGAGATAATAGAGTGCGTAGAACCTGTATCGAATAAGACATGAGCCTCTCGGCCCGACAAAGAGAGTAAGCCCGATATCGTACTTGGAGCATTAGCAGCCTGCTGCTCAGTGATGGCGAAGACTCTACCAACATTTCCCCTGTGATTACCAACACCGACCTGCTGATTATTACCCGCATTATTCGACTGATTATTATTACGCTGATTACCCCTCCGATTTCCCTGCTGGTTATTCCCTTGACGTGCTGTGCAATTTCTAGCCATGTGCCCATGCTGGCCACAATTATAATAATCCCTGTTGTCCCGCACACACGACCTCCCAGGGTGAAATGTCCCACATCTGTTACATGCCGCAATCATAGCCTGATTATTGTTCACTGGCTCCGCTCTAGAAAGTCTGAACATGTTAGGTGCCGGCAACTGATTATTAGCTCCCTGCTGGAATTCGCTGTTCCTATTCTGGTTATTACCCCCATGCCAATTTGACCCCTGACCCTGCCACTGACCATGCTGCCCAAAACGCTGCTGGTTCCCAGTATTATGCCGCTGACCCTGATGAAACCTCCTATTCCCATCGAAATTTTGCCCTGACAGAAGCCTTACATTTCGGTCCGAACTCTGACCTCGATTTTCCTCTCGGCCCTTCTTTCGGTCACCTCCCTTACTGGCACGAATGTCCGCCCTCTCCATTTCCACGGTTTTTGCTGCATCGGCCGCATCCGAAATCTTGTCATGCTTCATGTCGACTATTTGTCGTCGAATCTCATACCGTAGCCCTCATACGAACTTGTTAGCTTGCTGATTCGCGGTTCCAGCCGTAGCGCCAACTATTCCCACAATTCGCACAAATCTCTCCATATAGGCATCCTCATCGTTTCCCTGATGGATGCTCGCATATTCTCTCTCTTATGCTTGAATATCTGCCGCTGGGAAGTACTGCTGGTAAAACATCTCCAGAAAATCCCTCCAAGCTAAGGACTCCAGGAACCCGCCACCCTCTACATCTTTCAGGGTCTTCCACCAGGAGTGTGCATCACCTTCTAATTTATAGGTAGCAAGACGTACCTTCTGATTCTCGGTGCATTCCAGGACTTCGAAAATCTTTTCCAAGTGGGCTATCCAATTCCTTGCATCAATCGGTTTCTTCCCCCCACTGAAAGAATTAGGTTTCTGCTTCTGAAACTTTTCCAACAACTTATACGTAGGCGGTCCCTGAGCATTCTCCTATTAATCTGCCATCCCCGTATTAGTATTATTTCCCTGATTCTGTCCAGCTGCCAGAATTTGAGGCACGGCTTGGGCAATGGCTGCAGCAATGGTTTGATTCAGTGTAGTCATCTGAGCGGGAGTAAACTTCGCATTAGCTTCCTCATTGTTCCTATCGCTGCGGGTGTTTCTCCTTGGGCCGCGAGTCGATCTACGAGGAGGCATCTACATAGTTTCGAAAGAAATCGTAACGATCAATGCAAAGAACGAAAGAATACAGAACAATCAAAATCCTAACCCATGGTCTACCCAATCTCATAGGCCAAAGCCTATTGCTTACTAAGGAATCGAAACCTGTCTAAAAACATTGTAACATCCCGATCCCGACTGGACCGACGATGTTAGTAAACTACCTCATCTAACTAAAGCAAACTAAATAATTTATTAAACATCCAAAACTTAACATAAATTCCAACTGATCTTAAATAACAAAATAAAGAAAAACCAACTTAATTAACGTTCACGATCTTTATTTATCAAAGCAAATAAAATATCTAACATAATTCTAATCCTCCAATAGTCAACTCTCTGCACACTGCCCATCATCACCCCTGAGTACCTGCCGGAAGAAAGAAGATAGCATGAGCCAAACGCCCAGTAGGGAGATCGATTACAAGAGCAACGAATAAGAATTCAAAGACTAAAGAATGTTTTGAAAATAAGTTTCTTTAAAAGGAAAGTTTTGAAAATGGTTTTTCTTTAAAATAAATATCCACCTCCGCACCAGATCAAACAAAGAATATAATGGCTGAAGCAACAAAGGGTTGGGTTATATATACCGAGCGGACTAACATCATAAACAATAATCAATCTCATAATCACAACAAGACTACACTGAGTGCGCCACCTCAGTGCATCTAGCCGGAAGGCGTGTATGGCATTACACCTTACTTCTGCAAAACTCATAACATAGCGTTGGATGCATCCATACGCATCCCTGAAATAATCAACAGCTCATATCCTGAGCTAACATGATCTCCATCGATAATAAACATAATCTCAATCATTCATAATCATAATAATAATCACAACAAAAGGGAGACGCCGTAACCGATCACACTGTTATGTAAGTGTCATGTCATTGCTGCCGCAATGGCATGCCTGTGGTACCTCCACAGGTAGTCCACTAGGTAATCCTAGCTCCTGTCTAATTTCTAGGCTTCAAGCATAACAAAAGGCCCGCATAAACATCTCAACTTTAAATAATCATTTCAAAACAAAAAGGGCCACATTTCACAAAACATTATCAACTTTCGTAACAAGCCATGAATATAATCAGTTTCAAAAAATGTTTTTCGCAAATGTTTTCGAGCGATAAAAATCGATATTTGCTTTCATTAATATAAATAAGGAAACTAACACGAGATATAAAAGTTCGACTGTCAAGTATTAGCATGCAATTCACACAACGAAACAACACAAGAATAACGCTGAAAGAAGTACGAGATCCGTACCTTAATAGCACCTTAGCAAAATTCACAATGACCACTGAACCGCTACGAATCAACCAGATCTATAAGAACGAACTTAAATTAGGGAACCGATAGATATTAACTAGATTGGTCTCCTAGATACCCAATCCTACTATTTTAATACATACTTTTGTACTTAATAATTATTAAGTTCGGTTCGCCATTATTAATCGCCTCTGTGTTTTAATAATTATTTATGTAAATTTCTATCTGTTTTAATTTGTATAATTTTAATGTATATTTCAATGTCAATGAATGTTTAAATTAACTACACTAGCAATTGCACATCAATATTTAACAAGTTATTAATTATATAATTAACCAAATTTAGGTTACGTTTCTCTTAAATTAAATTAACAATTTCAGCGACTAATAATAACATATAAATGTTATTAAACATAAATATACATATGGATAATTAATTAATTCATTAATAAAAAGATTAACCTAAAGTTATTTGGTCCTAATTATATAATTATTATATTAAATGTCAATTAATTTATCCATATTTGTTCCAACTAAATATTTCAAGTTTATTAAATAAATTAAGACTAATTGTGAATTAATAATAGAATTATGGCTTTATAAGAATTAAATAAAAAAAATTAGAAAGTCTAATTACTTAATATTGTAGAAATTCTTTTAATTTATTTAGGTAAATGGGTCGGGTCATTTGACCCGGGTCGGGTCCCCTTCCTCCCCTAAATTCTCAGCAAGCACACACACCACACACACATGATCTCCCACTCTCTCTCTTCTTTCTTTCTCTCTCTACTCTATTCTCTCTCCCGGTCTCTGCTTCACCGCCTCACTCCGGCGACCGACGCCGCCATCACCGGTGACCAACCGCGACAACCACCACCACCGAATACTCCATGCTCTCCTCTCCTCTCCCTCACTCACTTCCCTCTCTCGCTCGTGCAACCCACAACGGCAGCGGCCTAAAACCTAGCGCCGCCGCCGCCGCCGTCATCACATCACCACCATCTCCACCACCATCGCTCGGCTCACCAGCTCACAGACCTCACACCTCCAGCCCTCATCGACCGCTGCTGATCAGGACCATTGCGGTCGTCCATGGTGCGGCGCCGCCGGTCACGTAACTACCATCCTCACTGCTGCTCAAAACTAACAACAGGTTCGTTATTTTATCTTTTATTACGTATAGATCTGGTTTACTTAATATTTTTAAGATACAAACATCATGTTTACAAGTTTAGCAAGAACGTGATAGTTTAGAAAAGATTGTTACCACGGTTGAAAAAGATTCACGAACACTCGTCCGATCTGCTTCTTGATGAACTGCATCGATGGTATTACGGCCGCTAGGGTTTCGTTATTATTGATACGGTTAAGGGTTATTAATCTATTTAATACTGGTTTAACCCTAATTTGTAAACCGGGCTTGGGCTCGTTTAGTTGTTTTATTAAGCCCAGTTTATTTATTTTAATGAAATAGTGTAATATTCAGTTAAGTTAAAATTCTGTTGTTATTTATACTTATTATTATTATTATTTAAATATTGTTATTAAATTCTCGGGTTATTATAAACATGGTAGAAAGCTTTGAATCCGATAGCATGGTCCTTGCTGCCTCAATCAGTGTCCTGTTTTTCCGTTCGGCCACCCCATTTTGTTGTGGCTCATAAGGTGCACTAAATTGATGCACTATGCCCTTTGATAGGAAATATACACCAATTACTGTGTTTTTAAACTCTGTTCCGTTATCACTAAGAAGTCCTTTAAGCCTTGTTCCATATGAATTCTCCACTTGGTCTAAGAACCCGATGAGCTTAGCAGCCATCTCGTCCTTTGTACCTAGAAAGAAAACCCAAGAAAAACATGAGTAATCGTCAGTAATAACTAAACAGTACCAACTTCCACCTATACTCCTTTTGTTGATTGGTCCGAAGTGGTCCATACGCAACAAATCGAATGTGGCAGTGATGGAGTTCTGAGTCTTGGACTTGTGTTCCTTCTTGTGTTGTTTTCCTTTCTTGCACGGTATACACTTATCCTCGAACTGAAAACTCTTCATAGGAACACCTTGCACCAGTCCATTTTTCGTAATATAGTTCATCATTCTCAGGTGCAAGTGTGACATGCGTCTGTGCCACAAAACCGACTCAGTCTCTGAAGCTTTAGATAGCAGACAAATTGGTCCCATTGAAGATTCCGGCGTGTTCATGTCGAGCATGTGCAGGTCATTCTTCCTTGGAGCCCTCATCAGTATCCACTCTTCAGGTACTTTGAACCCCGGTTTTAGCACTAACGCTTCAGTATCAGTAAATAATATTGAGTTCTTCTTATCACAGATTTGAGATACACTAATGAGATTATGAACCAGTTTATCAACGTGATAAACTTGATCCAGTTTGATCGTCCCATTAGTGACCACTCCAGTACCAGTGATATTCCCTCCTTTATTACCAGCGAATGATACAAAACCCTGATTCCCTCCGTTGAAGTCTGCTAGTAGACTTCTCTCCCCTGTCATGTGCCTGGAGGAACCACTGTCGACGAACCATTTGTTGTTTGGACCTGTAGTTATCTCCTGCACATGGAAGAAAATTGGTTAGTTATCACGGGGAACCCAAGCCATAACTGACTTGGTAATACCATTCTCGTCCACATACTTAAACTTTTTAAAATGCCTATCTCTCCTTTCAGGTGACTTGGGTTTTTGAGCTTGAGTTTGTTGTGGTGCCGAGTGATTTAAGTTCACTATTTGCCTTTGTGTAGCCATTTGCTGTGGAGCTCTAGAATAATTACGATTATATGGCCAATCTGATTGATATCCCTGAGCTCTACCCGGTGTTTGATGTCTACCAGGAGTGTGTGACCTAACCGGAGTGTAAGCTCTGCTAGGTGTAGTACTCCTATATTGTTGTTGTGGTCTAGACCTAGATTGATTAATGACTCGATTTGGTGAATTAGTCCTAATCACTTCTTTTGGTCGACCTGACACCGGTAATTGTTTCACAAGAGATTTTGGTGCAGTTTGCACAGTTTTCTCGGTATTCTATGAACTACTAGTGCTTGCAACACTTGTAGACGGCTTAGGTTGTTCTTGCTTTCCCATCTTTGGTGTAGTATCTACTTTCCTATGCGGACAGCTAGAAGCAACATGCCCTCTTTCGTGACATCTAAAGCAAGACATTTTATCAATTGACTTTTTTGTGTGCGCCCTTTGATTTAGGTGTCTCACTAGTGTCTGGTTCTCTTGGTTCAACTATAGCGATTGGATCATCATCCTGATCATTAAAGTCAATTTTGTGTTGGCCTACAGGTTTTTCACTAGAGGATGGCACAAATTTAACTTTCTTAATCTTGATAGTATTATCAGTCACCTTAGTTTCATTTTTCTTTACAGGTTCAGACACTGGTTCCGGTAATTCCTCTGAGTCAACTGATTTCTCAGTTTTCTCCTGAGGTTGAGGTACATAATGGTCATTGAAAGGTGGAGGACTCTCATGATATCCTAGACCTACAGGCTTCTTAGATTGACGCTGTGCATCCAAGATTTTCCCTAGGTTAAGAGATGAGTTCCTAAACTTTTCATGTTTACTATTTACCTCAGCTACCTTTACCTTAGATTCAGGTAGCTCTATGTCTTTGGTTTTAAGCTCCTTGGTTAATGCCTCAACATGTTCATACATGAGTTCTAACCTAACATACTGTTCGCTCAGTTTGTCCTTTAGAACTATAACATCTTGTGCATCAGCCTTTAGCTTATCCCTAAGATCTTGCTTTATATCTTCTAGGCTAGCATTATCTGTTTTTAACACTTCATTTTGAGCAGATAAGGTTTGATGTGATTCTAGTACTAAATTTAACCTATCGTTAGATGTAGCACATAAAACACACAACTCATGGAAAAGAGAAAAGTTCAGACTTACCTTGGTATGATCTGATTCTACGTAGGCCATCTGAGCGGCAAACTCCAGAATTGTCTGATCATCTGACTTCTCTACCCATATCGGTCTGCTTTCATTCTGCCTGCCGTCCCCTGTGATTTCCTCGGCCCCTTCACTTCCAGTCTTAGTTACTTCAGCCATAAAGGCTCTAGCGTTCGACTCTGGATGTGTGCTGCAGTCATAAGTTCCATCAAGCTGTCTGTCTGATGTGACATTGGATAAAAGACCAGCTATATTCGCTTGACTGGTAGAACTACTTGGAAGATATAGCCCTTGTGATTGGTTCTGATACTGTCCCTGTTGATTCTGATACTGTCCCTGGTAGTTCTCAACTTTTGGTCTCTGACACTCTCTAGCAAAGTGTCCTAACCCTTGACAGTTGTAACATTTAACCTTGGACTTATCGAATCCAATCCTATTATTACTCACATTCAGATTTCTTCCCGTCCTTTTGATGAATCTCTTAACTCTCTGAGTTACCATGGCCAGTTGCCATTGCAGATCCATTTCTTCAAGATCATCAGGGTCTACCTGATCGTAATTCTCATCCCAAAGCACAGGATCGTTGATTTTGCCCTGAACGCAATTGCCATACGCGGCCACAAATGAAGCCAACAGATTCAGATGGTCTTTAGCCGATTTTGCACTCATACGCATCTTTGAATATCCTTGAGATGTAGATGCTGGTGTAGCCTGATGCTGCTTTTCTTCTGGTTTAGCAAACCCTAAGAAAGCCCTACTCTGTGAGTCTTCTGTCTCAGCCGGTGACAAAGTCTCTCCCGAGAAGAAAGCTGTAGCTGTCTTCAATTCAGCTGTCACTGAAGGTTTTGTTTTCCCAAAGTACGTAGCCGGATCTTGAACTTGATCATAATCCGTTTCCTTCTTTAACAGCTCAAAGTGATACGCCCTCAGCGTTCCTACAACATTCTCTAGAGACAGAGTATAGTATTTGTCTTCATCATGCTTTATTAAGGCCACGTACATCTCCCATTTGGCCGGTAAAGCATCCAGAAGCTTGTTATTCTTCTCAGTTTCACTATACTCTACGTCATGGCTGTGTAACTCAGTAAACAGATGGTAGAATCGGGTGATAGTCTCTTCCAGCTTTTCATTCTTCAATGCTTTGAAGATAGCAAACTGCTGCTTAAGCATCTCCATCTGATTCTTTCTAACCCTCGGATTACCCTCACACCGTTTCTCTAAGGCATCCCATAGTCCTTTTGATGTCTTCTGATTACGAAAGGTATGTAGTATTTCCTGAGGTAATTCCATCCGAATGACAGAGAATGTACGGTAATGCCTCATAAACTTTCTTATCTTCATCTTTCATCTTTGAATATGATAAGACTCGTTGACGACCTTCAATCTCTGCAGTAGGTGGAATGTATCCCTCGTCGATACAGATCCACATTCTCATATCATTAAATCTTGCGAAGTCAGCAAACCGATCCTTCCACCAGTAATAATCTTCAAGTTTCATCAACTTTGGCGGAGAATTTGCTTTTCCAACCTCATGATCCATTTCCACAAATCTTTGCAGACTTGACATTGTTTCGAATATAGTTGAGTTGAAACTTAATTAATTTAATTCGAAATTAATTTAAATTAATTCTTTCGAATTTGGGTAAATTCGAATTTAATTAAATTTAAACCTATTTTGGATTAAATTCGATTTAAGTTGATGAATCTAGCTAAATTTGAACTTGATGACAAATTCGAAAGTCACTAATCTCAAAAGTCCTCTCAAATTCGAAGGTCCTATTAAAATCGAAGGTCCTTTTAAATTCCAAGTCAATGATTCGACTTTAGTGTAAAGTCGAAGATCCAAGCAAATTCGAAATGGCCAATTTCGAATCAAACTTTAAACAATCTTGAAAGGAGCCTATTTTGGTCAAACTCGAAAATGAACAAACCCTAATTTCTCCTTAACAAATTCGAGCGCCGCAAATTCGAAAAAAGGCTAATACCTCGAGTTTTTCAAGTTTTTCAGATTAAAACAATACTTTTACAAGTAAAAATATTGATTTTAATCAAAAACGTGAACTACAACAAAGTATTTCCCGTAATCTAATTTGATAAGCTCGAAAACCTCAAAAATACATGATATTCACCGTCTAAAACGTCAAAAAACCTAGGATGTATCTTATGAACACGAAGAACACCCCGTATGCTTTGATACCACTTGTAAGCTCTTCACACTGTAAATCTATCTAGACGCGACACACACCAACGAGTGCGGAATCCTCGTTAGCGGCTTGACGGATATATCACTCACAGGAAACACGGAGACTACCACGGCGTTGTACGAACGACTACGAACGAACCTACGCGATGATTCTCACCGAAAACACACCCTATTTGCTGATAAACTCGAGATCGCCTTCTGCTAATCACTCACACGAAATCTGCAAAAGTCTACTAATCATTCGAGTTGTCCCATGACAAACTCGAATCCAGGCCCAAGGCCCATTCGAATTTGTCCATATGACAAATTCGAATTTACCTTCAAGATAAATTCGAATAACCTAAATTTGAATTTCACCTATCAAACTTCTGTTTGAATACATGTTTTAACTTATGTTTGAATTAATCTTTGAACTTTATGTTTGAACTTCTTGTAGTACGTTACACCAAGTTCAAACATACAAACAATAAATATCAAACACATAAAATCACATATATCAAACACTAGTTAATATTCAATGACTTACACAAAATGTTAACACAACTTAGACTGCTATCGTCACACAGGGTGTACCAACAGTAGAGTTTTTGACAATTCTTCTTGATTAAGGTTTAAGCTCTCAAATAGCATGTGAAAGTCCAGCTCATCCAAGTTCTTGTTCTGGGTTATGTTTGACACATATGACTTCTATTCTTCACCCAGATTCATGAGGAACTTCACATTGATCTCCAACTTTCCTTTCTTAACATTGTTCTTGTTAATCTCATTCAATAGATTCCAGAGTCTCGGATAAGTGTCAGCAAGTAATTCATTTTTCTTTCGCCTTAAATCCTAATAACTTCGCAGAATTCCAGTGACTTTCATTCGAGTACCCAGCTCAGTAAATTGCATCACTTTGCAACGTTCCTACATCATCTTTGTGTTCTTACTGTTATCAATGCTTGTGTAGATGTCATTAGTAAGGGCTTGCATTAAGAAGGAATGATATGCTTCATCAGCTTCATATCTCAAGTTCTCTTCAGGTTAGCATGTATGGCTTTTAATCGTGTTGTATCAGGAATTGGTGGGTTCGAGGTTGGAACACCTTCAACTGTCTCATATACCTCAAGTGGTCCCTCTTTAACTAAATGAAGTACGTTTTTCCCATAGGGCATTCAGTTTATGAACATTTTGAAGTGATCCTTCTATTCCCCAGGGGACAAAACAGGTGCTTTAGCATCAGATATTATTGCTCTGGCTTCGGGCGACATGATTGCTATTTGTAAGATTTACTGTGAAATTTCAAAATCTAGACAACAAGAAGTGGAATTTATCAGTCAAATTGTAAAAAAATATTCAACCAAGGTCAAAAACTAGTGTTTCATTAAATCTCTTTTTGTACTTCGAGTTTTATGGACTCGAGCTCGAGTGTGATGGACTGGAGTTTGAGTTGGTTAGACTCGAGTTCGAGTGTAAAAGATGTGACTTCGAGTGTCAAAATTTAAGTTCCAAGTTCACATTTCTAACAATTGAATAGTTGGTCTATCTCGAGTTCGAGTTTCACACTCGAAATGAACACTTAGTAAAATTCTATTGTACTAGGGTTTTCAGGAGTCAAAGAAACATCATAAATATCAACAGTAACCACTTTTTCATCAATGAGTCAGTTTTTGATGAAATATTAATCCAATCTGAAGCAAAATTAACAATGCTTGTTTCAGTAGACTCGGAAAAACATTTATGATTAAAACAGGGAACTTTTTAAGTCAAATAACACAAAAAGCAGTCAAAAAATCACGATTTAACCTCTAAAACTTTTCCACATAATTCATACAAACAATAGTAATCACAACAATATGAACACAATCAGATCAATTCGTCCATAAAACACAGAGATATATATTCAATATCAACAGTCAAAGCTCAAATTCTATTACATGAACAACTGGTTTGCAAATACAAAGGATTTGACTATTTATAGTCAAAATACAAAATTATAAGGAATTATAAAATAAGCCGGCAACTTTACAAAATTACATATCCTACCACAACACACTCCTTCTGTGCTATATAAAAGAAATGGAAAGAATAATGTTGTTGAATCATCATTACATTACTCTAGTGATGAAATCTACTTTCCTGGTGAAACCTCCTCTAGAAAGAAGAGAGATAGAATTGCAGTCAGACTTCAAAGCGGGGAAAAAGCTCTAACCGGAAAGGCATTATATCTAAGTATTGGCAAGGCAGTAGCAATCCAGCATTTTACCCCATTGATGAAGATGTACATTGAACATATCAATGGAAGACAGACAAAGTATGATTGTTGCTTCTCCTGTTAGTCGATGTAGAATCTAAGCGTGCATAGCTCGAAAGGAGACAACTCGCTGAAGATACAAAGCTTGCTAGGATGATAGCTTCGGAGGTAGAGGTATTAGTCTCGAAAAGTCCAAGAGAGCCAAAGCTAAAGAAATTGTCTACTAAAAAGTATCACTGCTTTTGGATGTAGTAAAGAAAATAAAGAGTTAGAAGCTAAGTATATGTGACTAATGACCAAAAGACTAAAAGTAATGAAGATAGTTCATGCTTTGCCTCCGTCAATGCCCAAAACAAAACTCGATTCGATCTGGCCCTAGTTTGAGAAGACAATGCAAATGAACTTTACACGGACGTAAATCCATCTATGCATTTGTTCGGTTTCAGCATTTGGGCTGAGATGAAAAACTCATTGATCAAAATAAAGCCTTCGGCATCAAGATATAGCATGCTCAAGCTACCTAAAGCCATGTTTGATGACAAGGATCTGCTGGAATCAATGCTACGGACTATCATACTACAGCAAAAATGGTTTGTTTTGAGGCCGAAGACCAACAAGTCCAAACTTCAGCACTGTTGACTGAATCACTGAAGTGCATATACATCCTAACAGTTTCTAAAGACCTTGAAACATCTATTCTAAAGGGAGTTAAGTTTGAATTGGCGAAATTATCATTGAACCCGTCAAAGGTATATCCTTTAAGGTTGGAAGAACTCATTACATTCTGTGACTCGATAATCTTTCAAAGTACACTAAAGAACAACTTGTTACTCTTAGGATGATTTACGCAAAATCAAAGTTCTCAGATGATGAACTTCAAAAGATAATAGACCATATACAGAATATGAAAACTTCAAACCTGTACCTAGATGACCAAGGTGAGCTAGACAGATCTCCAACTTGTAATTTTTGGTTTTCTTGTACATCATGCAATCCTTCCTTTTAGTATTTTTTTGTTAGGAAAAAAAGAAAAGAAATTGTCTCAAAGAAAAGAAGCCAAAATGTCTTGAAGACTTAAAGGTACCTTCCTGACCTCTACAAGATTCAAGTCCATCTACACCCTCATCACCTCTCACTCAATCCAAATAGTCCACCCATACTCCTCCTTCACGTAAAAATATTTCCTTGAAGGAACAACTCTTTGTGTTGTAAGGTTGATTCTTTGGACAACTCTATGTTCACATTACATTCTACCATTACAGAATCCATGTCTGCATAGCTTGCAAGATTTCTTGATGTGTTCAAGTCATCCTTTCTATAGTCTACTTCACAACCTGATCATACCCCACAGCTACGTTCACTATCTGCACAGTTGCAACAATTATTATTCTCACTCACCTCTCTACTATCTCAATAGTAGGACTCTATATCCAGCTTAAAAGCTATGTCCCAACAGCTTTGAAGTATTGTTGAAGCATGTTCTATGTCTCTGTCCTCCACATTAGACTCTTTAAATACTTTAATGGTATCCGTGTCAAACTTAAAGGCATCAGGCTTAGAGGATCTGCAACAGACCGTCAATGTTCATCTCGCACAGCTCAAAAGCCTCATGTTCAATGATACTGATAGGGTAATTTCTTATAGCTTCTCAAGCTTTGGTACCAAGGAGGTAAACAAAGTAAAAATGTCATCCTTTGTAGTGTAAAGAAAGTTGGAGGAAGGGGTCAAAGAGGGAGACTGTGAAAAGGAGAAGCAGAAAGAGAAAGTGAAAGAGGAGGAAGCTAACGCCTATGTGGCCAAAGATAAATCTATGTCTATCATCCCTTCATCCTTTCGAACTCAACACCATTTCAACAACTTTGCAAGAAATAAGTTTCATGATGTTGTTGTGAGAAGACTCCCCAAGAAAACCATCGTTAAAGCTATTCCACTTCAAGAAAAATCAAACTTGGAGGTTGCGAATAACATGTCAAGCTGTTGATGGCCCAGAATCAGAGTCATATGAAGCTGCTGATGTTGCCAAGCTAGGATACAGAGAATTGGTGGAGTTAGCAGTTGCTATGAGTCAGTCAAAATCTAAAACTGCCACAACTGTTAGAGAATTTGTCAAGAAGATGTTGGAGAAGTGAAAAGGTTGGGCCTCGTTCCAAAGGATGTGGTTAATGGTACTTCTACCAAAGAGTATAAACTCAATCTATAGGAAATAAAGAGAAAGACATAGAGTTGGAGGAGCTAGTGGTACTCATAGTGCAAGGCTTTTATCTCACTAAACTTACAAGTTTAAACCATAGCTTGCCAGGGGGTGTAAAACCCGTTGAAGGGAAATTTATTGAAGATTCTGAGATAGAGGTATACTTTGCGGACCCCATATTAAAGAAAATGTGATTCCAAAGTCTCTCAAATCTTCACGAAGCTGGGGTAAGACAGCTTGTAGCCCTTTAGTTCATGCCTGCCTATCGTGATAATCCAAGGTGGAAAGCAGCCATTCTAACATAGCTAGCAGTATGCAATGTCGTAGGAGAACTTGACAGCTGAGAACTCTTTTGTCTTAAAGAAGAATTTAAACACTCTGAGACTAAGAGAGATGCATTAGCAGGACTTGAGCAAAAAAAGCTCATTCATGCTGCTACTAAGTTAGAGTGTTTAGATAAGGAGAAGGAGAAGGAAGAAGTTGCATCTGCAACCGCCAACACTAACTAGGTGTCTACTTTAAAGCTGGCTGCAGATGAAGAATGGAAGCTACTCAATTGATCTGGCATACCATTGTTTGCTCCAAAATAAAAACCCCATGCGTTGTATTGTACTTACTATACTTGATGTAAACATTACTTGTTTATAGACAACTTTCATTATATACTAGTTGTGTACCCGCGAAAGCAACAGCGGCAAGAAATAGTAGCCATTTTCAAACATGTTCGTTCATGAGTACATCATTGTTTACACACATTTCATCGGTTGTGCCACCCTGCCTTTCAATCGATACACAGTTAAGGAGGCCGATCACGAACGCTATACGTGTGGGAGAGATCCTGGTATAAAATTGAAGCTAATGTGGTATAGGATTGGAGAAATTGCCAAGGTTCTCGCTAATAAAGTAATTTAGTCATTGAAGTAGCTAGCTCTTTCTTGAAATGTCTAAATATAACATAAAATATAATTCTAATAATACATTAATGGTGAAATATATTACGATGAGAAATGACCATGAAATTTTATATTTGTCGACAACTCACACAAATATGCAGCTAACCTAATTATTTATTTTATAAATAATATATAACTGTTTTATTTTCTGTTATACCCTTTGATATTATATTATATAAGAATTCAAATATGTCATTATGATGATATTATTTTATTAATAGTAAATTATAGAAATGGTCCCTGTCGTTTGGTGCTTTTTGCTATTTTCGTCCCTCAAACTTTTATTTTGCACCAATAGTCCAAAAATCACAAACCTTTAACACAAATGGTCCCTGCTATTAAATGGAACCGTTAGACCATTTAAGTCACAGGGGCATTTCCGTCATTCTTCATCTCAGGGACCATTTAGGTAATTTTTTTAATAGTTTATTATTTTTTTAATTTTTATTTTCTATCTAATTATCTTTTCTTTTTCTTTGTGGGATTATTATTGTTATCAAATCCATATTAAAACCCAGAATTCACCCTTGAACTTCAAAGCAAACACACTTTACAATTCTACTTTTCTTTCCCTAGATTCAGATTTTATAATCGAAACTACCCTTCTTGCTCATCAAAAGCATCTTGTTCTTGTTCTCCTGTTGTTCAAGACTTTGATTCTTGACTGGATATTGAATTGGGGAAGACTGAAATTGACAAAAAAAAAAAAAAGCAACGACTTTTTTGTTGGGTATTCTAAGAAAAGTGGACACACGATCAATAATGAAAAGAAGAAGAGAAAAGAGTGGTTATGTCAGGATCTAAAAGGGTGCTTTATCTCCATGGAGATACATTCATCCAACGATGACTTAAAATAACACTTAATTATTTTTAAAGGGTACTTTCAAGAAAGTAAAAGAATCAGCAGGACCCCTATATCCAATATTGTAAAGACCAGTACGTAAAGCATCAAGGGTTAGGTCTGTTATACCTGTGGCATCTTGAAGATGCAAATGTCATCGAATAGATTCCTCAGTAATGGTGATGGGAGTGCCATCAATTTTGGATAGTATAGAAGGAATTCCATTGATGGTTTGGACAGAGGGACGGTTCCAGAATTGCTCAATATGAGTGATGTATATGGTGGGATTGATATTGAGTGCATGATGGATATGGGAGTGTCGAAGAAAGTCCATCATGTCATGGAATGGTTGAAGTTCTGAGTGCTTTAGAGAGTAGGGAAGGCAGTTGTGTTCTTTAACAAACTCCATTGAAGATCAAACGAAGGGTTTAGGGTTTGCAAAGAAGAGTGTGTGAATCGTTCAGAGAGAAAAGAAAGGTCGTGGAAAGAAAATTTGTAACTGGTATTTACAACTGAACGAAACGGGGACCTTTAATGGTTTTGAAAAAGGTTGGGTCCCGCGCACACACATTTGAACGTACCAAAATACCCTGCACACTTTGACAGATCAAGTGAATAACTAACAGTCCGAGAAAATGAACTAGCAGCTTGAGAAAATACTCAATCTGTTAGTTAAAACTTAGGCATCTTTTAATAAAACAGTGACTCCCCCTTAAATAAGCATATAAAGTTGAAAATAATGAAGACAAGTAAATCCATGTTTACCATACCAATGTTTGATACTAGGAAAGTGAACCTTCCTACATCAAAAGGTTTTCTAAATAGATCAGCTAACTGATCATCAGTATGTATTTTGGTAACTTGTATTAACTTCTTTTCATTACAATCCCTTATAAAGTGAAATCTGATTTCTATATGCTTGGTTTTTGGGAATTTCACTGGGTTTTGCACAATGCTGATTGCACTTGAATTGTCAATATAAATGGGAGTGGATAAAAAGTTCATACCATAGTCTCTCAGTTGATTTTGAATCCACATTACCTGTGAGCAGCAACTTGCAGCTGCTACATATTCTGCTTCAGTGGATGATGTGGAAACAGTTGTCTGCTTTTTGCATTGCCAAGAGACCAATCTTGCTCCTAAGTATTGACATCCACCAGTAGTGGATTTTCTGTCAATGTTGCATCCACCATAGGTACTGTCAGAGTAGGCTGTTAATGTAAGAGGAGAGTCTTTAGGATACCAGAGGCCTAAATGAGGTTGGCCTTTTAGATATCTAAAGATTCTCTTAACAGCAACCAGATGAGAATCCTTTGGAGAGCATTGAAACCTAGCACACACACAGACAGCAAACATAATATCAGGTCTAGAAGATGTTATATACATATGTGATCCTATCAGAGATCTGTATAAGTGAATGTCCACATCTATGCCATCTTTGTCTGTATGGAGCTGCTTGTGAGGATCCATTGGAGTGCTTGCAACTTTGGTGTCTTGATACCCAAACTTTTCTAGTATGTCTTTAACATACTTTGATTGACTTATGAAGAGACCAGTGGGTTTTTGCTTAACCTGCAATCCTAGAAAAAAAGTGAGTTCTCCCATTGAACTCATTTGAAACTTTTTGTGCATTAAAGCTTCAAACTCTTTGCACAAACAATCATTAGTTGAGGCAAAGATGATGTCATCAAGATAGATTTGGACAAGCAGAATCTCAGCTTTGATGGTCTTAGTGAAAAGTGTTTTGTCCAGAGTGCCTCTCTTGAACCCATTCGGTAGAAGATATGATGACAGAGTGTCATACCATTATCTGGGGGCTTGATGGAGACCATAGAGAGCCTTGTCTAACTTGTAGACTTTGTTTGGATACTTGTAGTCCTCAAAACAAGGAGGTTGACACACATACACCTCCTCTTCAATTGTCCCATATAGAAAAGCAGACTTCACATCCATTTGATACACTTTAAAACCTTTGAAGCTTGCAGAGGCCGAAAATAGTCTGATGGCTTCAATTCTTGCTACTGGAGCAAATACATCATCATAATCTATGCCTTCTTCTTGAGTGTACCCTTGAGCTACTAGTCTTGCTTTATTCTTGATGACTATCCCTCTCTCACCTTTCTTGTTTCTGAACACCCATTTTGTACCAATTGCTCTCTTTCCTTTAGGAAGATCAACCAGTGTCCATACATTCTGAATCTTGAACTGTAGAAGCTCTTCTTGCATTGCTTCAATCCAGGATGAATCTTTCAATGCTTCGGATGCCTTTTTAGGTTCCAGTTGAGACATGAAATAGGCATGTTCAAAAGCAGCTAGACTGAATTCAGGAACTGCTTGTTCAGCAGCAGCAGTCTCATTGTGAACCATCTTCCTTTTTTGTACAGGAGTACTTTGATCACCTAGTATTTGATTGAGAGGATGATACTTGTGAACTCTGAGGGTCGGCTCTCTTTCTGTCTGAAAAGAGGATCCAAGATTTGTATCATCTCCATCAGGACCAGTGAATGGTTCAGCTTCAGTAACAGCTTGACTTGAATCTGGGACTGGTTCCCTTTGGGGTGGAGCTGTGTTCTTAGGACTTGGGAGTTGCACTTCAGTGTCTGGATTTGTATCATGTTGAGCATTCAGGACCCCTGTAGGATCACAAAACAGAAGTGGTAAAGTGGTGTAATCATCCCAATTTGTTAAATCTGCAGCAGTTTGAAAGTTTGTGCCAACAGCTTGAGAATTTGTATTGGCAGCATGAGAATTTGTGTTGGCAGCTTCAATCCTGTATGCATCAGCTTCTGCAGTATACTCAACAAAGCTCAGAGAATTTGTTAGTGAATCTACATCAAACAACCAATCAGGACCAGTGCCTTTGACATTTGCAGTATTTTCATTAAATTCAACATTGGCACTTTCTTCAATGGTTTTAGACACACTGTTATATACTCTATAGGCTTTGCTTTGATTTGAGTATCCTACAAAAAATCCTTCTTCAGCCTTACTTTCAAACTTCCCTAAGTGAGTCTTAGTATGAAGAATAGTACATGGACATCCAAAAGGCTTGAAGAAAGCTATTAGGGGACTTCTGTTGTGAAATAACTCATAGGGAGTTTTTCCTTGAGATTGAACAACTTCAGAACATAACAGGCTGTATTGACGGCTTCTGCCCAGAAAGTCATTGGCAGTTTTGAATCAGCTAACATTGTTCTAGCAGCCTCAATTAATGTTCTGTTCTTTCTTTCAGCTACACCATTTTGCTGTGGTGTTCTTGGTGCACTATATTGTCTAGCAATACCTTTGGACTCACAGAAACTGTTTAGAATGTTATTTTTAAATTCAGTTCCATTGTCTGATCTTATCACCTTAACTTTTAAGTTGGATTGGTTTTCTATCTTAAGGATAAAAGACTTAACTAGCTCAACAGTTTCATTTTTGGAACTAAGAAAGTAAACCCAAGTAAATCTGGTGAAATCATCAACAATAACTAAATAGTAAGCCCTTTTATTCAAACTCAAAACAGATGTTGGACCAAATAGATCCATATGAATCAGCTGAAGAGCAGATGAGATTGAATTTACTTCTTTGGCCTTATGAGAAGTTTTGTGTTGCTTGCCTTTAACACATGCTACACAATGATCATCACATATGAACTCCTTTTGTGGTAAACATCTTACCAGATTCCTTTTGACCAAAACATTCATGGACTTGAAGTTCATGTGACACATCCTTCTATGCCAAAGAGCAGACTCATTTGATGATGCTTTGGATATCAAACAGCTTAAAGTATTTGATTTGGATAAATAAATATGTGTCCAAACAGTAGACATTGTCCTTTCTTGGTGTTCTTAGTAAAACAAAATTTTCAGGAATTTTGAAATCTTTTGAAAGGACAATGCACTCAGAATCTGTAAACAAAACAATGTTTTGTTTGTCACAAATTTGAGAGACACTTAATAAATTATACTTAAGCTGTTCAACATACAAAACATCATGGAAAATCATGTTGCCTGCATTAACAGTACCTTTACCTGTAACCGTACCTCCTTTTGAGTTGCCTCCAAATGCAACAAATCCTCCATCAAAGCCTTTAAAATTTGACAAGCACTCAGAATTGCCTGTCATGTGCCTAGAGCATCCACTGTCTAAATGCCATCTTGTTTTATGAGGTGACCTGTGGTTGCCCTGCACAAATAAAAGCTTAGTCAGTAGTGGAGTAAACCCAAACCAAATTGGTTTTGGGTTGGCCTTGTGCATTGACATAACTAAATACTGTTTTTGACGTCTTATATTTAGTGAGATCTACTGATGGAGTCTTTGGAGAGTATTTAGTGATTATATGAGGTATCCAGGTATTTTGATCATCTTTTCTTCTAACAGTCTCATATGATTCACTAACAGTTCCAGATTGATGCTTAGCAGCTTGATCTGTGTTTTTAGTGCTAACAGCTTCAGAATTTGCACTAACAGCTTCAGAATTTAGCTTAGCAGTCTGATCTTTTGCATCAGCAGTTTGATCTGAAGATTTGTCCTTGACACACCATATTTGTTTAAAGCTTAATTTAGGCTTTGCCAAAACTTGTTTTTGGTGTGTGGATTGTTTTTTATTAACTTTTGAAAGCCTGTGATCAACTGTTTTCTTTGGAACTGGTGTAGCAGAAGGTTTGACCTTTGAATGATTTGCCTGAGTAGGACTTGATTTTTTTTTTGATTCACAGTCTGTTTTGCAACAGCTAGTTTATAAAAACAATCCTTGGCCAAGTGATTCTTCCTGCCACAGTGAAAACACCTTTTGACTATTTGAATTGGAGAACCGGATTTATCTGACAATTTCTGGTTCTTGTTCCTCTGATTTCCCCTTACCTGCTCTTGTTTGGGAAACTTTTGAACACCATGCTTTTTGCATGTGCAGACCGGAACATTTTTACCCTTTTTATTATTCTTTGAAGAAGATGCAGTGTTACAGTTAGAATGTACAGAAACTTGTGGAGCAGCATTGCATACACTTATCTTCTCTTTACCTTTCTTACTGGGGGCTTGGATCTCTAAGGGTGCACTCTTTGTTTTGTGTTCCTTCCCAACTGCTGTGCACTCATACTCTCTGTTTTGAATCTGATCTTCTTTAGATTCACGGCAGGTATCAAGGATAGGATCTACCGCAGTCATAGACTCATCTAATGGTTCATTGACAAGTCTATCAGCAACTTCACTCATTGGATGAATGTATTTGTTGTTGTATGGGGGTGGAGTAGCCCTGTAGCCTATTCCTTCTTTGGGATTAACCTAAGATTTTACCCTATCTTTAAATTGGACTTCCATTAGGTGTTCCAGCTTTTGATTAGCCAATTTGAAGTTACCTAGATCTATATTGACAGATTCTAGTTTCTTACTAGCCTCTAACACCTTTTGTTCAGTCTCTTCTACCTTTTTATTCAGAGATTCTATTTTCTTATGTAGCTCCTTTTTCTCCCACTCATGATATGTTCTATCATGTCCCATTTGGATCTCATTATCCTTATAGTCATTGATCTGTTTTTCAAGATCTTCTATGGCTTGCATGTATTCATATCTCCTTTCTTCCATCTTAGCTAGAGTTTTGCACATGCTCTCATTATGATCTCTGTACTTTTTAACCATATTTTTGCATGATTGAGAGCAGAGTTTAGAGTTTACCTCAGATGGTAGTTCAGTGGAGGAGACATTTGATGTTTCTGCCATTAAAGCTTGATTTTGAAACTCTTCCTCTGTCTGATCACTCCAGTCAAACACATTGTCTTCTTGAGAGACAAGAGCTGTTGATGATGATGTCTGATTGGGCTGTGGAGTCCTTGATGACTGTTGACCTTGAGATCTGCACTCTCTGGCAAAGTGACCAAGCTTATGACATTTATAGCACTCAACTTTTGACTTATCAAAAGCTGGTTTGCCTTCTGTTCTGGTTTGAAAGTTGGTCCTTCCAGTTCTTTTAAGAAACCTTTTGGCCCTCATGGTCAGCATTGCATGTTACCACTTTAAATCCATCTCTTCAAGATCATCTGGATGAATCTGTTCTAAGTCTTCAGCATTTAGAGCAAATAGTCCATCATTGGCGACAAAAGCCTCATAGTGAGCTTCAGCAGAGTTGGCATCACCACCTGAAAAAGAATCACTGTTATTAGATTTTTCAGAAGACAGAAGAGCAGTATTGTGATTATAAGAAAAGGATTTCTTTTTAGTATCAATCTCAGTCTCAAACACTCTCAGACTGTTGTACAGATCATCTAGTTCTATCTCATCAAGAGTGTCTTTTGTTCTCCATTGTGCAACATAAACTGTCCATTCTTCTCCAAGAGATCTGAGAAACTTTCTGTTGACTTCATCTTGATCCAGACTGGCTTTTGCACTTTCTAATTCACTTATCAGTTTGTTGAACCTGTCAAAAATTTGAGTAAGGTTTTCATTCTTGTCACCAGAAAAGTTCTCATACTGCTGTTTCAAAAGATCTTTTTGATTTCTCTTGGTACTGGCATTACCAGCAAATCTTTTCTCTAAAGCATTCCAAAGAGAATGAGCATTATAAAACTTTTTGAACTGATGTTGATAAGAATTAGGAATGGCTATTTGTAAGAGAGTAAGAGCTTTCACTTCATTCATTCTAGCCTTTCTTTCAAGTTCAGTTTTTGGAGGAGTTTTAACTGGTTTTCCCTCATCATCAAGTTCTGGATCAACTACAGGAGGAAATTCAACAGTTTCCCATATGGCATAATCAATGAATTGGATATGCTGTTTAACCCTGAGTTTCCACATCTCAAACTCAGTGGGCTTGAGCATAGGCACTTTGAGTCCTTGCGCAGATCCACTGCTGCTATTCTCAAATTCCATTGCAAAAGATTAAAATTTTAAAAGAAAACTTTCGACTTTGAAAAACAAAGAACGACCTGTGGCTCTGATACCACTTGTCAGGATCTAAAACTAATTAACCAAGACTAACTGATTTGAATTTATCAGAGTATAAATCAATAATCTTACTTTGAATCAAAGTTTAGTTAAGAAGTTTGCGGAATAACACTTAATTATTTTAACTAAAGCTTTCAGAATCAATAATAGTTAAACATAAGAGATAACCAAAACTACTTGTATTGCTGATTTCAATGATTACAATCACCTCTAATCTGTTTGATTAGACGAAGAACACAAACTGTTCTTAGGGTTTTACAACCTTAGAGGCTTATGAAAACTTAAACAAAAAGCAAAATTACAAACTTGAATATGCAGAAAACTCCTATACAATAGAAAGACCTATTCTATGTATTTATATTGCTTCTTGATTTGTTTCCTTGAAAGACTATGACTTCTCTGATAGTAGATATGCTGGAATCTTCGTGTATATATCTTTTCCTGAAAATCAGCACATTCTGTTTATGAAACTCTTGAGCAGCTTCAATCACTTGACTACTTGAACAGAGCAGCTCGAGTTGAATTACTCTGGCAGCTTGAACTTTTACACTGGCAGCTCGAGTTTCTTCAACTAGCAGCATGAACTTTGGATTCACATATAAACTCTACTAACAGTTTGAGAAGTCTAACTAATAGTTTGAACTTACTTAGACTATTTCCCAACAGGTTAATATAACCATTTTTATCCCTAAGATGAAGAAGAAGAGAAGCTTCAAAGAAACAGTGTAGAAACACCGTTTAGTGTGTGTTCGTGTGTGTGTGTTTTAGGATGGATGGATGAAGAAAAAGGTGTGTGTTTACGCGTTATTTGGTGCCTTTTCTCTCCAAACTTCAAAACCGAGAATTCATCTTTGACCAGAAACATAATCGAACTCAATCTGGATGTGATGGTCGAATGTCCATAGGCGGTGGTCGACTTCGGACTGCGACTTCTCCTTGCAGGAGAAACAGAATCCGGTGGCGATGATTTTGACATGGCGAAACCGTCGGTCAAGCTCTGGTTAAAACACCGATCATCGAGTTGATCTTGTCGGCAAAGACGCTATGAATGTATAAGGTCTCAATCTCACTAGAGACGGCAAGGACGTTTGGGTTCTCGACACCGATCCGAGAGTGAGAGTAGGAGTACCATCGCGATGCTGGGAGGGAAATCTAAATGAGATGGTCGGAAATGTGGTTGCAACGCCCATCAAAGTTCCTAAACTTCTGCTCCTGTCATGGAAGAAGGAACCAGTGGAGTCGGTGATTTTGTCGAGATCTGAGGATGAGATTAAAGAGATTATGGGAGATGAGAGTGGCGGGAGCAATTCCATCCTTGGATCTAGCATTTTTGCCTCATCCTCTTGAATGACAAAAAGTTTTAAAAGTTTATTAGAAAATTACACAAATGATCCCTGAATGGAAAAAATACGAAAATGCCCTCCTCTCTAATGGTCAAAGTTAACGGATGTTAGTCAGAGGGACCATTTGTGTTAAAGGTTTGTGATTTTGGGACTATTGGTGCAAAAAAAAAAATTTGAGGGACGAAAAGAACAAAAAGCACCAAATCATAGGGACCATTTGTGTAATTTACTCTTTTATTAATATTCCAATACAATATATTTTTCAAATGGAAACCACGATATTGTTCAATGAACAATAAACCTCGCAAGCAGAAAACTCAAGGTGATAGGTAAGCAACTGATTTACTCTATTACTTTTGATATATTATTTATATAAAATGACAACCGTCCAAACTACTTTTGAAATGACAAAACTTTTATTGTTTAGTTATCATTCCGCACAACATGCAGGTAAAACCAATTTTCATTATACAGGAATGTAAGTGTAAAAATATTATTTATATCGTTCATGTGTTGGGGTTCTTTTGGAGGCTAATGATCCCATTTTCAACCTCTTGTCCATGATTCCAAATACTTGTCAAACCGTTGCACCAACAACTCGTTCGTTGTATCTCAATCACCTCCATATATCCCTTGTCAATTTCTATTTCGCTCTCAAGAACTTGGATTCATGGGTTTTGATTGTTAGGTGCCATTATGATTCAAGTTTGATGGACGATAATTCGAAGGAGCGGATAATTGGGTTTATTGCTGCCATGGAACATTTCTGCTTGATCGATCCTCTTAAAAGTTACCATGTATTAATTGAGAAATCAAATCATCTTCCATTTTGAGTGCTTATCATTCAATTCTTGGTTGTTATGTCAAAGGTGAAAAGTTACAAGTTTTTGTTTTTACAAAATGAAAAAACAAACCAAAATACATGCATTCATTTCAAGGTACGTAATAATAATAAACCTCCAAGAGAAACACATATATTCATCAAAAAATGAAACAGAAATCAACATATCTATATATATAACAAGAAATCATCCAAATTGGATCAGAAATGCTAGCTATATGCAATACCATAATAGATGTTAGTTAAGACCAAAGTGATTAAAGCCACAATTAACACATTTTAAAGATATCAAGCAAACTAAATAAATCATAGAAGAACACAAGGTCGGTTCCTAAATTAACTCATCTCCATAAAAATGTAGACTGATCAATTTAAGCAGCAACAAATTATGCCCCAACAAATGATCTTAATCATACGCCCTTTCTTCAAGAGAGGAGGGTGGGGAACCTTTAATTATGATGGGGAACTGAGGAGTGTTCATGTGCCCCATGAATAGACATGATCAAGAGATCCTTTGATCCTCTCAATGCATGTTTTTTAAAAGTTTTGTCAATTGGTTGTAATTCTGATATCCTCCATGAAAGATTAGCTTAGTTATGGCTTATTAACAAATTATTATTAGGCGAGTGATTTCACTTGGTATAAAAGCGTTTAAATTAATGAGTTGCTCTAAAGGAAAGAAACTGTTGGAGATGAGTGCTTCTGCAAGTATTTTGCAGTAACAATGGCACAATCCTGGATGTGCCAAGCAGATATTGCTTCCATCCGTGCCCAAACTGATCAAACGATGAAGGATCTTCAGGCCAATTAGAAGGCCAAGAAGTTGATGACAGAAGAGAGAAAGCATATCGAACATCTCCAGATAATATTGAGATGGAAGTTGCATCCACGGCTGTATTTACCAGTAAAAAATACCATCATTATGTATCCTTGTAAATGGCATTGCTAATTTCTTAGAACAGTCCAAAAACATAAAAAGTGTACACTTATGGTTAATTAAAATGTCCTTTAGACATGAATTTGGGAGAAAGAAACTGTAACATCCCTATATTTTTAATCACTTGTAACTTATAAATTAAGACTCAATTAATGTATTAATGGATTATTATTTTAGATTAAGAAAAATTTTATCACAATTTTAAAATGAGAAAAGATTAGGAGAAATCATCGTAGTTTTTTGAGCAAGCAAACAACAAGGAACCGACATCGGATGAATAAATGACAATCATCGACTGAAGAATTTTTAAAATAGCAATGATAATGAGAAATTATTATTATCGTCTTTTGAGCGAGCATAACTTTGAGAAACTGACTTAACATCGGTTAAATAAGAAAATACGAAATTAAGGGGTGTAATTTGCAAATATATCAAAATAACAAATAAAAAGGGAGAGAAGTTTTCATTTTAAACCATCACTTTCTCTCTCTACTTACTCCCGTCTCTCTCACTCTCTCTCTCAAGAACTCACGCGTTCTTCATCAAAATCCCAAGATCATCAAATTTGAAGCAGAAAAGTTAGAATTAAGTTACAATTACAGGACTATAATCAATACAACAAACAAAATGAGGTAAGGTTCACTCAAACTTGTGATTTTTAGAGTTTTTGGTTCGGTTTTGTGATGAACCGAATCATAGGACTATGATTCCGGATGTTAATGCATGTTATATATTATCATGCATATGTTAAAATCGAGTGTTAATGATGTTATATACCAAATTTCAGTTTCAGATTCCATCTCTAAGTATGAATTTGAGTTTAGTGTGTGTTATAGTGTGTGTGTTCATCGACCATTGATGAAAATTGGACAAATATGAAATATTTTGGTACGTTGGTGTTATGTTTTGAGTTAAAAGAGTGCATTTAGGTTCATATTTACAAAGTTAGACTCAAAACATGCATAAACTGACCAAAAGTATATTCTGGAAAATATTAGAAATTATATAAGTATGAACTCGGACCTGATGAGCACAATCTGGTTCATCCGAGTTCGGACCCATTCCCAATTCGGACCAATCCGAATCCGGGTCTCAACCGATTTCGGACCATATGTAATCTCGGATGGAAACTTATAGAAAATTCACTAAGTTAAGATACGAACTTTGGATGTACTGTTGATCTAAATTTTGGACCAAGGTGTCATCCGAGTTCGGATGAATTATACAAAGGAAAATGACAAGGATGGACCTCGGACCATCCGGAAATCGGATCATCCGAAATTCGGATGAGGTCCGAATTCACTTCAATTTCATTTAGCATTTCAGAATTTAAGTTTTAAGCAATTACTGACTTTAATTTACTATTACACTGACATAAGAAGATCTTTGTGGTGGTGTTTAACACACATTGATTCAGAGACAAGTATTACTGTACAAACCACTGTGAGTAATAGATTATTATTCTAACATTTATTGTCTTTGCAATCACATTTTACATTTCAATGGCATGTCCACATTGTTCATATACATCAATTGGCACTCATGTATGATTCATTGTTATGATGCACACTCGTACTCGACATGTGACAAACTTGTAGCCAACATTTAATTGAAAATGCATCTATTTACATCATGCTTGCACTGCATGATCATCACATCACAATCTGATGCGACCTGGACTGGGGCTGACAGCAGGCCACTGTCGGGGACTGATCATCCCACTCGTTATCCTGGTTAGGTTCGGGACATCCCCGATCAACATTTTGAACTTCCAACAACATGCTTGCACTGCATGGTTTTCACATAGTTTGGGGATTACACTGCCCGTTTTCACACAAGTTTGTAAACAAATATTTGTTGAATTATAATCTGTTATCTCACTAAGCAAATCTGCTTACTGTTGACTCACAATGTTTACAGGCAAAGGCAAAGGTGAAGCTGGACCTTCTTCTTAAGCATTTCAATTCAATATCCTGGAGACTTTTGAAGCCAATTGTACATAGATGTTTGTAGCTTTGGGCTGGGATTTGATACTTTTAAAACAAGTTATGATGTTGTAATAGTTAGACTTAATTACTGTAGACAAGTACTGTTGGTACACCCTGTGTGACGATAGCAGTCTAAAGTCTGTTAGCATTTTGTGTAAGTCATGTTACAAGGTTTTGAATAATAACTAGTATTTGATATATGTGATTTTATGTGTTTGATATTTATTGTTTGTATGTTTGAACTTGGTGTAACGTATTACAAGAAGTTCAAACATAAAGTTCAAAGATTAAATCAAACATAAGTTAAAACATATATTCAAATAGAAGTTTGACATGTGAAATTCGAATATAGGATAAATTCGAATTTAGCACAGAAGGTAAATTCGAATTTGTCATGTGGACAAATTCGAATGGGCCTTGGGCCTGGTTCGAGTTTGTCTCATGACAAACTCGAATGGGTCTCTATAATTAGGGATTAACTCGAATGATTAGAAGACTTTTGCAGAATTTCGGAGAGTAATTAAGCAAAGGCGATCTTGAGTTTATCAAGGTTCAGAGAGTGTTTTCGGAGCGAATCATCGGGTAGGTTCGATCGTAGTCGTTCGTACAACGCCGTGGTAGTCTCCATGTTACCTGAGTGTGATATATCCATCAAGCCGCTAATGAGGATTCCACACTCCTTGGTGTGTGTCGCGTCTAGATAAATCCGTGGTGTGAAGACCTTACAAGTGGTATCAGAGCCAACGGGGTGTTCTTCGTGTTCATAAGATACATCCTAGGTTTCTTGACATTTTAGACGGTGAATATCACGTATTTTTGAAGTTTTCGAGCTTATGAAATTAGATTCCGGGAAATACTTTGTTGTAGTTCACGTTTTTGATCAAAATCAATATTTTTACTTGTAAAAATATTGATTTAATCTGAAAAACTTGAAAAACTCGAGGAATTAGCCATTTTTCGAATTTGCGGCGCTCGAATTTGTTAAGGAGAAATAAGGGTTTGCTCATTTTCGAGTTTGACCAAAATACGCTCCTTTCGAGATTGTTTAAAGTTTGATTCGAAATTGGCCATTTCAAATTTGCTTGGATCTTTGAATTTACACTAAAGTTGAATCATTGATTTCGATTTTAAAAGGACCTTCGAGTTTAAAAGGACCTTCGAATTTAAGTGGACTTTCGAGATTAGGGAACCTTCGACTTTGTCATCAATTTCGAATTTAGCTGGATTTAATAACTTAATTCGAATGTAATCCCAAATAGGTTTAAATTTAATCAAATTCGAATTTACCCAAATTCGAAAGAATTAATTTAAATTAATTTCGAATTAAATTAATTAAGTTTCAATTCAACTATATTCGAAACAATGTCAAGTCTGCAAAGGTTTATGGAAATGGATCATGAGGTTGGAAAAGCAAATTCTCCGCCAAAGTTGATGAAACTTGAAGATTATTACTGGTGGAAGGATCAGTTTGCTGACTTCGCAAGATTTAATGATATGAGAATGTGGATCTGTATCGACGAGGGATACATTCCACCTACTGCAGAGGTTGAAGGTCGTCAACGAGTCTTATCATATTCAAAGATGAAAGATGAGGATAAGAAAGTTTATGAGGCTGAAAACCGTGCATTCTCTGTCATTCGGATGGCGTTACCTCAGGAAATCCTACATACCATCCGTAATCAGAAGACATCAAAAGAGCTATGGGATGCGTTAGAGAAACGGTGTGAGGGTAACACGATGGTTAGAAAGAATCGGAAGGAGATGCTCAAGCAGCAGTTTGCAATCTTCAAAGCATTGAAGAATGAAAAGTTGGAAGAGTCTATCACACAATTCTATCATCTGCTAACTGAGTTAGACAGCCATGACGTGGAGTATAGCGAAACTGAGAAGAATAACAAGCTTCTAGATGCTTTACCGGCCAAATGGGAGATGTATGTGGCCTTAATAAAGCATGATGAAGACAAATACTATACTCTGACTCTAGAGAATGTTTTGGGAACGCTGAGGGCATATCACTTTGAGCTGTTAAAGAAGGAAACAGATTATGATCAAGTTCAAGATCCGGCCATGTACTTTGGGAAAACAAAACCTTCAGTCGCAGCTGAATTGAAGACAGATACAGCTTTCTTCTCGGGAGAGACTTCGTCACCGGCTGAGACAGAAGACTCACAGAGTAGGGCTTTCTTAGGGTTTGCTAAACCAGAAGAACAGCAACATTAGGCTACACCGGCATCTACATCTCAAGGATATTCAAAGATGCCTATGAGTGCAAAATCGGCTGAAGAGCATCTGAATCTGTTGGCTTCATTCAGGTCAAAATCAACGATCCTGCGCTTTGGGATGAGGATTACGATCAGGTAGACCCTGATGATCTTGAAGAGATGGATCTGCAATGGCAACTGGCCATGGTAACTCAGAGAGTTAAGAGGTTCATCAAAAGGACGGGAAGAAATCTGAATGTGGGTAACAATAGGATTGGATTCGATAAGTCCAAGGTTAAATGTTACACCTATCAAGGGTTCGAACACTTCGCTAGAGAGTGTCAGAGACCGAAGGTAGAAAATTACCAGGGACAGTATCAGAATCAACAGGGACAGTATCAGAACCAATCACAAGGGCGATATCTTCCGAGTAGTTCTACCAGTCAAGCGAATATAGCTGGTGTGTTATCCAATGTCACATCAGACAGACAGCTTGAGAACTTATGACTGGAGCACACATCCAGAGTCGAACGCTAGAGCCTTTATGGCTGAAGTGACTGAGACTGGAATTGAAGGGGCAGAGGAAATCACAAGGGACGGTAGTAAGAATGAAAGCAGTTCGATGTGGGTAGAGAAGTCAGATGATCAGACAATTCTGGAGTTTGCCGCTCAGATGGCAAACGTAGAATCAGATCATACCAAGGCAAGTCTAACCTTTTCTCTTTTCCATGAGTTGTGTGTTTTAGGTGCTACATCTAACAATAGGTTAAATTTAGTACTAGAATCACATCAATCCATATCTGCTCAAAATGAATTGTTAAAAACAGATAATGCTAGCCTAGAAGATAAACAACAAGATCTTAGGGATAAGCTCAAGGCTGATGCACAGGATGTTATAGTTCTTAAGGACAAACTGAGCGAACAGTGTGTTAGGTTAGAACTCATGTATGAACATGTTGAGGCATTAACCAAGGAGCTTAAAACCAAAGACATAGAGCTAGCTGAATCTAAGGTAAAGGTAGCTGAGGTAAATAGTAAACTTGAAAAGTTTAGGAACTCATCTCTTAACATAGGGAAAATCTTAGATGCACAGCGTCAGTCTAAGAAGCCTGTAGGTCTAGGATATCATGAGAGTCCTCCACATTTCAACGATAACTATGTACCTCAACCTCAGGAGAAAACTTAGAAATCAGTTGACTCAGAGGAATTACCGAAACCAGTGTCTGAAACTGTAAAGGAAAATGAAACTAAGGTGACTGATAATACTGTCAAGATTAAGAAAGTTAAATTTGTGCCATCCTCTAGTGAAAAACCTGTAGGCCAACACAAAATTGTCTTTAATGATCAGGATGATGAGCCAGTCGCTATAGTGGAACCAAGAGAACCAGACACTAGTGAGACACCTAAATCAAAGGGCGCACACAAAAAGTCAATTGACAAAATGTCTTGCTTTATATGTCATGAAAGGGGGCATGTTTCTTCTAGCTGTCTGCATAGGAAAGTAGATCCAACACCTAAGACTGGAAAGCCGGAACAACTTAAGCCATCTACAAATGTTGCAAGCACTAGTAGTTCTCAGACTACCGAGAAGACTGTGCAAGCTGCACCAAAATCTGCTGTGAAACAAATGCCTGTGTCCGGTCGACCAAAAGAAGTGATTAGGACTAATTCACCAAATCGAGTCATTAATCAATCTAGGTCTGGACCGCAACAACAATATAGGAGTACTACACCTTGCAGAGCTTACACTCCGGTTAGGTCACACACTCCTATTAGACATCAAACACCGGGTAGAGCTCAGGGATATCAATCGGAATTGCCATATAATCGTAATTATTCAAGAGCTCCACAGCAAATGCCTACACAAAGGCAAAGAGTGAACATAAATCACTCGGCACCACAACAGACTCCATTTCAAAGACCCAAGTCACCTGAAAGGAGAGATGGGTATTTGAAAGAGTTTAAGTATGTGGACGAGAATGGTATTACCAAGTCAGTTATGGCTTAGGTTCCCCATGATAACTAACCTATTTTCTTTCATGTGCAGGAGATAACTACAGGTCCAAACAACAAATGGTTCGTCGACAGTGGTTGCTCCAGGCACATGACAGGGGAGAGAAGTCTACTTGCAGACTTCAAGGGAGGGAATCGGGGCTTTTTATCATTCGCTGGTAATAAAGGAGGAAATATCATGGGTACTGGAGTGGTCACTAATGGGACGATCAAGTTTATCACGTTGATAAACTGGTTCATAATCTCTTTAGTGTATCTCAAATCTGTGATAAAAAGAATACAGTGTTGTTCACTGATACTGAGGCGTTAGTGCTAAAACCGGGGTTCAAAATACATGAAGAGTTAATACTGATGAGGGCTCCAAGGAAGAATGACCTGTACATGCTCGATATGAACAAGCCGGAATCTTCGATGGGACCAATTTGTCTGCTATCTAAAGCTTCAGATACTGAGTCGGGTTTATGGCACAGACGTATGTCACACTTGCACCTGAGAAAGATGAACTATATTACGAAAAATGGATTGGTGCAAGGTGTTCCATTCTAGAGTTTTCAGTTCGAGGATAAGTGTCTACCGTGCAAGAAAGGAAAACAACACAAGAGGGCACACAAGTCCAAGACTTAGAACTCCATCCCTGCCACATTCGATTTGTTGCATATGGACCACTTCGGACCAATCAACAAAAGGAGTATAGGTGGTAGTTGGTACTGTTTCGTTATTACTGACGATTACTCACGTTTTTCTTGTGTTTTCTTTCTAGGTACAAAGGACGAGACGGCTGCTAAGCTCATCGGGTTCATAGACCAAGTGGAGAATTCATACGGAACAAGGGTTAAAAGAATTCGTAGTGATAACGGAACAGAGTTTAAAAACACAGTAATTGGTGTATATTGCCTATCAAAAGGCATAGTGCATCAATTTAGAGCACCTTATGAGCCACAACAAAATGGGGTGGCCAAACGGAAAAACAGGACATTGATTGAGGCAACAAGGACCAAGTTATCGGATTCAAAGCTTCCTACCATGTTTTGGGGGGAGGCAGTGAATACCGCATGCCATGTTTTAAACCGGCTCCTTACTGTCAAATCTTTGAACAAAACCTGTTATGAAGTTTTGAATAAAAGGCCACCTAATTTAACTGGCTTCGAACCTTTTGGGGTACCATGTACTTTAATGAAAACAAAACATCAACCTAAGTTTGGTGAAAAGGCTGACGAAGGATACTTCCTAGGTTATATGCCTAACTCACCAAACAAACGGGTTTTTAACAAATCTAATGGTACAGTAGAGATTATGTATAACATAGATGTCACAAGTTATACACATGAACCCCAAACTGGTCCGGAATGGTTATTTGATTATGACAAATTGTTTGAGTCATTTAACATTCCTTTGGATGAAAATGCAGGTACTATCGAAAAGGACATGTCGTCATTAAATCTGAATGACGAGGGTCATAGCTTTCCGAGGACCACTTTTCAACCAACATCCGAGCCTACATCAACTGAAGATAGATCTCCAGAAGTTACTGATTCTGAAGTGCCAACAAACGAAAATCAGACAACTACTTCTAACTCTGAGGAAAATGTCCACGAGGAAGAAAATATGGAGTCTGAAGTCGTTCCCCCGTTAGGAGAGATAGGATCTAATTTGGGAGATAATCTGAGAGTTGACGAGATAGAGACATCTAGGATCAACAGGAACCATCCTATAGAAAGCATCATAGGAAATCCCAATGCGGGTGTGAGGACTAGGAGCAGTTTAAATAACAACATAGTGTTGTTGTCGATGATAAACGACTCTGAGGCCTCTCATACTTGCCTCTATTCATGCTTTATCTCGCAAGTAGAGCCGAAAAATGTGCAGATGGCACTAAAAGATAACTCTTGGGTTGAAGCGATGCAGGAAGAACTGTTACAATTTAGGAAACTAGAAGTGTGGGAGTTAGTTCCATTACCTCGAGGAGAAGTTGCAATAGGAACCAAATGGGTTTTTAAGTGCAAAAGAGACGATCGGGGTATAGTCACTCGCAACAAAGCAAGACTGGTGGTAAAGGGTTTCAACCAAGAGGAAGGAATCGATTACAATGAAGTGTTCGCGCCAGTAGCAAGGCTTGAAGCAATCCGTTTATTTCTGGCTTTTGCTTCCTTCAAGGGGTTTAAGGTTTATCAACTAGATGTTAAGAGTGCTTTCCTTTATGGGAAAGTGAAGGAACTGGTGTATGCGGAACAGCCGCCTGGGTTTACAGATCCGAAATATCCAGACAGAGTATATCGATTAGATAAGGCTCTCTATGGATTGCATCAAGCACCAAGGGCGTGGTACGAGACTCTATCCAACCATCTGTTAGAAAATGGGTTTGAAAGAGGAAGGATAGACAGTACGCTGTTCGTGAAGCAAAAAGGAGAACATTTCATCTTGGTACAAGTGTACGTCGATGATATCATCTTTGGATCATCAGACGAGCAAATGTGCAAGGATTTTGAAAAGGTGATGAAGTCAAAGTTCGAGACGAGTGCAATGGGTGAGTTAAACTTTTTTTTGGGTTTGCAAGTTGAACAGAGGAAGGAGGACATGTTCATTCATCAGACGAAGTATGTCTATGACATCTTAGAGCGCTTCGGGATGGAAGGAACCAAGCTGACAGATCACTTCAGCACACCGATTTAAGTGAATCACAATCTCGGACCGGGTACTGAAAGTGATACCGATGTGGATCCGACGTTATATCGGGCCATGATTGGGTCACTTATGTATTTAACTGCTTCTAGACCTGATATTATGTTTGCTGTTTGTATTTGTGCAAGGTTTCAAGATAATCCGAAAGAGATGCACATGAAAGCTGTGAAGCGGATTCTACGATACCTCAAGTCGAAACCGAAGCTGGGACTTTGGTATCACGCGGAGGGCGATCTGGAATTGGAGGCGTTCACTGATTCAGACTACAGAGGATGCACCTTGACGCGCAAGTCAACAACTGGAGGTTGTCAGTTCCTAGGAGGGAGACTTGTTTCCTGGCAATGCAAGAAACAGACTTCGGTAGCCGTGTTAACGTGCGAGGCCGAATATGTTGCTGCTGGTAGTTGTTGTTCACAGGTGCTGTGGATTCAACAACAATTGCGGGATTACGGTTTGACTTATACTCATACTCCTATTAGGATACATAACCAGTCAACAATTGCTATTACTAATAATCCAGTTAAGCATAATAAAACCAAGCACATAGACATAAGACATCATTTTATACGTGATTGTGCTGAAAAGAACTTAATCAAGCTGGTAAAAGTGGCAACGGATGATAATAATGCTGATTTATTTATCAAAGCTTTTGATAAGTCACGTTTTGATTTGATTCAACTAAACGTAATGCGTAATCCCGAGTGAGTTGACCTTAGTAGAGTTTTATTTCTTTTTATAGCAGTAGTATTTCTTTTTTTTTTTATAGTAAGTTTAGTTGCTTAGTATAGTTTCCTTTTATAGTAAGTGTGGTAACTTAGGATAGTTTCCTTTTATAGTAAGTTAGTAGGCTACTATATTTTCTTACTTTTACTTATGAAAAACAAAAAAAAAAAAAAGAGAGAGAGAGAGAGAAAACTATAAAAAGTTAAAAAAAAAAGAAGAGAATATCAGAAAAGGAGTTAAAGTCTTAGATGTATAGGTTCAAAGTGACGAAAAATTAGCACACTTAATACAAGCTCTAAGTGTTGGTAGGCATAATACATATAGGAAGTCTCAAGGCTAATAAAATATTCAAGAAAAAGTCAGACGTGTCACTAACTTAGATGTATGACCAATTGGTCTTAATTTTTATGTTAGAGACATACAGACATTGATTCTAAATAAGGTATGCAAACTTTCTTGGGATGTATAGCAACATCAGATACATCTTAAAAATGGAAAGGACAGAAAAATCATATACTGAGTTGAGAGTCAAAACAAGTAACTCTATTGTACGTAAGTACAGACCTGTTGCCTCTGGTTTGACTCGCGTTAGCAAGATAAGTCGCTTTGTTGTACGTCGGTACAGACCTGTCACCGCTGTCTTGCTAGCTTTAAAAATAAACCTTAAGACAAACTAAGACACTTTGTTGTATGTAAATACATACCTGTGTCCGATGTTTGCCTTTTAAAGAAAGTTTGCACTACCAAAAAGTTATAATCATTGTGTGTATGCCTTGATCATAAAAGTATGTCTATGTATGAGTCACGTAAGGTAATTTCTTGATAAATAAAAAGGCCAAGTGTTATTCCAAAGTGTAACATGTTTAAAGGGAAAATAATACCAACAATCGGCTAGAATTGTATGTCACGACAAACAATCAAAGGAATCAAAAATTCCTAAGTGTGAAAGTTTGAATACTGAAAATGCGTATTTGACACCGCTATCTGATTGAACCTTTCTTTGACTATACTCGTCAAAAA
Source organism: Centrapalus pauciflorus (assembly GCA_020465985.1). Lineage (NCBI taxonomy): Eukaryota > Viridiplantae > Streptophyta > Magnoliopsida > Asterales > Asteraceae > Centrapalus > Centrapalus pauciflorus. Next base: position 163,070 of record JAANYP010004139.1, read on the forward strand.
TTAGTCTGTTAAGTGTTTAATTTGTAAAATTTTCAAATAATGTAGATTAGTCTATGTTTAATTTTTGTTCACAATTTTAACTTTAATTTATTTTATTCTGTTTTTATTATTATTTATTTATTATTATTATTATTTATTTTATCTTAACTTTTATTATTTATTTTTATTTTTAATTTTATTTTTACTTAGGAAAAAAATCAAAATTACTGAGGGTGCGTTCCTAGTTGAATAAAATAAACACTGCGTGAAAATTTTGGGCTTAGGGTAAAAGGTTTGGCATAGTTTATTTCGTTACGCGAAAAAGTTGTAAAAGTTGAAAAAGTTGAATTTATGTCAAAGATTTTCAAAATTTTCAAATTTTCAAAGTTAAACTTCGACTTTAAGCTAAAATCGAAATGCATGTTTGAAGTTGGCAGGGTCTTCGAGTTTGGCATTAAATTCGAAAGGTGTATCAATCTCGAAGGTGGTTAGTATAAATAGGTCAACAGTGACAAATCATTAATCACCTTCATTCGAATTTGAGTCTTCGAGTTTATTCAGAGAGCATTCGAGTTTATTTTTCGACTTTACCGTATTCAAGTTTTCTACTATTTGTCGAGTGTTTGTCCATTTGTGTTCGAGACTACTAACAAATCTAGGTATAATCAACAGCATTGTACAAGATTCAATTTGAGCCAAAATTAACGGATTTTGAGGTTTTAAAGGTGTGAAGTTTGTATTTCAAAATAACAAACTTTGAACCGGTGAAACATCAAATTGATTACACATATCTTTGATTAGAACCTATTAGGACTAATGGATGTATTTTTCAAAGTCTAAAATGGTTGAAATCTTGGATTTTTGTTGTCACACAAACTGACATGTTCGAATTTGATCATGTTCTCGAATTTGATTGTGGCTTCGAGTTTGTCATTAAACTCGAAGCAGCCAATAAATTCGAAACTAGTGTTGTTTCGAACTTGTCATTCGAGTTTGCCATTATATTCGAATTATTCGCTTAAAATTTGAATCAAACTTGTAGAAATTCATATGTGTTGGATTTTGTACATACACAAGTTTAAAATAAAACAAATTTGAATTTAAACAAGTTTATGTCTATCTTAATAATTCTAATATTTTATATACTTTTTTGTGCAGTTATGGCAGATAGAGCTTTTATTCAAAAGTATAATATGGTCATTTCTCCGGACCATGAGCTGCCTGAGGCTCAAGCATACCGCCAAATGGTGGATTTTTTTGGTTGGTTCAAGGATTTCTTATGCACTGTCGCATAACATTCAGATCGTAATCCCATACGTTCGTGAATTTTGGGATCATTTACAAGTTGATTGTACTGTTATTCCAACAGTACTAAGGACAAGGATTGCTGGACACCCTCTAGTGTTTTCAGCCGACGTATTGCGTAGAGTGTTGCAGCTAGGCTCTCCAGAGCAAGAAAATGGGCCGATTGACTTTCCGTTAGCAATCAGGCAAGCTGCATTTGTCAGAATGGGATATAGCCTGGACGTGGCTAAGTCCTCATATATGAAGAGTGGGCTGATCGGGCAATGGAGATATCTCGCACACGTCTTTATGGTGTGTTTTGCTGCCAAGAAAGCAGGATTTGATTATATCGTATCAAAAATTCAGTCGGGGATGATCGCGTTGGTCTACAATCAGAGATTCAGCTTTTCAGAGATGTTCTTTGCAGAGTTCGTTCATCAGATAACGGCTCCGGCACGAGAAAGATTTTTGTTATATCCGAGATTTGTAATGATGTTGATAAGACATTTCTTCCCGAACTTCCCGCAGCTTCACGAGCTTCAAAGTGTTGTTGTTATCGATTAAAGGATATTTGCAGATTGCCAAGCACACAGAGGTGCTTTGGTTAGGCCAGTGGACGCACCACTTTTCGGTGCAGTCATTAATCCGGATTTTCAAGTCCCCAAAGATGCCAACTGGGCAGGGGAAGTTCAAATTCCACAACAGCCGCAACAACGACAACAACAGCAATCTCAACAGCCGAGGCCTCAGCAACGAAGGAGGAGGCCATCAGCTCGTGACAAGCGTGCAAGAGCCAGAAGAGGTTGGCCCGTCAAGTGCAGCACCCGTCTCTAATCCAAGGGTCGAAACTTTGGAAGAAATATGGGCGCAGGGGCCGCATTCCAATTAGGAAATTACGTTTGAGCTTATTGGAAATATTCTGAAACCTCCAGCAGATGACGATGAAATCTACCGACAGATAGATGAATACATCTCAGAGGAAGCAAATCAAGCAATGACAACTTCAGAATCTGAGTCGGAAGAAGAAGAAGAAATAGAGGTTGAGGCACCAACCACAGTGACAGAAGATCCGTCTATTCACATAGGCACATGTGGACCGAGGTTAGTGGTGATTGATGAAGAAGCTAGAAGGAGAAGAGCATCGAGAGATTCAGGTGAGGATGACTCGGACTTCGAGGTTGAGGATTCTACTCCTTTGGTACCCAAGCATAGGGCTAAAATGCACCGATTTATGCAGGGAGCTTCATCAGCCTCTGCTTCTGAGCCATAAATGCCTACCGTTCACCCATCAGAACCAACATCCATTCCACCACCACCACCACCACCTGTTCAAACATCCATTCCCTCACCAATCATCCCAACTCCCATCCAATCAATTCCATCCACTTCATCAACCTTCACAGATAATCAAAGGTTTTCTGAGCTCAGGAGCAAGGTTGGCTTCCAACAAGTCCAAATTTTTTAGTTGACTAAAGCTATTGGGGAAATATAGGCACATAACGCCAATGTTGACAAAGATAATGCTGAGTTGAAGAAATATGTTGGAAATATTGAGGAAGAGAATCTGGAGCTTAAAACTTTTGTTGCAGATCAAGCTGCAGAAATCAGAACAATGAGGTCTCTTATTGAGCAGCTATTGAAAAATCTAAAAGCTCAGGGGGAGACAAGTGGTAGAGATGCTGAGGAGCAGCAAAGGGAAGGTGATGACGATGGAAATGATCCCAATGCACCAAAAGAGGGTGAGCCAGTAGATTTTCCTGCTGCTCTATATGCTGAAGTTCAGGGGGAGCCTAGTAAAAGTGGTGTTGAAGGAGGTGAAGGAGGTGAGGCTGGTTCTTCAAAGACTCATGAAAGCGATATGATAGACGCCTTGAGAGATATAGAGGAAGAAATAATGGATTTTGATTTTGAAGAGGAGATAGAGTTGTTGGAAGAAGGAGAATTCGTACCGGAGGATATAGTTGATTGGAGATCTGACGATGAAGTGATAGAAGACGAGGATGATAATGTCAACGAAGTGACTGTCAATTCACAGCCTATCACGGAGTTATATGTGCGAGATAATCACAATATGATTGATATAGATGAGATCAAAATAGCCTCGATCGAAGACTCTGAAATTGAAGAAGCAGAAAAGGAGCCATCCAGGGCTGATTTAATGAATCTATGGTTCAAGAAAGAAGAAAAGAGACAAAAGCCGAAGATGAAGAGAAGAATGAGAGTTCCGGGCTCCGAAAATCTTTTTGGTGGAATTATAAGCTGGTTCTTTGACAGAGAATTGCAGCTATTCATATTGAAAAGGAGAGATGGACTTCAATACCTAAGGCGGACGCTTAGAGTTTTTAATACATTGCCGAAGGTTGAAGTAAAGGAGTTGGCATGGAAAGAGCTAATTAATATTGGTAACGACCCTTATGCTGAAGTGATTGCAAAGATTATAAGAAAAGAGGGTCGGTCAGGTAAATTTGAGAGACTAAAGCCAAGGACCGACAAGAGAGTAGAAGATGTGTGAAATACAGTTTCTTATCAATCAAACAACAATATCATATAATCAAGAACAATAAACGGAATTAAAACTAACCAAATAATTATATTGAATGATGACAGATTCTATTACAGAGAGAATAAGATCTTCGTGAACAGTGGCCTTTTCTCTGAATTCTATGCGTGCAAAATAATTGTCAGATACGTTTTATTGAAAGTCAAAGATACTATTTATATACATATTTGACAACTATCAAGGAAATAGAAAATAGCCCCTAGACTTTGTTTCCATCAATTAAAAACATAACCTAACATTCTCCCCCTTTGATGGAAAGACCAAAGTCTTTAAATCGATAGGCCCAGCTTTTGTTCAAATCTTCTAACACTTTTACGATCTGAGAGCCTCCATTAAATCTTTGAAATAAACTCAACCATGAGTCTTCGGTCGTTTACAGATAGAGCTCCTTACTTCGTCTATCTTTTGTTATCTGCTGCAAGCTTTCCTTTTAAACCACTCAACACTTTATTCAGGGTCCCATCTGAAAACTTGTTCAGCTCTACACTTCTCATTGCTCTTAACTTCTTATATCTATCTTTGTACATGACTGCTGGATGCTTTACCATGATCACTTGGAATTCTTTCAACTCTCCAGCAAACTTGATATCTCTGTGAGGCGCTGTCATGTTGAACTTCCTCATACCCCGTTCAACACCTATCTGTAGATCTTGCACTGACATCAATACTAATTTGGTATGCATGAAGTTAAACAGTGTCTTAAGTGCAAATCTGCAGTGTTCATTTCGTTTGTTTCTGCACAACTCATCAAAAAGATCTTCAATGTCGACCAGGTGCATATTAAACATATCGGCTTCTGTGAACGTATAGGTGTTTCCATCTGATCTAGTGACAGTGAACTTTTATAGAAAATCTTGACAAATCTTTCCTTTTCTATTTTTACCAGATCGACTATTCTGAACTCACTCTTGACCTTCTCAACTTCCTGTGTTTTATTTCTCAGAAAGCTGGCATAGTTGACCAGATTCGGCATGTTTGGCTCTAGCACTCTAAATAACTTGAGAAACGAACACGGTGCTTGTTTCTTGCAAAAGATCCGTTTTTCCAGAATATCTTCAATGTATGGCATCTTGTTCCTTTTTCTAATATACTCTGCCGATCTATTCTCTGGAAGCTCAAGTTTCTTCACTTTCTTTTTGCTGATCTCATCTTTGCTTAACAATGTCAGCATGTCTTGAATTTCTCTCTGAACTACTTGTTGGGCTTCAAATCTAAGTCTATGTTGTTTCTTAGACTCATCTGCAAGCACATATTCGTTGAAGAATCTATCCATCACCTCAACCTCATTCAAAACAACTTTTTCTTGAGCAATCACATTTTCAACTAGAAACTCTTCAAATTCCTCCTTAACTTGAATAACCACCTCAGGCTTTTCAACCGTTGGTGTCAATTCAGTATCTTTCAAAATCTCCTCAACTAAACCTTCCTCTTCTTCAATCCTTTCAGCTCTTAAATTGATATCAGTCAAGGCAATTACATCATCATCTTCAGACACTTCAATGTATTCCTCCCTCTCTTCTCCAATTCCTTGAATACTCAGCTCATGACTCTTATCTTGAACATCTTCATAAGAATTAATATATTCAACAAAATGGTAAATATCAGACTGAATCTTCAATGGAACTGGAACATCTTCATGAAGAATCAATCCCAGCTCTCTTTGTTCACCAGCTGATTCTTTTGAGCCCCCAGCCTCTCTCTCTTGAACTTTAGTATCTTTTTCTGGGTATGTAATCATCAATACCCTAGATGTAGATTCATCAAGCTTTCTCCTCTTCTCCACCTCATGAGGAGAATCATCGGAGTCCTCATCATGCTCATCATGTTTCCTCTTGGATGAGGACGCTTGAGCCTTACAAGTCTCTTCTACCGCAGCAACCCTCTCTGATAGATTTCCCAAAGCTGTTATCACAGTACATTCCAAACTTATCATGCGTTCTCTCATTTCATCAAACTGTTCGAACACAAAATCTTTCAATTCGTCTTTCAATTCTTCAATTGCTTTATTTGACTCAGACTGCTTCACTGATTCCTCTGCAACTTCCTTCCCCTTTAAAAACTTATGTATGTTTGACATCTGGGCCATTACCTCAGCCAATTGAGCAGATACATGCGTGTTTACTCCAGCAACAGCTTCATTCAATGCTTGACGTAATGTTGATTCAGTTACGAATGGGGATAAAGTCACCACTGGGTCACGTAGACTTCCAGTTGTCACAACAGTCGAACTCGTAAAAAGTACTTCTGTGTGGCCAGTGCTCAGAGTTGGTAAAGTTGTTGCTCTGACTGGACTTCCACCCTCTTCAAGTGACGGAGCAACAAATGCTTCCGTTACTAAAGATGTTCCAGTGGGAACACGAAGTTTAACCACACTAACTTCAATAGATGAAGTTGACTCGCGTGTCCTAGGCTGTATAGGAGCTAGACTCAGTGATTGAATTGAGGTCGTACACTCGGGCAGCTGTGTACTTGTTTCAATATCCATCAAGTCCAAGTGACTCTCGGATAGATTATAAGGTTCATCCATGTGCTCAATTGAAACAATCTCCTGTTGAGAAGAGACTGAGTGGATGGTTGGGTGTGCAATCGTCAGTGGGATACTGACTTCTTCAATGCTAACTCTCATAGAATAGCTAACAGCAGATGTGGCTATATCCCGACTTTCTAGGTTTATGGTATCCCGCACACTCTCTTCAGCAATGCTTACTATATCTATCATCATACCACCTCCCTCATGATGATCACCTCCATCATCACCATCATCATCATCATCATTATCATCTCCTTCACCTTCTTCTTCTTGGATATCCGACAAAGTTCTCTTGGAATCAGATCTCTCAGCTTCGTCCTCACCTCCCCTTACTACAACATCTCCCTCACTCACAGATTGGGCAACCTGAACTGCAGCCCCTTGCTGAGGTTCCTCTATTCCTAAAGCTCCTTGGGTAAGAGATCCCGGTTCCTGGGTCTCTATCGGAGCATGATCTATCCTATACAATCTCACATGCTCACTCTCTTGATCCACATATTTTAGCAATGACTCCGGGATTGGCATAATATTCGCATTTGGAGAATCCGGCACTTCGTGTAAGCTCATCATCACATAATCTGGAGAGCGCTGTGAATTGGCTCGCTTCGGAATATTTTCATTTGCGCGAAGAATTCCTCGGATAAGAATTTGTATAAATCTCTGAAGCGGAACAAATTTTCTAGCTCTATTTGTAGTTTTTGCTAGAACAATCTCCTTTAAGTCGTCCCGTATGCACTGAGCATAATCATAATGCTTGTTAAATGCTATTCCATGAAAAATCCTTAGGCAATGAATGTTGCATCTGTCGATGCATGTGTGCTTTGACGTCATACACCTATTGATGATTCCAAATAGTGTGTACCATTCTCCATTCAAGCCATTCCTATGGAATTTGGAGCTCTTTGGTACTGGCTTTGAGTAGCCCAAGCAGATCAGATCATGTACCAGCTCCTCATCCGACACAAAGTCTTCAAAATCAGCCAACTCTGGGAAGTTAACTGTGTCTATACGTCTAGGAAGAAATAGATTGTGATGAAGTCTGGCGACAGTGATTTTAGTTTTGAATTGGTCTATTGTAACTTTGAAGTGGTGATTGCCGTCAGCAGGAACAAATTTGACGGTGTGCCAAAATTGTTGTAGGTATACCTGTGGGATAGAAGGTTTGTATTGAAACAGATAACCTAACGGATGGCCTTTGAGAATGTCAACAATGATAGGATGACTAACTTTAATAACCTTGGTATCCAGGCGATGGTTATTAACTCGAAATGGTAGGCAATGTTTAGGTTTTACTAATTGGTTATCTGGGATAATATTTGACTGTGAGGGACGAGCAACTGAAGTAGAACGAACAGGTGTAGAAACAAGGGTATGATTGGATGATGAATGGGAGTCAGATGAATTGGAATTTTGAGACTGCACTTGAGATGCGATTTGAACACATTTAAACCAAATAAAAAATCATGTTAGTCAGACCATGTACACAAATGACAATCCTTAAAATGTAGAAAAATTGTAACATTTTATCAGAAATTGTAAAAAATTGTGATTTTCTGTTTAATGCATTGGGATTCCAGACAATAATAAACTATTATTGAAAGACTCCAGAGTCAATCGTTTAGAGACCAATGTTAGAAAAACACAAATTTAGAACAATTTCTTAAAAAAATGTGACATTTTTCTTAAAACATTAAAAATTCCACACTTAGGAAAAAAATTTCTTTTAAAACTCGGCTGAAACTACAACATTCTCGAATGACTCTTGATTAATCTCGGATGACACATTAAACAACTTGACTGTCTATGAATAAACTAGAATAAGCCTATATGCAACTCGAATAAAACATGATAATTCTCGAATAAGTCTAGAGTGTTCTCGTTGTTCTAGTTGTCCAACTCGAATGAATAAGGCATTTTCTCGAATCAACTTATGACCAACTCGAATGACATACTTGTTAAACTCGAATGAAACAAGTATTAAACTCGAATAAACATGGACTCTCTTTTATGTCTAACACTCAACACGTATGAAAAAGACATTTTCTCGATAACTACATTGCCCGAACTCGAATAAACTGTAAGTGTTTTTGGACAATGAATCACTCGAGATTTAATTTCTGAAAATTTTCTAAGTCCTGTATTCAGTCAACTCGCATGACACACATGAGTTTCTCGAATTAACCCTTAGTCAACTCGAATGACACAGAGATTTTCTCGATTATCATTTCAATCAACTCGATTAACTCTAGGGTTTTCTCGAGTCTTATTGACATCAACTCGAATGTCTCTTGGACTTTCTCGAATAACACTTGATGCAACTCGAATGGGTCTTAGGCGTTCTCGACTAAAGCCTTTATTCGAAAAGTTCTGTATGTATTTATTTCAAGTCTTTTATACACTGAAAAATCAAAAATTTATTCCTTGTTGTTTTTCAGTGATTGAACACTTGTATCCCCCTCGAAAATACATTTTAAACATTATTGATTTACTGAACTTCGACTAAAAACAACATTTAAGTTGTTAAAAATCCACTTTTCAGTAACTGGAAGAACACGAGAATATTTGACACTAAAAATCAAATTTCTTGTTCGTGTGGTTTGTTTTGAATCATGAAATTTCATATTCATGTTCACATTGATAAACCAAATCAGACCACACATTTAATTTCATATTTATGAACACTTACAACGAAACACCATGAACACTGAAAAAAGAAAAAAACTTAAACTGCGAACAACATGAATATTCATAGAAACATGTTTTTATTTCAAATGACAGAATATAAAAATGAAAGAAACACATGGTTTTACTCCCAATGGTTTGAAATTTTCTCTTGAATCTTTCACAGATATGGATGGGTTTTCGGTTTCTTAAGAGCGGAGAAAGGTATTTGGGGAAGATGATGAATAGTCAATATTCGAAAAAATGAATTTGAATTTGAAAATTCAAATTTATAGTGAATATGAACCGGCCCATCTTATGTTTGAAATAAATTTCCGGCCCAAATTTGAATTTTAATAGAATATTTGGCCCATCTTCCACTCAAATTTCTTAACCCAATTATTTAAACCCATATTATCTTTTCAACAAATATTGTGATAAAAAAAAAATATCAAGATAAAATTTGATTTTCAAAAAAATTTAAAAAACACACACACAACAACAAAAACAAGCAAAATTTTAAAAAACAAAAAAAAAAATATTAAAATGCTCAATTACTCCCCCTTGAATTTCTGAAAGCTGCTCCCCCTCAAATGTATATTCATTTTCTCAGCTCTGCTCCCCCTACAAAATAACAGACAATTTTTATCAGATTTACTCAAAATCAGATAAATTTCTGTAATGATGTATTCCCGTATATTTTCAGCACCTTGATGATTTTCTTATCATACACATGAAGAAACAAGCTCAATAAATGTAATATGATGAAGAAGAGACAATATGAATATTGAGAGTGAATGAACAGTGGCGGCTGGTAATATTCAATTCAAATGTCAACCGTGGAACCAAAAGTAACCCTAGGAGCCTTTTCTAGGCTCCTTTAATTAACTTTTACAACATGGCACATTTCGCCCCTAGACTTTTGCATAAACATAAATTACATAGAAATTAAATACAAGACAAATTACAAAGACAATAAATATTACAAAACAACTCCTATGATCGAAATAATAAATCTAACAATCTCCCCCTTTTCGATCACTTAGGAGGTCCTGGAACTCGGGCGTGGTCAGTCGATTCTCGGAGACCAAGTATGACATCGAAGCGTCTGGTTACTTGTCTCAGATGTAGCCTTTCGTTCAGGTATTCAATGCCACTGAGGATATCCTGAATCTCCTGTGGTGAGCATCTAAGTTCTGGATTTGGTTGAGCGTCAAAGTCTTGAACTTTCTGAGTAAGCGCTGCTCGAACCAATCTGATAGTGCCGTCGGAGTAACAAGGAAGATCCTCAAAGCGCATGAATCTTTTATATCCTTTCTGTTTCAAAAAGATAACCCCTGGCTGTCCTCGAAGCAGAACTTTGTAAGCCGGATAGTGGTCTAGCAAAAATCTATCTTGTTCAGGAGCTTTCAGACCCACTTTGACTAAGGCACTCTCAATCGCCATCTGGAAATCTCTGAGGCACATTATGATTGACCGGCGATTCATGCATCGAACCAGGGCTGCTAGAGCAGTCATGTGTGTCAGACGACCCTTGACTCTATTTTTCATCTTTTTGTGCAGACGCTCTATGTCGTCTATGTTTACAAAGTCAAGGTCGCTTTCATACAATTCTTGAATAGTACCGTCCTCTCTGAGTACCTCGAAGGCTGGAGTGTAGACTCTGGCTCTCTTGTACATATGAATGTTGTTGATTTTGACTATTTTGGACTTTGACCAGTATTTGCTCTTGTCTCTCGTTTCTCTTAGCATCATCTGATTGTATTCAGCTTGAACGCATCGAGATGCATCGGTCATTACCATTAGAAGACGTCTACTGTAAGATCCCGGCTTCTTTATGAAGACCATTTTGAACCTTTCTTCCAAGAAAGGATTTTGAAATTGATCAGCCAGGAACTTCTTCAAAAATTCTTTTAAACCCTGGACCGTAGGTTCTTCTAATTCTTTAGGAGGAGCCTCAAGAAGTTTCAATACTCGGTCTCTCCGGTCCTGACATAACTCTTCTTTTGTTTCCGCATCCAAAGTGTGGACTTGTCCCCATGAGTACCACTTTATCCATTCCTCGTCTGTCCTGTCATATGTTGCGGTGACTTCTCTAGTATCAAAACAGTCGACAGTTCTAGCTCCGGATGTTTCAGCGATATGGGCATGCGGAGCTGATTGAGTTGGAAGGGTTGATTGGACTGATGGAGTAGGTATAACTGATGGCTATTCTTTCGATGTGAGGGTGGGTTGGATTGATGGAGTTTCTGTGGGAATGAATGAAGGTGATTGGATGGAAGAAGATGTTTGTGGTTGGGGTTCATGGGGTGGAGAATCCAAAATCTCAATTGGAATTGGAGGTGATTTTTGTGGAGATTGGGGTTCAGGCTTTGGTGTGAGAAATGTATAGTCGGTATCAGTATCAGAGTCTGATTCAGACACTAATATGATTTCGACTTTTTCATATTTAGGCTCATAGGTCACCATTGCTGACATGGGGTCTAACGGAGCTGGGCCCTCAATCTATAGAGGTTCATATTCAATCATCAGTGCTTCCGTAGCCTCATAAGTCTGATCCCCAGACCCAGACCCTTGAATTTCTGTGGCTTCAGGCTCTGCTCCCCCTACAATAATCATGGAATCCTCATGATGAACCTTTTGTCGTTTCTCCCCCTCATGACGATCAGGGTCGTCCAGATCGTCATGCTTTCTTTTTGGGGCCTCGGCCTGAGGGCGGCACTGAAGTTCTATGACCGCCGACTCGAGGCGATCCATTCGCGAATTGAGCTGCTCTTGGACTTGAAGAATTAAACGGTTAAGAGCATCGATCTTGTCCGAGAGCTCGGCTAACTGAAGATGGACTGAATGGGAACCTGGTGGGGGGCCAGCTTCGGAGGCGACACCCTTACCCTTGATTAGAGAAAGAAGGGCGGTGTGACGTTCCTCGGCGGCTTCCCTTTGGGCGTCCAGGTCAGCCTGGGTAATCACTCCGGCAGCACGTAATGCTGCCGTTAGCATCTCCAGATTGATTGGGAGATGGCCTGAAGTGGATGGCGTTGATGGAGCCACTTCAGGTCTTCCTTCCGTCATTTCTGGCTCCACTAAGGGACGCTCAGATCCGGAAGTTTGTTGAGCTACCACGGAGGCAGCTCTTAGGGATGCCACAAAGGCATCGTGCGACGTGTGTATTTGTGGGGATGGAATCGTGAATGAAGGAAGTTCGGTCACGTGGGGAGGAGTGTGACCTCTTTCAACATCGCCACTCTCCGAATGAGAGGGCGATGGAGTATGTGGAAGATCCCCGTGGAATGAAGTGGTTTCCCTTTGAGGGGAAGCCAAGTGGGTGGTGGGGGTTGTTTCGACCGCTGGACGGGCGGTCTTATGAAGAGGAGTCCGGCTAATAGGGCTTGGTTCACCCTCAGACTGAATTTCCCTCGCTCTTACGACAGAGACGGTTCTTTCGGAATCCGCCGTCTCTGCCGTCTCACCTACATCTCCCTCTCTCACAATCTCAGGCTCCCGCTCACCGAAACCCATAGACTGTTGAACATCCATCCGTTCTCCCTCATGCTCACTCTCTCTTTGCTCACCTTCGGACTGGTTAGTCTCAGTCGATTCCGACTGAGACTCATCCGGATAACTCGCTCATATATAAGCCCTTACCCACTCCGTGCCCCTTGACCTCGTTAGAATAGATAGAGGAATTTTCATCACCGGTACTGTCGGGGCCCTCTTTGGCAGAGTTAACTTTTGAATTGCCACTGTGGGGTAGACATCAGCCTCCGGACGCTCATGGATGTCATCGTCTTGATCCATTGCACACTGTATGATGAGTTGTAGGAATCTTTGAAAGGGAACATACTTTCGGCCTTTCTTTGTGCTTCTCTCGACATAGACTCTTCGTAATTCTTCAAATATGAATGCAACATAGTCCACGTGTCGGTTAAAGGCAAAGCCGCTGAACATGGCTAATACCTGGGCCGACGCTGAGTCATGACCAGAATGCTTTGCGGTGAAGCATTTGTTGAGCACATCGAAGAGAATCGTCCAGTGGGATTGAAGGTTTTTCGTGCGGAAGTCTGAAGGTTTGGAAAGAGGACCGTCATACCCTAGAGTTTGTATTTCAGATAGGGTTTCAGAGACGGATGGGTTTGGGTCAAATAAATCACGGGTGGGAAGGTAGTATTCTGTGGGTAGATGAAGAATGAGGCGGATGGCAGAAGTAGTGACTTTGACTGGAACGCATTCAATGGTGGAGGTGAAGTGAGGTTCGGGGTCGGTTATATATTATAGCCTGTTCCAGAATTGTTGGAGATATATCTGGGGAGCAGCTATGGCAGTGGATAGTGCATAATAGATGGGATGGCGGATGAGGATGTCGAAAGCAAGGGTTTGGGTTTCTTTTGTAAGGATGGAAACGTCGAGTTGCCAGTTATGTGGGATGAACTCGACAAACTCGGCGCTGGGTAGGATGGATTCCTCGGGTAGTGGAGCATTATTATTTGGGATGGGGGGATGGTGTACGGTGAGAATGATTGCGGGATCCATTATCCTGCAAAATGCAACAAAGTTAGAATCAAAAGACTTGAGATGATATTGCATTGATGTGAAGTCTAGATGAGTGTAAAATAGATTTTGTCTGATCTGTTTAGCATCGGGTCTTTACTAGCAGAATAAAATTCCACTAATAAAGTCCAAAGTCAATCGTTAAGAGACCGATGTTAGATAAGACCGTTTCACTCAACCACTGATCCTAACTCTAATCAATGGTGCACTTGGATGGAAATCTTTTTGTGATTTTTGAATTTTTTATAAAAAATGCAGAAATGGAAAAATGAAAATTTTTTTAAAAAAATCCGAAGTGTTGGATTTCGGATGGTCCGAATTCGGATGAACAGTGTCACCGAATTCGGATCCGTTCGAAATCGGATGATGCATGAATGCTGAGTGGGAGTTCGAATTCGGATGAGGTGAAAATGGGGACCGAATTCGGATGAGGTCCGAAGTGTAAGTCATGAAATGAATGAAGGTGGTCCGAATTCGGATTGGTCATGAACATGGTCCGAATTCGGATAAGGACTTATGCAAATGCATGCAATGATATGGATAGGTCCTGAGTTCGGATGGTACACAGAATTCGGATGGGAACCGAATTCGGATATCATCCGAATTCGGATGAACAGTAGGGTACATACTTAGACTAAATTTAATTTTTTGAAAATTTTGGCCCAGCTTTGATGGTCCGAATTCGGATCAACAGTGACCCGAATTCGGATCAACAGTGGTCCGAACTTGGATTTGTGCTTTGAAAATTTTTGAAATTAGTCTAAGTCGGACATCCGAATTCGGGTAGTGGTCCGAATTCGGACATCCGAAACTGCATGAGTGCAGTTAATGTGTTCATGCAAAAATAAACGTGAACAGTTAAAATGTTAACAAAAATGCATGAGATTACAGATCCTAGTCTAAAATTACATAGAGAACAATTTATCTAACTGCAACTAAGTAAAAATAACACATTACAGTACCTAAAATGTATAAAAACCGAAAATGAAAAACTAGAAAAATTTGAAAATCAAACAAGCAATATACGAAGTTAAAGACTGAAATAAAGATAGAAATATGTTACCTGGTAGTGCCGATGTTGGAAAATGCAAGAAAAACAGAAGAAGATGAAGATCGAAAATCTTGGAAGTGTAACAATGGTGGTTCGGCGGTAGGAATTTCGACGGGAGGAAGAAGAAAGAAGAGAAATATCTTTGAAGTGAAGAAATTGACCATTTGACTGGCCCTTTTAAATGTGTGCGGGTCGGGTCCAGGTCAAGGAAGATCCGCGCCCAACAGGGATATGGGCCGCCGGTTTGGACTCAACACACACACACCAAATTAAATAAAATGGGTTGTTCATGAAATTAATAAAAACAAAATTAAAAAGAAATTTTGGCCCAATTTTTATTACATCTTTTTGAGTTTTTCTATGAGACTTCAAAATAAAATATTTTTGGTATTTTATTTTAGTTTTGAAATTAAAATAAAATGAAGTAAACTAAAATCTTTTTGGCTTTTTGATAAATTTGAAAATTAAAATCTTTTTGGAATTTTCTGACCTATTAAATTAAAACTTAAAATTAAATTAAAAATTAAGACCAACCTAAAATTTAAAATTTAACTTCAAAAGAAATAAAGAAAAACACAGAATTATGAAATTTAAAAATCCTAACTCTACTCCCCCTCAAATAAATACCGGTTCTTTTCCTTTTCTTTTTCAGATTTTAAACACGACAACCCTTTTTAGCCTTTCAAGTACAGACAAACCTGGATATTGTTTGCATCCCACTCCGTGATGAACAATTCACACAGCAATTTATCAGGATCATTAATTATTAAAAATATACGCAGATAAGGAAATATTGAGTTTCAATTTTGTGCCACAGTCCTTAAATTTAAATAACAGATATTTTCTAAAATAAAGGAATTTCAATCATGATAGATTGAAATAGAATTATTTAAGACAATATCGGATATTTAATTGGAAGGCGGATTCAACATGCCGATACGAGACACTAAAAATTGAAAACGAGGTTCGTCTAAAGCTTTAGTAAATATATCCGCAAGTTGATATTCCGTGCCAACAAAATACAACTCAATGGTTCCCTTTTCAACGTGATCTTTAATAAAATGATACCTGATATCTATGCGTTTTGTTCGAGAGTGCTGCACGGGATTGCAAGAGATGGGAATTGCACTTCGAGAATCACAGTAGATAGGGATATTGGTGAGTGAGAATCCATAATCGCGTAATTGTGTTCTCATCCACAGCACTTGAGAGCAACAGCTTGCAGCTGCTACATACTCAGCCTCAGCTGTAGATGTGGATACACAATTCTGCTTTTTGGAATACCAACTCACCGGTCTATCTCCTAAAAACTGAATTCCTCCCGACGTGCTTTTTCTGTCCACTCTACAACCTGCAAAATCAGCATCTGAAAACGCGGTAAGATCAAAATCGGTTCCCTTTGGATACCATAGACCAAGTTCGGGTGTACCCTTAAGATAACGAAAAATGCGTTTTACCGCAGTTAGGTGTGATTCTTTTGGGTCGGCCTGAAATCTAGCACAAAGACATGTTGAAAACACTATATCCGGTCTACTGGCAGTCAAGTATAGTAAGGATCCAATCATCCCTCTGTAAGTTGTATTATCGACACTTTTCCCGGAAGGATCGGTGTCTAACTTACAGTTGGAGGCCATGGGAGTTGCGATACTCGTGCAAGAGTCTAACTTATACTTCTTGAGAATGTCAAGAGTATATTTCGACTGGTTCACAAAAATCCCATCCTCAAGTTGTTTGACTTGTAATCCGAGGAAAAAGTTCATTTCCCCCATCATACTCATCTCAAACCTGGACTCCATTAAGGCTGAAAACTCCTTACAAAAATTACTGTCAGTAGATCCAAATATAATGTCGTCGATATAAATTTGTACTAGCATTATATGTGGGCCTTCCCTTTTTGTGAACAGAGTTGTGTCCACCACACCTTTATAGAAACCGGCAGAAATAAGGAAATTTGAAAGACTATCATACCATGCTCGAGGTGCTTGTTTTAAACCATAGAGGGCCTTATCTAGCACATAAACATGGTCGGGTTTATGTGCATCAACAAAGCCTTGTGGTTGTTCAACATACACCTCCTCGTTAAGTTCACCGTTTAGAAAGGCAGTCTTGACGTCCATTTGGTACACTTTGAAATCTTTGTGTGCCGCGTACGCCAAGAAGATTCTGATTGCTTCGATCCATGCAACTGGAGCGAAGGTCTCGTCATAATCTATCCCTTCTTGTTGTCGGTAGCCTTTGGCAACAAGTCTTGCTTTATTCCTTATCACAATGCCGTTCTCATCTCGTTTGTTCTTAAAGATCCACTTTGTTCCGATTACTGTACGGTCTTTTGGCTTGGGAACTAACCGCCATACTCTTAGCTGTTCAAACTGGTTGAGTTCCTCTTGCATTGCAACTATCCAATCTGGATCTGTCAGGGCTTCATCCACACGAGCGGGCTCTATCATACTCAAGAATGATGCGAAGAGGCATTCATTAGCAGATGCCCTACGAGTTTGGACTCCTGTTGATACGTCACCAATGATTCGCTCTGTTGGGTGACTTCGGGTCCATTTGATCTCGTGTGGAAGGGGTGCTCGGGATGGAACCTCTGTGGTTAATGTGGGGATGGATGAGGATTCATGGTCATTGGTTTCAAATGAAGGTACCACTGGTTCAGGTTCGATTCCCGAGTGTTCAGGTGAAGGAAGAATTGTTGGTATTATATGTGAGGGTATTATGGGAGTAGATTCAACTGCGGATGTGTCGGTGGATGATGTGGATGGATGAGGGTACGTTGAAGAAGATGGAGCGGAGAAACTTTGCGGCGCAGTTGAATTGGAAGGATCACCTACATTATTGACAACATTAGACACACTAGCGTTAGGACCGAAAAATTCAACATAAAAAGGGTCAAATAAATTAACCAAATCAGAAGAAGAAAAAGAAATTGGGTTATTCGAAGAGTCTCCAGGCATTTGAGTAATGCGTGGTCCTGATTGATCAACTTCGGGTGCCAGTTCAGCCAACTCATCAAATGTGACGTGCACACTTTCATTGACTGTTCTGGTTCGGGTATTGAACGCGCGATATGCCTTCGAGTTGGATGAGTATCCAATGAAGATCGCTTCATCCGCTTTTTCGTTAAATTTCCCGAGGTTGTCTTTGTCATTCAGCACATAGCACCTGCAACCAAATACACGTAAGTACTTGATAAATGGTACTTTATTCAAAAAGAGTTGGTAAGGAGTTTTGTTAAAGAGCTTATGGATGATGGAGCGATTTTGTGTATAGCATGCTGTTGATATGGCTTCGGCCCACAAGAACGGAGGTAGCTTTGAGTATGTGAGCATTGTACGAGCGGCTTCCACTAGCGTACGGTTACGCCTTTCCACGACCCCATTTTGTTGAGGTGTTCGAGCAGCTGAGTATTGATGTTGAACACCTTTGGATCAAAGGAAGCCCTCCACTACTGAGTTCTTGAACTCCGTGCCGTTATCTAATCTGATTGATTGCACTGACAGCTGCTGTTGGGCCTCGACACTCTTGATAAAATCAATGATTTCTTGAGCTGTCTCGTCCTTGGAACGCAAGAACCTGACCCAGGTATATCGTGAATAATCATCAACGATAACCAACACATATCGTTTTCCATTTATGCTTTGAGTTCTCATCGGTCCGCATAAATCCATATGAAGTAACTCCAATACTCTTTTCGATGATGGTTCGGGCTTTGGTTTGTGAGATGATCGTTTCATTTTTCCATTCTCACATGCTCCACACAGATGGTCCTTTTCGTAGCGCAATTCAGGAAGTCCTTTGACCAATTGTTTAGCAGCAAGCTTGTTGATATTGTCAAAATTCAAATGAGATAACCTTCGATGCCATAACCAAGAGTCTTTTGAAGAGGCTTTTGATAGTAGGCAAATGTTATCCTTCACTATTAGCTTAGCTACATCGATGGTGTAAAGGTTAGAGTTTCGGGAACCTGTTAGGATTTCTTTTACATCCATGCTCTTGACACTACAGTTCTTAGCCCTAAACGTTACTTCTAGGCCTTTGTCGCAGAGCTGTCCTATGCTAAAGAGATTATGTGACAACCCCTCAACATAGTCAACATCCTTGATGACCAGGTTATTTACAACTAAGTCCCCGTATCCTTTTATGTGAGCCTGATGGTTGTTCCCGAATTTCACAGTTCCGCAATGCTGTTCAATAACATTGGACAGCAATTCTCTTCTTCCAGTCATGTGCTTGGAGCAACCCGAATCCATATACCAAATGGACTTAGCCTGAAAAACACATAAATTCATATAATGAAAAACTATATGCATTCAAACACATCCATTTTTAATTCACAATCAAACCGTGTTCTGAACCGAGATGTTCAAAAAACATGATGAGTTAAGACCGGGTCCTGGGCTGTGTGCACAGAAGCCAAACGTGTCGGTTTAAGCACAACCGACAAGCAAAAGAACGGGTCCTAGTCTACGGTAACTATAAGCCATTTCTTTGAAGCACGGGTCTTGATCAGAAGTAACCAAGAACCATCTGCATTAAGATCACACAACCTTGGGTACCCACCTCAATATGGGTCCCTTTTTGTTAGGATTTCCAGATTTATATGGCACGTGAGCAGATTTAGAATCCTAATTAGCATATGTATGTGGTCCGAATGCACAACCCTTTGGAATCCATTGAAGATTGGATTTATTGGGTTTTGGAACCTTAGGCGCTGAAATTGCCTTCGGTTTTTGTCTTTTTGAGACCTTTTTGACCGTTGCTTTGGTTTTGGGCCTTGGCAACGGACAATTCTCAACATTGTTAGTGGCCGATGATGCACTATTTTTAGTTTTCTTTTTCCGAATACGTTTAGCAGGATATGGCACGAAAGCATTCATTTCAGGAACCTGTCGTCTATATTTAGTTGGACATAGATTAAACAAATCACTGAAAGAGTACTTTAACGGAATAGCAGAATTCGGTTCAACAGTACAGACATTGTCACACACATTGTTACATAAATGGTCTTTAGAGATTACAGACATCCTATCTCTAGTAACAAATTCACTTGGCATTAAAGCCTTCTTCACAAAAAAACTTGTAAAATCCTGCATGGTGGTTTTTGGGACTCTCCTTACATGATCTGTAGCAACAAAACGATTAGAGTCAGTAAGCATGGAAGATTTAGACTTGACAGACTTTTCTTTTTGGTGGTGAGTGGGTTTCTTAAAAGACTTAGATTTAATCTGAGTCTTTTGAGGAACCTCACTTTTGAAAACTTTTGAGCACTCACCTTTGACAATGATAGAAGAAGATTCAGCTTTAACCTTACCTTTATCTGATGACACACATGGAATTTTTATGGAATGAGAAAGTGTTTGTTCTTTTGAAAGATCTTTCAATTGTTGAGAAACCATTTCAAAATTCTCTCTGTAGACAGTGACTTCCACAGTTTGTTGAAAAGATTGATTTACCAATTCTTCTTCTCTCTTAAGAAGAGCATCTTGAAGATCAAGTGCTTTCTCTTGAGACGACTTCAATTCCTTTTCTAAAACAATGATTTGTTGTTGAAGAACTTTTGCAGGAATATAAAGTTGAGGAGTTGATTTTACAGTTTCAGTTTTCAATTCAGCTTCTGAATAAGTTGACGAGAGATCTTCCTCTAAAGTGGGTACTCTAGAAGAATAACTCTCGTTAAGTTCTTCATATTGAAAAGAAATTTCTTTATCTTTACGCGCAACACGTTTCTCATTTTCTTGGTTTAAAACTTCTTTTGATGACTCAAAAAAGAAAGATTTAAGACCGGCTCCCATATAATTCATGTCATAAAATACAGGTAAAACATTTTGTGCTTTTTCCAAATATTTAGGATTTTTAAAACCAATTCCTTGTTTAGAATGGTAAAACCTAGTTTCTTTGGGCTGATTTAAATGGATAGTTTGTTCTGTTTGACCCCTTTTCAAAAATGCATCGTCAAGAGTCTTTATTCTTGAGTACGAACTTATCCTTTCTTCTTCAATCGTTTTGTATTTTTCTAAACTGTCTATATATTCCATATTTACCACATCTAATTGTTTTGTAAGAACAGAAATTTCTTCTTTTAAAGAGAGTTTTTCTTTTGAAAGCGTTTCCATACAAGATTCAAGATATATATTCCTATCCTGAACATCTACTTTTTCTATCAACATCTGTTTTATAACATTATGATTAGTTAACCACTTTGAATGATATAATTCAGATGATTCTTTCAGAGTATGAGCTTGATGTTCAGCCTGTACACACCTTGCAATTTCAGCATTTAATCTATCTTGTAGATCAAGTATTTGTGTGTGCAGTGTACATTCATTATCTACAAATAATTTATTTACATGTGCAGGAATGTAATAGGAATATACCTCATTGGACTCAGAACCGGATGTGGAGCATTCGGGATCGTTGGTTGTAGCCATCAGACATGCTGGTGGAGTTTTCATTGTCTCCCCGTCAGCAGCATGATCTGGATTATCAGCAGTGAAATCAGCACATGTCTCCAACCCCATACGATCAACCATGTAGCAATTCTTGCCCTTGTCATCCTCGTCTTCAGAATCTTCATCATCCCAGTAGTCTTCCTGGGCGACGAGGGGTAATGCATCCGTTCTCTTTTTGGCTGCCTCGAGCTTTCTCTCGTAGTACGCGACGTCTCTGTCGAAGTTGTTCTTGCATTCCCTAGCAAAGTGGCCCGGTTTGCCACATTTGTAGCAGAGACATTCATCCGCAGCCTTTGGCTCATCAGCTCTTAGCCTGTCCTCTCTCCTTTCCGCCGGCCTCTTATCGGCCCGGCGATGCTCACGGCTATCATCACGCCTCCTATCCCTTCTTTCGGGCTCTCGTCTCTCTTCCCTGCGGTCATCCCGATGATCATCCCTGCGATCGTCCCGCCTGTCATCCCTGCGATCGTCCCGCCTGTCATCCCTGCGATCGTCCCGCCTGTCATCCCTGCATTCATCGCGCCTATCATCTCGCCTTTCATAACGGCGATCATCTCGATAGTCGCGTCTATCGTAATATCGGCGATCATCCCTGTCATCCCTTCGGTAGTCATCCCTGCGATAGTCATCGCGGCGGTCATCCCTTCTATCAGCTGAGTATCTCCGTGGACCGGTGTCATAACGGAGTTGGTTGTTAGACTTGTTGGAGAACCGTCGCTGTTGGAGACGGTTGGTCCACAAGGCTATCTGCTCTTGTATCGAGGCTTCCTCCTCATCATAGACCTCACGCGGAGGAGAAGCATACCTGTACTGAGACGATGAAGAACCAGGAGCAAAGGATGGTGTCGGAATCTGCGTGTTGGTGATCAAGGCTAGCGAATCATTCGGTTTCAACCCTGTGTTGGCTGATAGCAGTAGAGAGGCCAATTGATTTGCCATCAGCTTCTGTTGATCCACATCCCCTTGATATTTCTTGAACTCATTAAATACGACATTAATTGACACCTCAGGAATGTTCAGGACTCCTTTCCTGGCCCTACATGCAAGCTGCCACTCGGGGGCTAAGGCGGCAAAGAATTGGATGTTGATATCATCCCTATCATTCTTTATGTGCAGTTTGTTCAATTCGTTAAGGACTGCATGTTGGTACATCCTGTGTGACGATAGCAGTCTAATTGATATTGCATTGTGTTTTTGACGAGTGTTTGGATATATATGTTTATATGTGTTTGTCTGTTATTGATTGTGTGTTTGAACTTGATGTAACATATTACAAGAAGTTCAAACATAAAGGTCAAAGATTAACTCAAACATAAGTAGAACATAAGTTTCATCACTTAAGTGTTTAAGTGATTTGGCTAGATTCGAATTACACAAAGGTAGACATTTGAATCTGAGATAGATTCGAATGTAGCCTTAGATTCGAATGAAGGCTAGATTCGAGAGTGTCCTTGTGGACAGACTCGAATGGGCCTTGGGCCAGATTCGAGTTTGGCCCACATCAGATTCGAATCAGGGTCTATAATTAGGGATAGACTCGAGTCATTAGCAGACTTTTAGCAGAATTCGTGAGGAATTAAGCTTAAGGCGATCTCGAGTTTATCAGCTAGGTGAGTGCCGTTTCGGAGAGAATTAGTTCGTAGGAATCGTTCGTGTGTCGTTCGTTCAGCGTCTAATAGTCTCGTGTTTCGTGGTTGAGAGTTGTCCGTCTAACCGTCAACGAGGAATCCGCACTCGTTCACGGATCCGCGTCTAGATAGATCTTGCAGTGGTAGACCTTACAAGTGGTATCAGAGCCTACGGAGTGTTCTTGGTGTTCTTCGTGTTCATCAGATACATTCTAGGTTTCTTGACGCTAGTTGGACGGTTTTGCTCTCAAAAACGTATTTTCAAGCTTAGCAAATTCATATTCGGGAAACACTTTGTGGTTTTTCATGTTTTTGATCGAAATCATTATTTTTCGTTAGAAAAATAGTGATTTAATCCGCAAAACGTCAAAAAATCAAAGTGTTAGCCGTTTTTCGAGTTTGCGGCGCTCGAATCTATAGGAGTAATTAGGGTTTCACTTTAGTCTCGAGTCTAACCTAAATACGCTCCTTTCGAGTCAATTTCAGAGGTTTTCGAATCTACCTGTTTCGAATCTGTTGCTTCATTCGAATAGGATCTCGAGTCTAGTTTAGTTTTGAGTTTATTTCGAGTCTAGTATTGCTTCGAATCTGGTGTTTCGAATCTGCTGAATTTCGAGTTTGCTGACCTTCGAATCTAAGGACCATAGACTCTAAGGATATCTCGAATCTGACATAATTTCGAATCTAATTGAATTTTAAAACTAAATCGAATTTAATCCCAAAAGATTTACCCTTAATTAGTTTCGAATCTACCTAGATTCGAAAAAGTTAGTCTAAATCAGTTTCGAATTAAATTAATTAAGTTCAAATTCAATTTCGTTAGAAAAGATGTCAAATCTTCAGAAATTCTTAGAAATGGACCACGAGGTTGGGAAGGCAAACGCCCCGCCTAAGCTGATGAAGGTCGAGGACTATTACTGGTGGAAGGACCGATTTACCGATTTCGTACGGTTCAATGATATGCGCATGTGGGTGTGCATAGATGAAGGGTATATTCCACCGGTATCTGAAGTTGAAGGCCGTCAAAAGGTCTTGTCATACCAGATGATGAAAGAGGATGACAAGAAATTATTTGAAGCCGAAAACAAAGCTTTCTCCATAATCCGTATGGCTTTACCTCAGGATATATTACACACATTTCGGACTCAAAGGACGTCGAAAGAGCTTTGGGAGTCTCTCGAGAAAAGGTGTGAGGGTAATCCTCGGGTGCGTAGAAAGCGTACAGAGCTGTTGAAACAACAGTTTGCGATTTTCAAGGCAATTAAGGATGAACAGCTGGATGATATTATCACGAGGTTCTATCATCTGATAACGGAACTTGAAAGTCATGGAATTGAGTATTCGGACACTGACAAGAACAACAAGCTTCTTGATGCCCTACCAGCCAAATGGGCTATGTACGTGGCAATGATTAAGCTGAATGAGGATAAATACTATACTCAATCTCTTGATGACATTGTGGGAACGTTGAGGGCATATAACTTCGAGTTAATTAAGGCCGAGACTGATTACGAGCAAGTCCAGAATCCAGCAATGTATTTTGGAAAGACAACTAAATCTTCAGTAACAGCCGATTCGAAGACTGCTACAGCGTTTTTCACCGGAGAAACGTCATCACCAGCAGAGTCTGAAGACTCACTGACTCGCGCGTTCTTAGGATTAGGAAGATCGGAAGAACCGCAACCTCAAGTCCAACAGGCATCGTCAAGTCAGAGCTATTCGAAGATGCCCATGAGCGCAAAGTCAGCGGAAGAGCATCTGAATCTACTTGCTTCGTTTGTGGCCGCTTATGGAAATTGTGTTCAAGGGAAGATCAATGATCCGGCTCTATGGGACGAAGATTACGATCAGGTCGACCCTGATGACTTAGAGGAAATGGATCTTAAGTGGCAACTGGCCATGGTGACCCAGAGGGTTAAAAGATTCATTAAGAGAACTGGGAGGAATCTACAGATGAATAACAAGGGGATCGGGTTTGATAAGTCCAAGGTGAAATGCTACAACTGTCAGGGATTGGGCCACTTCGCCAGGGAGTGTCAGAGACCGAAGGTAGAGACATACCAAGGACAGAGTCAGCATCAGGGACAGTACCAAAATCAGTCCCAACAACGATATCTTCCAAGTTCCTCATCTTGACACGCCAATCTAGCTGGTTTACTATCGAACGTCACTTCAGATCGACAGCTAGATGGTACGTATGATTGGAGCTCACATCCTGAGTCGAATGCTAGAGCCTTCATGGCTGAAGTCACAGAAACGGGGTGTGATGGGAACGAGCAGACTACACGGGATAGCAGTCCAATGTGGGTAGAGAAGGCGAATGATCAGACAGTGCTGGAGTTTGCTGCTCAGATGGCCAACGTGGAATCTGATAACTCTAAGGTTAGTCTATCTTACTCTCTATTTCAAGAATTATGTGCTTTGTGTGCTACTTCTAATGATAGGTTAAATCTAGTCTTAGAATCACATAAAACCATATCTGCTCAAAATGAAAACTTAAAAATTGAAAACGCTAGTCTAAATGATATAAAGCAAGATCTAAAAGAAAAGCTTAAGGCTGATGCTCAAGACGTAGTAGTTCAAAAAGGCAAACTCAGTGAGTAGTGTGTTAGGATAGAACTTATGTATGAGCACGTAGAAGCCTTGACAAAAAGTCTTAAGGACAAGGATATAGAGCTAGCAGAGACAAAAGTTAAGGTAGCAGAGGCAAATAGCAAGCTGGAGAAGTTTAGGAATTCGAGCCTAAATCTAGGGAAAGTCTTAGATGCCCAAAGACAGTCCAAGAAACCTGTAGGTCTAGGTTTTCATGAAATTCCTCCACCGTTCAATGCGAACTATGTGCTTCAGCCTCAAGAGAAAACTGACAAGTCAGTAGACTTAGAGGACCTACCTGAACCGACACCTGAGCCTATAGTAGAAAATGCACCTAAGGTGGCTGACTCAACCGTCAAGGTCAAGAAAGTGAAATTTGTGTCTTCCTCCAGTGAAACACCTGCAGGAAAACAGAAAATTTCATGGGCTGACCAGGTCGACGAGGCAAACATCATAGCTATACCAAAGGAAGTAGACACTAGTGAGACACCTAGATCTAAGGGAACAACCAAAAAGTCCATAGATAAGATGTCTTGCTTCAGATGT
Organism: Centrapalus pauciflorus; assembly: GCA_020465985.1. Taxonomy (NCBI): domain Eukaryota; kingdom Viridiplantae; phylum Streptophyta; class Magnoliopsida; order Asterales; family Asteraceae; genus Centrapalus; species Centrapalus pauciflorus. Next base: position 188,901 of record JAANYP010004139.1, read on the forward strand.
CACGAGAAATGGCATGTTGCTTCTCACTGTCCACTTAGGAAAGCCGATGTTACCCCTAAGACAGTGAACCCAACACCCGTCAAGCCCTCAACCAGTGTGGCAAGCAGCAGTAGTTCTCAACCTACCGAGAAAACTGCGCAGGCCGCACCCAAACAAGTTGTGAAAAACACACCGGTTAAGGTTGGACCAAAGGAAGTGATTAGGACAAATTCACCGAATCGTGTCAATAATCAATCTAGGTCAGCACCACAACAAGTCTATAGGAGCACCACACCTAGCAGGTCACACACTCCAGTTAGGTCTCATACTCCAGTTAGACAGTATGCACCGATAAGAGCTAAGGGATCACAGTCAGAAATGGCATATAATAGGAATTATTCTAGAGCTCCACAACAAATGCCTACACCAAGGCAAAGAGTGAACTTAAATCACTCGGCACCACAACAGAATTCAGTTCAACGACCCAAGTCACCTGAAAGGCGAGATGGGTACTTGAAAGAGTTCACGTATGTGGACGAGAATGGTATTACCAAGTCAGTCATGGCTTGGGTTCCCCGTGATAACTAACCTCTTTTCTTTCATGTGCAGGAGATAACTACCGGTCCAAACAACAAGTGGTTCGTCGACAGTGGTTGCTCCAGGCACATGACGGGGGAAAGAAGTCTACTCACAGACATCAAGGGGGGTAATAGGGGATTTGTATCATTCGCGGGTAACAAGGGTGGAAATATCACTGGAACTGGAGAAGACACTAATGGGATGATTACATTGGATCAAGTTTATCACGTTGATAAACTGGTTCATAATCTCATTAGTGTATCTCAAATCTGTGATAAGAAGAACTCGGTGTTATTTACGGACACTGAGGCGTTAGTGCTGAAGCCTGGATTCAAGATACCTGAAGATTGGATATTGATGCGTGCGCCAAGGAAGAATGACTTGTACATGCTCGATATGAACAAGCCAGATACTTTGATGGGTCCGATCTGCTTACTATCAAAAGCTTCGGAGACGGAATCCGTACTGTGGCACAGACGCATGGCTCACCTGCACCTAAGGAAGATGAATTACATAACGAAGAATGGATTGGTGCAGGGTGTGCCATTGAAGAGTTTTCAGTTCGAGGACAAGTGTCTACCGTGCATGAAGGGCAAACAGCACAAGAAGACACACAAGTCCAAGAAACAGAATTCCATAGCCTCAACATTCGATTTGTTGCACATGGACCTTTTCGGCCCAATCAACAAAAGGAGTATCGGAGGTAGTTGGTACTGCTTAGTTATCACTGACGATTACTCACGTTTTTCTTGGGTTTTCTTTTTAGGTACGAAGGACGAGACGGCTGCAAAGCTCATCGGGTTCTTGGACCAAGTGGAGAACTCATACAGAACTAGGGTTAAATATATTCGTAGTGATAATGGGACTGAATTCAAAAACACTGTAATTGGTGTATATTGCCTATCAAAGGGCATAGTGCATCAATTCAGTGCACCATATGAACCTCAACAGAATGGGGTGGCCGAACGTAAAAACAGAACTTTGATTGAGGCTGCAAGGACTACGCTTTCGGATTCAAAGCTTCCTACCATGTTTTGGGGGGAGGCAATGAATACCGCGTGCCACACTTTAAACCGAGTCCTTACAGTCAAATCATTGAACAAAACATGCTATGAAATTTTGAATAAACGGCCACCTAACTTAACTGGATTCGAACCGTTTGGAGTACCATGCACTCTTTTAAGAACAAAACATCAACAAAAGTTTGGTGAAAAGGCTGACGAAGGATATTTCCTATGTGCCAAACTCACCAAACAAACGGGTTTTTAACAAAACGAGTGGTACTGTGGAGATTGTGTATAATATTGAAGTCACAAGTTATTCACATGAACCCCAAACTGGACCGGAATGGTTATTTGACTATGATAAATTGTTTGAGTCATTTAACACTCCTTTGGATGATACTGCAGGTACAATCGAAAAAGACATGGCGACGTTGCACTTAAATGACGAAGGCCAAATCTTTCGGACGACCACGTTCGAATCTACATCCGAGCCTACTGCGACTGTAGATGGGTCTCCAGAAGTTGCTGATCCAGAAGAAACTACCACTGAGAATCAGACTCAAGCATCAAGTTCCAACTCTGAGGAAAACGTCCATGAGGAGGAAAATGTAGAAGCTGAGCCTGTTCCCCCATTAGGGGAAATAGGATCCAACTTAGGAGATAATCTAAGAGTTGATGATATAGAGACCTATAGGATTAACAAGAACCATCCAATAGAAAGCATCATAGGAAATCCTAACGAGGGTGTGAGGACTCGGAGTAGTGTAAATAACAACACTGTGTTGTTGTCGATGATAAACGACTCCGAGGCATATCACACATGTCTCTATTCTTGTTTCATATCGCAAGTAGAGCCTAAGAATGTGCAAATGGCACTTAAGGACAACTCCTGGGTTGAAGCGATGCAGGAAGAACTTTCACAATTTAGGAAACTAGAAGTGTGGGAGTTAGTTCCGTTACCTCGAGGGGAGATTGCCATAGGAACCAAATGGGTTTTTAAGTGCAAAAGAGACGATCGGGGTATAGGCACGCGCAACAAGGCGAGGTTAGTTGTAAAGGGTTTCAACCAAGAGGAGGGAATCGATTACAACGAGGTTTTTGCACCAGTAGCAAGGCTGGAAGCCATTAGGTTGTTTCTAGCGTTTGCCTCCTTCAAGGGCTTTAAGGTATGTCAACTAGATGTTAAGAGTGCTTTCCTGTATGGGAAAGTGAAGGAGTTGGTTTATGTAGAACAACCGCCCGGATTTACAGATCCAAAATATCCTGATAGAGTATATCGCTTAGATAAGGCTCTTTATGGATTGCATCAGGCACCTAGGGCGTGGTATGAGACTTTATCCAACCATCTTTTAGAAAACGGTTTTGAAAGGGGTAGGATAGATAGTACTCTGTTTGTAAAGAGGAAGGGTGATCACTTTATCTTGGTACAAGTGTACGTCGATGATATCATTTTTGGATCATCAGACGAACAGATGTGCAAAGATTTCGAGAAGGTGATGAAGTCTAAGTTCGAGCTGAGTGCTATGGGGGAGTTGAATTTCTTTTTGGGGTTACAGGTTCTGTGGATACAACAACAATTTCTTTTTGGGGTTACAGGTTCTGTGGATACAACAATAATTGCGGGATTACGGTTTGGCTTACACTCAAACTCCAATTAGGATAGACAATCAATCTACAATTGCTATAACAAATAATCCAGTGAAACATAATAAAACAAAGCACATAGACATTAGGCATCATTTTATTCGTGATTGTGCTGAAAAGAACTTAATCAAACTGGTAAAAGTGGCAACAGAAGATAATAATGCAGATTTATTTACCAAAGCGTTTGATAAGACACGGTTTGAGTATTTAATTCAACTGAATGGAATGCACAACCCAGAGTAATTTGACCTTAGTAGTAGTAAGTTTATTTTATTGTAGAGTCTTTGTATTTCTTTCTTTATATTAGTTTGCTAATTTAGGAAAGTTTCTATTTTTAGTAAGGTTCTATTTTTAGTAGGTTAGTATATTAGCTTATTTTACTGCTTTTTCTATGAAAACCAAAAGAAAAAAGAGAGAAAATTATAAAAATACAAAAAAAGAGAATATCAGAAAAAGAGTTAAGTCTTAGATACATAGGTTCAAAGTGACGAAAATTAGCACAGTCGTTACAGACTCTAAGTATTTAGGCTTTCACACATAATGCAACTAAATCCTAAGTGTTATACTTTATTTAGTTTGATATGTTGGTAGGAATAATACATATAGGGAATCTCAAGGCTAATAAAATAATCTAGAAAAAGTCAAGCGTGTCACTAACTTAGATGTATGACCAATCGGTCTTAATTTTTATGTACAAGACATACAAACATTGAATCTAAATTAGGTATGCAAACTTTCTGGGGATGTATGGCAACATCAAATACATCTGAAAATGGAAAGAATAGAAATATCATATGTAACTGAGAGTCGAAAACATGCAACTCTGTTGTACGTAAGTACAGACCTGTTGTCTCTGTTTAGATTCGGGTTAGCAGATATGTCGCTTTGTTGTACGTCAGTACAGACCTGTCACCGCTGTCTGCTAACTTTAAAAATAAACCATAAGTCGAACTAAGACACTTTGTTGTATGAAAATACAGACCTGTGTCCGATGTTTGTCTTTTAAAGAAAGTTTGCAAATACCAACAAGTTAGAATCTTTGTCTGTGTGCCTTGATCATAAAAGTATGTCTATGTCTGAGTCACGTAAGATAATTTCTTGATAAATAAAAAGGCCAAGGGATATTCCGAAATGTAGAATGTTTAACGGGGTACAATACCAACAATCGGCTAAATAGGTATGTCACGACAAACAATCAAAGGAATTCAAAAATTCCTAAGTGTGAAAGTTTAAGTACTGAAAGTTAGTATCGGACATCGCTATCTGATTGAACCTCTCTTAGACTATACTCATCAAAAATATGTGTTTAGTATTTAGCTTAGCTTGTAAATTCTTTAAGTTTAGCTTAGGTCTAGAATAAATTTTTTGGTTAAAATTTTATTTTATTTTATTTTTACCTTAGTTTATTTTATTTTATTTTATTTTATTTTAGTTTAGTTTAATTTGTTACTTAGGTAAAAGGTCAAAAGTTACTGAGGGTGCATTCAAAGTTGGATAAAATTAACATTGCGTGAACTATCTTGAGCTTAGGGTAAAAGAATTGGCATAGTTTATCTGGTTACACGATACCGTAGAAAAAGGTTGGAAAAGTTGAATTTATTTCAAAATTTTCGAAATTTTTCTAATGGTGGTTTCGAATCTAAGACAGACTCGAATAAGGAGTACTTCGAATCTGTCAGTAGATTCGAATCTATGCTTAGAATCGAGGGTTGGTGGTATAAATAGGTCAACAGTGAAGTCATTTAAGACTTACTGTTTTCGAATCTATACACTCGAGTCTAAAGGCGATTTCGAATCTATTTCTCGAGTCTATCGTAATTCTCCTAAACGACATTTTGTCGAGTCTCTTACTTGGTGTTTCGATTCTACAGATACATCTAGGTATAATCAACCGGATTGTACAAGATTTGTGTAGTTTTATACACAATTTTAGACTAAATCGTCAAATTTTGAAGTTTTATGGGTCGAAATAGGGTTTTTGCTAAATTACCAAGTTTGGACCTATAAAAGATCAAATTAAAAGCATAAATCAATGATTAGAACCTAGTTGAACTAATGTATGTGATTTACTAAGTTCAAAATGGTTAAAATCTTGGGTTTTTGTTGAGTTATTGGCAGTCGACATTTCGAGTCTGTTCATGGACTTCGAATCTGTTCATGGGTTTCTCGAATCTGTCATTAGAATCGAGATGACCATGATCTTCGAAGCTGTCCATTAGAGTCGAATAGGGACAATTCGAATCTGTCCATAACACTCAATATGGACACTTCGAATCTGTTATTTTCGAATCTATTGTTTATTTGCACTGTTTAATTTAAATTTTATTAAACTTGTAGAAATTTAATTGTGTTAGATTTTGTACTTAAACAAGTACAAAATAAAACAAATTTGAATTTAAACAAGTTTATTGATTTTTAATGAGTCTAACAGTTTTGTTTATTGTGCAGAAATGGCGGTTCGAGCTTTTGTTCCAAAGCATAATATGGTCCTTAATCCAGACAATAATATCCCTGAGGCGCAGGGTTATCGCCAAGTTTTGGATTTCCTAGCTGAATCTAGGATTAGCTTTACTCTATACCATAACATCCCAATTGTTATTTCATACGTACGGCAGTTTTACGACCATTTACAAGTTGATTGCACTGTCACCCCGACAGTTCTAAGAAATAGGATCGCTGGACAGCCGTTAGTCTTCTCTGCAGACATGTTGCGTCAGGTTCTGCAGTTGGGATCTTAGGAACAAGAGGATGGGCCTATTGACTTTCCGTTAAGTATTAGCCAGACTGCTTTTCTGAGGATGGGATACAGTTTAGATGTGACAAAGTCGTCATACATGAAGAGTGGCCTGATTGGGCAATGGAGATTCTTGGTGCACGTATTCATGGTCTGTTTTGCGCCGAAGAAAGCTGGATTTGATTACATAGTGTCAAAGATCCAATCTGGAGTTATTGCATTGGTATATAATCGGAAGTTCAGCTTTTCGCAGATGTTCTTCTCGGAGTTCGTTCATCAAATTGCGGCTCCAGAAAGGGAAAGATTTTTGCTGTACCCAAGATTCGTTATGATGATGATAAGGCACTTCTTGCCAAACTTGCCGCTGTCAAATGACTCTCTGAGTGTTAATGTTATGGACAAACGGATTTTCGCTGATTGTTCCTCACACCGAGGAAAATTGGCTGTTCTTGTTGCTCGTCCATTGTTCGGAGCTATTGTGGATAGGAATTTTCAAGCCCCGGAAGATGCCAACTGGGCAGGGGTCGTTGAGTTTCCACAACAACAACAACAGCAACAACGTCAACAACAACAACAGCCACGAGTTCAAAGACGCCGTCAGAGACCAGCAGTGAGTCAAATCCAGGCATCAAGGCCTTCTACAAGCGAGCAGCCCCAAGCTCAAGAAGCTGGGCCATCAAATGTTCAAGAAGCCGGGCCCTCCAATATTCAGAGTGAAACTGAACAGCTTTGCCAGACGCTAAATGAAATTTGGGAGGCAGGGCCTCATGCAAACGAAGACATTGCCGCAACATTAGTGGGTGAGCTGCTTAGTCCACCAGAAGGTGAAGATGATGTTTTTAGAGATGTAGAGGAGTATGAGCCAGAGAGGGCTGATGGAGGCTTGACATCATCAGAATCAGAATCAGATGATATGGAGGAGCAGGAGGCTGAAGCTCCTGAATCAGTGGCTGCAGATCCCGGAATTCACATCGGAACCTATGGAACTAGGTTGATAGTGAATGAAGCAGCAGGATCGAGGAGGAGAGAGGAAAGGGAATCTGAAGATTCAGACTTTGAAGAAGAGGAAGTTGCTCCACTAGTGACGAGGCAACGGGCCAAACGTCATCGGTTCATGCAAGGGTCTTCTTCGGCATTCACAAGCCAGCCAGAAGTTCCCCAGTCCCAACCTCAAGCCACCGCTCCACCATCACCGCCACCTCAGCATCATGAGCCATATATTCCACCACCATTCATTCCGTCTCCCATTCAGTCCATTCCATCTACCTCAACCGCATATACTGAAAATCAGAGGTTTGTACAACTCAAGGGACGTGTTGACTTTCAGCATGTTCAGATCTTAACCCTCACAAAGGCTGTCGGCGAGCTCCAGGCGCATAACGCAAATCTTGACAAGGACAATGCCGAATTAAGGAAGATTGTGGAGGATGTAAGGGATGAGAACACTGAATTAAAATCTTTTATTGCAGATCAGTCTTCAGAAATCCGATCAATGAGGTCCCTCCTTGAGCAGCTCATGAAAAATCTACATGCTCAGGGGGAGACAAGTTGTAGGGATCAGGAAGTGCAGCATAGAGAGGATGATGACGAAGGCAATGATCCCGGTGCAAGTAAGGAGAATAAGCTTGTAGATTTTCCTGCAGCTCAAGTTACACAAGTTCAGGGGGAGCCTAGTCAAGGTGAAGGAGAAATGGGAGAATCTAGTTCATCAAAACAGCCTACAGACTTTGAAATCAGTTAGATGATTGACGCGCTTATGGATCTCGATGATGATCCTCTGGATGTAGGTTTTGATAATGAAGATGAAGAGCTGGAAGAAGGCGAGTTTGTGCCAGAAGAGATAGTGGACTGGCAGTCAGATGATGAGGTAGTCGCTGATGAGGATGACGAAGCTGATGAGATAGTTGTGCAGCAGAATCCTATTACCGATACCTACATGATTGATGGAAATAGAATTGTCAATGTAGATATAGTAAATGCTGCATTGAATCCTCAGCCATCGACAGAAGAACCTGCAAGAGAGCTAACTAATGAAGAAAAAAGAAAGCTATGGTTCAGGGCTGAAGAGAAGGAGTTAGCGATTAAGAGGACAATGAGAGTGCCGGGTACTGGGAAGCTGTCTGAGCGAATTTTAAGTTGGTTCTTTGACAGAGATCTGCAGCTTTTTGTAATTAAAAGAAAAGACGGGCTTCAGTACATGAGGCGAACATTAAAAGCATTCAACTCCCTACCAAAGATCGAAATCACTGCGTTAGCATGGAAAGATTTGATAAACATTGGAAATGATCCCTATGCGAGCGTAATTGAAAGAATCATAAGAAAGGAGGGGAGATCAAGGAAATTCGAGCGTTTGAATCCAAGGGTCGGGAGAAGAGTAGAGGATCAGTCACGTATAGATCCTCTAACTGGACGACCGTGGATGAGGATTCATTACAAACCAGCTAAATGTCTGAGGAAAGTGCCTCTAAAGCGAATGCCACAGAATGTTTTGCAGAATTTACATTGGTGGTACGCCGACACTGAGACCGGGGAAGCAGTTATAGAGGATTTTGAAGAAAAAGTCATTCTTAGAGTCTACGACCCGCTTCACCCTGTAAACCTCTCCAAAGAAGATCTTCAGATTTTGTATAATTGTAAGATCTCCAGTGACACACATATGGACGGTGAAGCAAGTAAGTATGAAAATGTAGTCAAGGTATGTGTCGTGAAAGGTTTGTATGCTGGTAGTATTTTGAATCAATAAATAAACAAAGTTCTTAAATCAATTGTGTGATTTATTAGAAGCTATCGTCAAGGGGGAGTCTGTTGGTACATCCTGTGTGACGATAGCAGTCTAATTGATATTGCATTGTGTTTTTGATGAGTGTTTGGATATATATGTTTATATGTGTTTGTCTGTTATTGATTGTGTGTTTGAACTTGATGTAACATATTACAAGAAGTTCAAACATAAAGGTCAAAGATTAACTCAAACATAAGTAGAACATAAGTTTCATCACTTAAGTGTTTAAGTGATTTGGCTAGATTCGAATTACACAAAGGTAGACATTCGAATCTGAGATAGATTCGAATGTAGCCTTAGATTCGAATGAAGGCTAGATTCGAGAGTGTCCTTGTGGACAGACTCGAATGGGCCTTGGGCCAGATTCGAGTTTGGCCCCCATCAGATTCGAATCAGGTTCTATAATTAGGGATGGACTCGAGTCATTAGCAGACTTTTAGCAGAATTCGTGAGGAATTAAGCTTAAGGCAATCTCGAGTTTATCAGCTAGGTGAGTGCCGTTTCGGAGAGAATTAGTTCGTAGGAATCCTTCGTGTGTCGTTCGTTCAGCGTCTAATAGTCTCCGTGTTTCGTGGTTGGGAGTTGTCCGTCTAACCGTCAACGAGGATTCCGCACTCGTTCACGGATCCGCATCTAGATAGATCTTGCAGTGGTAGACCTTACACTGCACAGAACCTGGTGAATGTGGCTTGCAGAGATTCCCCGTCTTTGGCGCGGAATTCCGTAAACTTAGCCTTCGCCTCCTCGCTTTTGGCACGATCATCGAGATCTGCCCCCAGCATTTGGACTTCTAGCTCGTCCCACTTTTCTTTTGCAGACATTTTACTGTCTACACCGACCAAAATATCAGTGGGGAGGGCTTGATAAATCAGATATTCTGCCCTCTTATCAGCGTGCTGTCGGTCTCTCTCGGCGTCATTTGCCGGTTCTCTTTCAACCTTTGAGGCTTGGACAGGGGGGTCAGCCTCAGGTCTGGCAGCTATCTCTCGATAGTAGATGACGGGTCCTTCGGATATAGACTGAAGCATCAAGTTCCCGAGAGGTTGCATTCCAACGAACTTAAGGAACCGGGATTTCCATTGTTCGTACTCATCGGGATAGAGAACTGGTGGTCTGTTCTCAGATCCGAGTACTAGAGCTTCGCGAGACATTATGATTATGGGTGCTGATTAAGAATATGAAGATCTTAGAGGTGGAAACTGGACACGGATGGGTTGGACTGAAAACACAAGGTTCTGAATTCGGATGGTGTGACTTCGAATGAACAGTGTTTCTGATGAGGGATCCGAATTCGGTTTGGGTGAATTCGGATGGGTAGGTTTCGGATGGGTGGATTTCGGATGGGTTGATTTCAGATGAACTGATTTCGGATGAATGAACAGTAATTCATGGCTATGGTTCGGATGAGGTTCAAGTTCGGAAGGGGTCCTAATTCGGATGAACAGTACTACGGTTGGGGACCAAGTTCGGTTGAAGCTAATTTCGGATGGACCTAAGGGACCGAATTCGGAAGAACAGAATTCGGATGAACAGTGGACAGGTCCGAATCCGGATGGACCGAAATGGGTATGGTCCGAAATAGGAAAAATTTTAAGAACAAGTCCCAATTGAGAAAATGGAAGCCTGATCTGAACTTCGGATGGTCCGAAGTTCGGATGGGACCGAAGTGTGGTCCGAAATGGGCTTATGGGGGGGGTCCGAAATTCACCTAAGTATGGTCCGAATTGGACCGAAATGAGGTCCGAATTAGGATGATGTGAGGTCTGAAATTGGTGCCTAGATGGTCCGAAATGCTACAGTAGTAATCCGAAATACAACAGGTTTTTTACGATTTCTAAGGCAGAATGAGCAGAATTCGATTTTTTGCAGTTTTAAAGCCTAAAACAGTTCTAAATGATTTATAAACTATTTTAAACACTTTTGGTGATTTACAATGACCTAAAAAACACTTAAAACAACATGAACACGTAAAAAACCCACTTAAAAAACCCATATTTTCAAACTTGAAAATAACCGATTCTTGATGATTTTAACAAGGATAAGGAACTAAATGAGCTTAAAATCAGTAGAGAATAATAATGTGGTGTTTATATGACTATTATAACACAAGAAACACGGAAAAACAAAGGAAAATGAAGATCTAACCGGTTATAATGGAAGAACACGAAGAACACTCAAGAAACCCAACAGAATCCGTATAAATCAGTTTAAATCCACCCCTCTGAGCTCTGATACCAATTGTAATGATGTATTCCCGTATATTTTCAGCACCTTGATGATTTTCTTATCATACACATGATGAAACAAACTCAATAAATGTAATATGATGAAGAAGAGACAATATGAATATTGAGAGTGAATGAACAGTGGCGGCTGGTAATATTCAATTCAAATGTCAACCGTGGAACCAAAAGTAACACTAGGAGCCTTTTCTAGGCTCCTTTAATTAACTTTTACAACATGGCACATTTGGCCCCTAGACTTTTGCATAAACATAAATTACATAGAAATTAAATACAAGACAAATTACAAAGACAATAAATATTACAAAACAACTCCTATGATCGAAATAATAAATCTAACAATTTCTTTTCTGCTCCCCTTGCACATGACAATCCAGATCTTGTTAAATTCCAAAGAATATAAACTTTTTATGATTCATGAATTTAACATCAGATAAAAATCAAATAAAAAAAATGAAAATTTTAAAATTATATATTGAAACTACTGAATTACTAAATCTTAACGATTCAACATACCTAATTTGTATACCAAAAAATTAAACCGCTTTTCATCTAACGCATTGGTAAACAAATCAGCTAGTTGATATTCAGTAGGTACAAAATATAATTCTATATTTCCATTTTCTACATGATCTTTTATAAAATGATACCGAATGTCAATGTGTTTTGTTTTTTAATGTTGCACCGGATTTGATGCAATAGCTATTGCGCTCTGAGAATCACAATATATTGGTATTTTCTTTGGTGTAAACCCGTAATCGCGCAGTTGGCTCTTCATCCACAACACCTGAGAACAACAAGAAGATACGGCAACATATTCTGCTTCAGCTGTAGACAATGAGACGCAATGTTGTTTCTTGGATGACCAACATACGGGTTTGTCACCTAAGAACTGTACTGCTCCAGACGTACTCTTTCTGTCCATCTTATCACCTGTGTGATCAGCGTCAGATAAAGCAGTCAGATTAAATGAAGATTCTCTAGGATACCACAAACCAAGATTTGGAGTTCCTTTAAGATATCTTAAAATTCGTTTCGCAGCTGTTAAGTGTGATTCTTTAGGATTTGCCTGATATCTTGCAGACACATGTAGCAAACATAATATCTGGTCTACTAGCTGTTAAGAACATTAATGACCCAATTATACCTCGATAATGAGTCACATCTACAGGTTTCCCTGAGATGTCCGCATCGAGTTTTGACTTTGAATCCGGAGCCATGGGAGTTTTCATAGGAGTACTGTTGACCATGTTACATTTCTTTAACATGTCTTGTATATATTTTGACTGATTGATAAAAATACAATTAGCTAATTGTTTTACTTGTAATCCTAAGAAAAAATTTATTTCCCCCATCATGCTCATTTCGAATTTTTGGGACATTAAAAATGCGAATTTCTTACAAAATTCTGGATTTGTAGACCCAAATATAATGTCGTCTACATATATTTGTATAACTATGATATCCGACCCCTGACATTTTATAAACAGGGTTGTGTCAACTGCACCTTTTGTAAATCCACATTTCAACAGATATGTTGAAAGTGCATCATACCAAGCACGCGGTGCTTGTTTAAGGCCATACAGTGACTTATCTAAAATATATACATGATCAAGTCTCGAAGGATCAGTAAAACCTTCGGGCTGATATGTATATACTTCATCTGTTAGTTCCCCATTTAAAAACGCAGTTTTAACATCCATTTGATATACTGTAAAGTTTTTATGAGCGGCAAAAGCTAAAAACATTCTAATGGCTTCAATTCGTGCAACTGGTGCAAACGTTTCATCGTAGTCAATCCCTTCTTGTTGGCTGTATCCTTTTGCAATGAGACGAGCTTTATTCCGAACGATTACTCCATGTTCATCTTTGTTGTTTTTAAAGATCCATTTCGTGCCTATAATGGATTTGTATTTTGGGCGCTCAACAAGTCTCCAGACCTTTAACCGTTTGAACTGGTTCAGTTCTTCTCGCATCGCCACAATCCAATCAGCGTCCAGAAGTGCTTCTTTTAACTTCTTGGGCTCTATTTTACTTAAAAATTTAAAAATAAACATTCATTTATGGTTGCCCTTCTGGTTTGGACTGACGCGGATGGATCACCAACAATGTTTTCTATTGGGTGATTTCTTGTCCACTTAACAGTATGTGGAAACGGTTCTATTTGGTCTCGATTGGGATTTTGATCTAGATATGGTTGGGGAGTTACTTCAGATGTTGTAGGTGGGACATCAGAGGTAGGAGCTTCTGAATGTTCAGAAGTAATGGGGGTTTCAGAAGAATATGGAGGTTCAATGGGTTGTACAATCTCAGTAGTCGACTGCACATTTGCTGTTGAGGCTTCTCCAGTTTCTTCTGAAACTTGTTGTTGAGAAAGATCAGAGACTAGAACATTAGTTTTGGGCTTTTCAAAATAGTCTTCATAAAAATTCTCAAACAACTTATGTAATTCTGAGTGTTCTGCATTTTGTTCAGATGACTCCAATGAAGTCTGCATCTTAGGTTCGGGTCCTGAACTGGTGTGTTCAGAAGCCATTACCACTCCTTCATCAAATTTGACATTCACGCTCTCATTGACTGTCTTGGTTCTCTTGTTGTACACTCGGAAGACAACCGACTCCTTTGAATATCCGATGAATATTCCTTCATCTGCTTTTTGATTAAACTTTCCAAGATTATCTTTGTCGTTTAGAATAAAGCATCTGCAACCAAAGACATGGAAAAATTTAATATTAGGTATTCGTTTATTAATCAATTCATAAGGAGTCGTTCCGAATCTCTTATTTATGATTGAACGATTCTGTGTGAAACAAGCTGTTGCAACTGCTTCTGCCCATAGGAATAACGGTAAATTTGAATATGCCAACATCGTCCTAGCTGATTCCACTAGTGTCCGATTTCTTCTTTCAACGACACCGTTTTGTTGTGGAGTTCGAGCAGCTGAAAACTGACGTGTAATTCCTATAGAATTCAAGAATGAGTCAAGTGATTTGTTCTTGAATTTTGTTCCGTTATCTGAGCAGATTGTTTGAATTGTGAGTTGCAACTTTACTTATACTTTTCGGATGAAGTCTATGATCGTTTCGGTTGCATCTGATTTGGACCTCAGGAAGAAAACCCATGTGTATCGTGAATAGTCATCAACTATCACCAATACATATCGTTTCTTATTAATGCTTTGTACTCTCATTGGTCCACACAAATCTATATGCAGTAATTCCAATGCTCTCGTGGATGAGTGTTCTGTTTTGGATTTGTGTGTAGCTCTTGTCATTTTTCCTTTTTCACATGCGGCACACAACTGCTCTTCTTGAAATTTGAGAGTCGGCAGTCCTTTAACTAACCCTCCTTTTGCTAGGTTGGTTAACTCATTGAAGTTCAGATTTGAAAGGCGACGATGCCACAACCATGCTGTTTTAGATGTAGCTTTTGACATTAAGCAGACATCTTTCTTCAGATTAATCAAAGCTAAATCAATGGAGTACAAATTTGTTTTCCTGTTTCCTGCCAAAATTTCCTTTCCTTCTCCGGATCTGATGCTGCACCGATTGGCTTTGAAATTGACTTCTAAACCTTTATCACACAACTGTCCAATACTAAACAAATTGTGTCCAAGACCATCAACATAGAAAACCTTTTGGATGGTAATTTTGTCGTATTTGAGACTTCCGTATCCTTTGATCGGACAAAACTGATCATTTCCAAATCTGACCGTCCCACAGAACTTTTCTACAAAGTCCGTGAGTGTGTCTCGTTGTCCGGTCATATGCTTGGAACATCCGGAGTCAAGATACCAGACATGGTTTACCTATAAGACGAAGTAGCATAAGAGGTACCCACTTGTAGTTGGGTACTTTTGTTTTAGGTAATTCATGCACAGTATTATTTGTTTTTCTAACAGATATGGATTTGAGCTTATCATTTGAAGTTATTTTAGGTACCCACTTTTGTAAAATTCGCGGTGGAATTGTTTTTGAAATATTCTTATGTGGAACCTTTTTCTGTTCAAAAAATGGGTCCTTTTTCTTCGGTTGCCAGACGAGCTTATTAGATTTAACAATTGAAGGCTTACAATTAAAAGAATTCAAAGCAATTAAGTCCGTTCTTGATAACTTTATACAACAATTATTAACAAGTTTATTATTACAGACAGATTGTTCAATTTTGCTATTTCTATCTGTAACAATTTTGTCCTTCACGCGCCACTCTTGTTTTATACTCTTGTCTTTCTGTTCTATTTTCTTCTTTCAACAAACGTGTTTTCTGGAACTGTTCACAATGATATCTGACATAAAAGAAGTATGAGAATTAGTAGATTTAGATACTCGTTTTTTCTGTAAATTTTTCATACCTGTTGAAGATTGGACTTTACGTGCAATTGAGTCCGATGATTAAGATGATTCACCCTTTTCAAAGTTAGGAGACTTAACAATAATTTTAGTTTTCTCCTTCTTTTGTTGTAATAATGGTGAATTTTCAGATGATTTTAAAGAATCTGTAGACATTCTTTGCAGAATTTTAACAGGTTCTTTATTATCATTTGATTGTTTGTTATGCATAGGTTTGATAAATTCATCAATTTTACCAAACATTTGATCTAATGAATTAAAGTCAGAGTGCATGTACAGATCAAATTCTTTTTCTGAATTTATAGAATCTAGAGAAGTAGAGGATTGTGGATCAGACAACTTTATGTTTTTCGGCTGATCTTGCAACATTTGTTCCATTTTTCATAGTTCAGCCTTGAGAGTTCTATATTCTGTCTCAAAATTTTAACTTTCAATTCTATATCAGAATTTATCTTTTCTAAAATTGAATTTGGCAGATATAATTTTTGAGATTGAGTAGGTAATTCAGACAAATCCTTTTCAGAATATGTTTGAATGTACTCTTCTTTAGTATCATGAATATTACTTGTTTCATTTATTCAGGTATAATCACCAGATTTTTGCATTTTGTCTGATCGTAATCTTTTTATTTCTTCACTAGATTCTACTTCTTCAGAGGCTTTCATAAATGTCATTTTTAATCCTAAGTTCATGTATCTGACATCATATAGTGTTGGTGAACTAGATATTGCTTTTGTCAGATACTTTGGATTTTCCCAACCAATTCCAGATTTAGAATTATAAAATTCTGTGTCTTTTGGTTGATTTAAATAAATTGTTTGATCTATTTGCCCTCTTTTGATAAATTCATCTTCCATCTTCTTTATTTTCTCATAAAGTTTAGTTCGTTCTTCAAAAATAGCATGATATTTTATAGAAAAGTTTGAAGCTTCTAATTCTGCTATTCGCAGTCTTTCTTGTAAATCAGATATATTGTGATTAAGATTGAGTATATTGCTTTGAAGTTCTTTTTCCTTATCTTGTAAGTCTGAAACTGCTCGTAAAGCTAAGGCTTTATCTTTGGAAAAGTCTAAAACTAAGTTATGTTCATTACGAAGTTTGTTTTCCAAAGAATGAACATTTTTCTTTTCCGCCTTTAAAGATTTTTCAAACTTTTTAAGCATAAAGGCCATATGAGTTAGTTTTTCTTCTAATATACATGATTCATCAATATCAGAGTCAGAATTAGAATGTACCTCCGGTTTATCTGAACCATCTGATTTTTCAGACTCTGAATCTTCATCATTTTCAGCCTCATTTTTGCCAGTTGCCATCAATGCAACTTCTTCTGTCTCTTGTTCTTCATCAGACTCAGATTCTTGTCTTTCTGCATCCTCTTCATCAGTTAATCCAACCCATACTTCATCTTCAGCTATCAATGCTGATTCGCTCATTTCTGACTCATTGAAAATTTCTGATTTGAGACAAATATGAGCATCTTCATCCAAAATGTCATCATCTTCAGATAGCTGCAACCAGTGGTCATCCTCCGCCATAAGACCTTTGCCAGACTCTTTTTCTTTGGCTAAGAGAGCCTTTCTTGTATAGTAGTCTGAGTTTTTGACTACTGGGGATCTGCATTCTCGGGCATAATGGCCTGGTTTTCCACAGTTGTAACATTCTGACTCTTTCTTTGCTGACTTGTCTGACTTTTCATATTTGTCAGTCTTTCGTGCACTGCTTTCTCCAGATTTCTCATATTTGTCCTTCTTTTCAATTTTCCTCGAGCCTGTTTTATAGCACATCTTGTTGTTGGTTGGCTTTCTGTAAAATTTCTTTTGAAATGCTTTTGTAAGCAGTGCCATCTGCTTTTTCATCTCTTATATTTCTGAATCAGCAGATGAATCTGAGGATTCTGATTCGGAAGATGTACTGCTGACTACGGCTCTTTTCTCCTTTTTAAGCTTGTATTTGCACTTTTTCTCTGCCAGTAGAGCCAATGGGTCAGCAGTTTCTTTCTCGGCTTTCTTCTTTCCTGATATTTTCTTCAACACAACCTCTTGATAGTTGTTGAGGTTTTCAAAGATCATATGAAAATCCATTTCCTCAATATCCTTTGTTTGTTGGATAATCATAGCATATTTTTCCCATTCAGGATTCAGAACATTTAGAAATTTGACATTTATGTCCACGTTGGACTTTGTCACTCCGTTTCGTTTCATTTCACTTACCAAATTCACAAACCTTAGGTAAGTGTTTTCCAGTAGTTCACCTTCACGGGCTCTGAAATTCTCAAACGTCATTAGGCTGTTTCTAGCCCTGTTTGTGGCAGCTCTGTCAGATCCCCTCATGATTTTACACACTTCATCCTAAATTGACTTAGCAGTTTTTGTGTTTGTGAGGGATGTGTAAATATCATTGAGGATGGATATCAACAGTAACTTTCTGGCAGTTTTATCCCCTAATTTTCTCTTCTTTTGGGCTTCAGTCAGGTTTGTGACTTCTACTGTCCTTGGTGGAATTGGAGGATTACCAGTTGGTACTCCTGGAATTGTTTCCATAAAAGTGGCTGGTCCTTCTGTTAAGGATTTAAGCATTTCTTCCGATAGATCATGAAAACTAATAAATTCAAGAAACCTCTCCCTCCATTGAACATATTCACCCCTGTATAGAATTGGGGGTTTGGTTTCTGATCCCATTGCCAGAGCGTCTTTAGACATATTGATTGATATAAGGGAAACTGTCCAAGATCTGATGAACTCTGATTGAGATTGAAAATTTTGATCAAACTTGTAAACACAGATTAGTACTGAAATCTACAACACAGTAACTTGTTAGTAGCAATAATCAACTTGACTCAGACACTGAATAGACTTGATGTTGATGTATTGCAACAATCTTGACTCAGACACTAAGTATAAAACTCGAATGAGTTTGGAGTGAAACTCGAATGAGTTTGGAGTGAAACTCGAATGAGTTTAGAGTTAAACTCGAATGAGTTTAATGTGAAATACGATTGAGTCTTTTGTGAAACTCGATTGAGTCTTTTGTGAAACTCGATTGAGTCTTTTGTGGAACTCGATTGAGTCTTTTGTGGAACTCGATTGAGTCTTTTGTGCAACTCGATTGAGTCTTATGTTGAACTCGATTGAGTTTGATATGAAACTCGAGTAAGTTTGAAAGAAAACTCGAATTTGTTTGAAATGAAACTCGAATTTGCTTTAAATGAAACTCGAATTTGCTTTGAAACTTGAACAAACTTCACTTCAAATAAACTCGATCAACTTTAAATCTAACATGATTGATTGAGGTTCTCAACTCGATTGTCAGTGATTGTCAACTCGAATAACAGAAATATTCAACTCGAATAACACACAGGATATGTGTTTTTCGATTTTCTTAATATTTTCTGATTTTCAAGTCTGAAAGTCAAATTAAATCCTAAAATTTGCCTATTATCACTCAAATTGCAATCGAAGGTGAGGTTTTTGAATACAAACATTTTTTTGTGAAACACCTTTGTGCAAAAATAGATCTAGGTTTGACTTTTTCAATGGAACAGTACACGTTCTTATATTTTTCAAAATTTAACAAAATTGCCTAGATCTTTTTCTGTGTTTTGTGAATCAATTCAAGTTTATACTCAATTGATTCGTCTATCAAACCTTTACCTTCGATCCAATATTCACTGGTAATGATCAACAAATTAAAAACCCTTAGTGATTTTAGGGTTTTTCGAAAAAAAAATCTCAAGAACAGTGAGTATTTTCGAAGAAAAAAAATCAATCTCAGATCAGAAAATTCACCCCTAAAGTTCTCTAATACCAATTCTGAAATACAGTTTCTTATCAATCAAACAACAATATCATATAATCAAGAACAATAAACGGAATTAAAACCAACCAAATGATTATATTGAATGATGACAGATTCTATTACAGAGAGAATAAGATCTTCGTGAACAGTGGCCTTTTCTCTGAATTCTATGCGTGCAAAATAACTGTCAGATACGTTTTATTGAAAGTCAAAGATACTATTTATATACATATTTGACAACTATCAAGGAAATACAAAATAGCCCCTAGACTTTGTTTCCATCAATTAAAAAAATAACCTAACAAGATGAGACAAGAATAGACCCCCATACGGGAAGGCCATGGGCTAGAATGGTGTATAAGCCCGTCAGGTGTCTAAAGAAGGTGCCAATTAAGTCCATGCCACAAGATGTTCTCAGTAACATGAAGTGGTGGTACATAGATAACGAAACTGCTGAAGCAATAATGGAAGATACAGAAGACAAAGTAATTTTGCGATTGTATGATCCGTTGCATCTAATAAACTTATCGAAGGACGACCAGAAGAAGCTGAATGATCAACCTATCTTTTTTCATGAAGTATGGAGGTCTGACGCTAGGAAGTACCAAAAGGTAGTAAAGGTTTGTATAGATGCAGGACTATATGCAGGTAGCAGTCTATATAGTTCTAGTACTTAATCAAAATGTAGATAGTTAGAAGCTATCGTCAAGGGGGAGTCTGTTGGTACACCCTGTGTGACGATAGCAGTCTAAAGTGTGTTAGCATTTTGTGTAAGTCATGTTACAAGGTTTTGAATAATAACTAGTATTTGATCTATGTGATTTTATGTGTTTGATATTTATTGTTTGTATGTTTGAACTTGGTGTAACGTATTACAAGAAGTTCAAAGATTAAATCAAACATAAGTTAAAACATATATTCAAATAGAAGTTTGACATGTGAAATTCGAATTTAGTATATATTCGAATTTAGCATAGAAGGTAAATTCGCGTTGGGCCTGGTTCGAGTTTGTCCCATGACAAACTCGAATGGGTCTCTATAATTAGGGATTAACTCGAATGATTAGAAGACTTTTGCAGAATTCTGGAGAGTAATTGAGCAAAGACGATCTCGAGTTTATCGAGGTTCAGAGAGTGTTTTCGGAGAGAATCATCGCGTAGGTTCATTCGTAGTCGTTCGTACAACGCCGTGGTAGTCTCCGTGTTACGTGAGTGTGATATATCCGTCAAGCCACTAACGAGGATTCCGCACTCGTTGGTGTGTGTCGCGTCTAGATAGATCCGTGGTGTGAAGACCTTACAAGTACTTTCATTTCTTTAGTGTGGAACTGCTTAAATCTGAATTAAGCATCAATTTTAATTATCATGTTAATCATTGGGTTTTGTGTTGATCCTGGTGATTTCAATTATACTGTTAATACATGAGGACGTCACAGTTTGGTATCATAGCATTAGTTTGACGTTTCAAGTGTCCGCGAGGACTTGGACTCAAACTTAGGTAATGATATTAGAATGGACTCCTAGGAAATGATCCGAACTAAGATAGGATTGACATGCACTGGGGGACAAATAAAGGGTAACTGTAAACACTTAGGACCTACAAATAAATGTTCTAAATATAAATTGTTATATTTCAGAACATGTCAAGAGACGATATGACTCCTCAAAATATTTTCCAGATGATGCAAGCTCTCATGGAACAGAACAATGAGTTACAATCCAAAAGAATGGATAAGCACGCTCAGTCATTTGTGGACGAATTAAGGGCCAGAGATGACGCCGAAGCAAAACGTAAAGCTGATAAAAGAAAGAACAAGGAGCAACAACAAGACAATCAAGAGGAAAGACAAGGGGTTGTAGGGTTAAGGACTTCAAAAGTAACGGAACTACTACTTTTGATGGGACTGGAGATGCCGTCACGGAATTGGAGTGGATCACCACCACAGAGAGAACTTTTAGAATCAGCGACAATGCTGAAAAAGACATGGTTAGATTTGCAACTGCAATGTTTGCAAGAGATGCAGTGATGCGGTGGGATGCTATGACTCATGTGTTGACGATGGAGGTAGTGTCACACATGACTTGGAGTGAATTCAAGGAAGTGTTTTCTCAGTAGTAATGTCCGACCGACGAGAAGCGACGTCCAGAGGCGAAATTTCTGAATCTGACTCAAGGAACGAAGACGGTTACATAATACGCTGTCGAATTCACCCATTTAAGTTGGTTCGCACCACATCAAGTTGATACGGAGGAAAGAAAGATAGCCCGGTTTAAGGCCAGTTTAGATTATGAGATTCGCCGAACCATGAGTGGGGTTCGGTATACCATTTTTGTTGGTTTGCTGGAGGCTGCTCTAAATGTGTAGCAGATTGTATTATTATCTGGGTCTGCCATGGGGTCAACTGTTGCAGTACCAACTCAACCGTCGCCGCCTAAAAGGCAACGGGAGTCTGGATCATCCCGATCCTCTTCTCAATCCATTCAACCATCCTCTTCGCCCAAGAAGGGAAAGGCCTATTCAGCCAATATTGAAATGAGAGACTGTAGGAGGTGCAACAAAGCGCACTCTGGAGAGTGTAAAACACAAGATATGTACTGCTTCTGTTGTGGGAAGAAGGACCATCACTGGCAGCATCGTCCTCGAAAAGGAGATGCATGCTACAACTGCCACAAACTTGGCCACTTTGCCAAGGACTTCCCGAAACCTCCATGAGATCAGAGTATTCAACAATCAACGACAAGATCTTCTGGAGCTTCCACTGCTCGCAGGGATCAATCTCAAAGGGCTCCAACAAGGGCATTCCAAATCACAGCTGAAGAAGCAAAAGATGACCCGGAGGTGGTCACTATTACGTTTCTTGTTAATTCAATTCCAACACGAATTTTGTTTAATTCCGGAGGCAACCGTTCGTTTGTCTCCACTTCATTTGCTCGTCAATTTAGTATGTCTACTTCAAAACTGCAATTTGTACTTGATATTGAGACTGCTAGCAACATGTTAGTTAAGGCAGATAAAGTATATAAGAATTGAACCTTACTTGTAGAAGATGTACTATTCAACATAGATTTAATTCCAATGGAGTTTGTAGAGTTCGATGTTATAATAGGTATGGACAGGTTGGTTTATAATGAAGCTCAGATTCTTTGCAAGAAGAGAATGATCAAGATTACCACTCTTGAGGGCCGAGATATTTGTATTTACGGTGATAGACACAAAGGATACTTATGCCTCATTTCAATTGCCAATTCCCGAAAGCACGTTTCTAAGGGTTGTTCCGCTTATTTAGCCTACGCTGTCGATGCAAAGGCTGAAGTTCAATCTCTCCCTGCCATTCCCATTGTTTCTGAGTTTCCAGATATCTTTCTAGAAGATATCTCGGGATTGCCACCTGATCTTCAAGTGGAATTCCGCATTGATCTCATTCCCGGGGCTGCTCCAATAGCAAAGGCTCCTTATCGTCTAGCTCCTGCAGAAATGCAGGAAATGATGAAGCAGTTACAGGAACTACTCGACAAAGGTTTTATACACCCAAGTTCTTCTCCTTGGGGCACTCCTGTATTGTTTGTTAAGAAGAAGGATGGCACACTGTTGGGAAATATTCTAAGTAGTTCAAGCTGTTAGTTAGACTTCTCAAACTGTTAGTAGAATTTCTATGTAAATACAAAGTTCATGCTGTTAGTTGAAGAATCTCGAGCTGCTAGTGTAAAAGTTCAAGCTGCCAAAGTAAATCAACTCAAGCTGCTCTGTTCAAGCTGTCAAGTGATTCAAGTTGCTCAACAGTTTTACAAACAGAAAGTGCTGATTTTCAGGAAAAGATATTTACACGAAGATTCCAGCATATCTACTATCAGAGAAGTCATAGTCTTTCAAGGAAACAAATCAAGAAGCAATATAAATACATAGAATAGGTCTTTCTATTGTATAGGAGTTTTCTGCGTATTCAAGATTGTAATTGCTTTTTGTTTGAGTTTTCTTAAGCCTCTAAGGTTGTAAAACCCTAAGAACAGTTTGTGTTCTTCGTCTAATCAAACAGATTAGAGGTGATTGTAATCATGGAAGTCAGCAATACAAGCAATTCTGATTATTACTTTTGTTTATTTGCTATTGTTTCTAAAAGCTTTTGTTAAAATAATTAAGTGTTATTCCGCAAACTTCATAATTAAACTTTGATTCAAAGCAAGATTATTGATTTATACTTTGATAAATTCAAATCAGTTAGTCTTGGTTAATTAAGTTCAGATCCTGACAAGTGGTATCAGAGCCAGGTTGTTCTTTGTTTTTCAAAGTCGAAAGCTTTCTTTTAAATTTTTAATCTTTTGCAATGGAATTTGATAATAGCAGCAGTGGATCTGGGCAAGGACTCAAAGTGCCTATGCTCAAGCCCACTGAGTTTGAGATGTGGAAACTCAGGATTCAACGGCACATTCAATTCATTGATTATGCCATATGGGAAGCTGTTGAATTTCCTCCTGTAGTTGATCCAGAACTTGATGGTGAGGGAAAACCAGTCAAAACTCCTCCAAAAACTGAACTTGAAAGAAAAGCTAGAATGAATGAAGTGAAAGCTCTTACACTTTTACAAATACCAATTCCTAATGCTTATCAACATCAGTTCAAAAAGTTTTATATTGCTCATTCCTTTTGTAATGCTTTAGAGAAAAGATTTGCTGGTAATGCCAGTACTAAGAGAAATCAAAAGGATCTTTTGAAACAGCAGTATGAGAACTTTTCTGGTGGCAAGAATGAAAACCTTACTCAAATTTTTGACAGGTTCAACAAACTAATAAGTGAACTGGAAAGTGCAAAAGTCAGCCTGGATCAAGATGAGGTCAACAGAAAGTTTCTCAGATCTCTTGGAGAAGAATGGACAGTTTATGCTGCTCAGTGGAGAACAAAAGACACTCTTGATGAAATAGAACTGGATGATGTGTACAACAGTCTGAGAGTGTTTGAGACTGAGATTGATACTAAAAAGAAATCTCTTTCTTATAATCACAATACTGCTCTTCTGTCATCTGATAAATCTAATGGCAGTGATTCCTTTTCAGGTGGTGATGGCAATTCTACTGAAGCTCACTATGAGGCTTTTGTTGCCAATGATGGACTGTTTGCTTTAAATGCTGAAGATCTAGAACAGATTCATCCAGATGATCTTGAAGAGATGGATTTGAAGTGGCAACATGCAATGCTGACCATGAGGGCCAAAAGGTTTCTTAAAAGAACTGGCAGGACCAACTTTCAAGCCAGAACAGAAGGCAAACCAGCTTTTGATAAGTCAAAAGTTGAGTGTTACAAATGTCATAAACTTGGTCACTTTGCCAGAGAATGCAGATCTCAAAGTCAACACTCATCAAGGCCTCAACAAGCTAATCAGGCTTCATCATCAAAAGCACTTGTCTCTCAAGAAGACAATGTGTTTGACTGGAGTGATCAGACAGAGGAAGAGTTTCAAAACCAAGCTCTAATGGCAGAAACATCAAATGTCTCCTCCACTGAACTACCATTTGAGGTAAATTCTAAACTCTGCTCTCAATCATGCAAAAATATGGTTAAAAAGTACAGAGACCATAATGAGAGCATGTGCAAAACTCTAGCTAAGATGGAAGAGAGGAGATATGAATACATGCAAGCCATAGAAGATCTTGAAAAACATATAAATGACTATAAGGATAATGAGATTCAAATGGGACATGATAGAACATATCATGAGTGGGAGAAAAAGGAGCTAAATAAGAAAATAGAATCCCTTAATAAAAAGGTAGAAGAGACTGAACAAAAGGTGTTAGAGGCTAATAAGAAACTAGAATCTGTCAATATAGATCTAGGTAACTTCAAATTGGCTAATCAAAAGCTGGAACACCTAATGGAAGTCCAATTTAAAGATAGGGTAAAATCTCAGGTTAATCCCAAAGAAGGCATAGGCTACAGGGCTACTCCACCTCCATACAACAACAAATACATCTATCCAATGAGTGAAGTTGCTGACAGGCTTGTCAATAAACCATTAGATGAGTCTATGACTATTGTAGATCCTATCCTTAATAATAGTCATGAATCTAAAGAAGACCAGATTCAGAATAGAGACTGTGAGTGTACAACAGTTGAGAAAGAACATAAAACAATGAGTGCACCTACAGAGATCCAAGCCCCCAGTAAGAAAGGAAAAGAGAAGATGACTGTATGCAATGCTGCTCCACAAGTTTCTGTACATTCTAACTGTAACACTGCATCTTCTTCAAAGAATAATAAAAGGGGTAAAAATGTTCCAGTCTGCACATGCCAAAAGCATGGTGTTCAAAAGTTTCCCAAACAACAGCAGGTAAGGGGAAATCAGAGGAACAAGAACCAGAAATTGTCAAATAAAACTGGTTCTCCAATTCAAACAGTCAAAAGATGTTTTCACTGTGGAAGGAAGAATCACTTGGCCATGGATTGTTTTTATAAACCAGCTGTTGCAAAACAGACTGTGATTCATAAAAAATCAAGTCCTACTCATGTAA
The DNA here is from genome assembly GCA_020465985.1 of Centrapalus pauciflorus. Classification (NCBI taxonomy): domain Eukaryota; kingdom Viridiplantae; phylum Streptophyta; class Magnoliopsida; order Asterales; family Asteraceae; genus Centrapalus; species Centrapalus pauciflorus. The sequence goes on from JAANYP010004139.1 coordinate 214,510, forward strand.
AAAATTTAAAGGTCAAACCTTCTACTACAACAGTTCCAAAGAAAACAGTTGATCACAGGCTTTCAAAAGTTAATAAAAAACAGTCCACACACCAAAAACAAGTTTTGGCAAAGCCTAAATTAAGTTTTAAACAAATATGGTGTGTCAAAGACAAATCTTCAGATAAAACTGCTGATGCAAAAGATCAGACTGTTAAGTCAAAATCTGAAGCTGTTAGTGCAAAGTCTGAAGCTGTTAGCACTACAATCACATGTCAAACTGCTAAGCATCAATCTGGAACTGTTTTTGAATCATCTGAGACTGTTGGAAGAAAAGATGATCAAAATACCTGGATACCTCATATAATCACTAAATACTCTCCAAAGACCCCATCAGTGGATCTCACTAAATATACGAAGTCAAAAACAGTATTTAGTTATGTTAATGCACAAGGCCAACCCAAAACCAATTTGGTTTGGGTTTACTCCTTTACTAACTAAGCTTTTATTTGTGCAGGGCAACCACAGGTCATCTCATAAAACAAGATGGCATTTGGACAGTGGATGCTCTAGGCACATGACATGCAATTCTGAGTGCTTGTCAAATTTCAAAGGCTTTGATGGAGGATTTGTTGCATTTGGAGGCAACTCAAAAGGAGGTAAGGTTACAGGTAAAGGTACTGTTAATGCAGGCAACATGATTTTCAATGATGTTCTGTACGTCGAACAGCTTAAGTATAAGGATGTGTCACATGAACTTCAAGTCCATGAATGTTTTAGTCAAAAAGAATCTGGTAAGAGGTTTACCACAAAAGGAGTTCATATGTGATGATCATTGTGTAGCATGCCTTAAAGGCAAGCAACACAAAACTTCTCATAAGGCCAAGGAAATAAATTCAATCTCATCTGCTCTTCAGCTAATTCATATGGATCTATTTGGTCCAACATCTGTTTTGAGTTTGAATAAAAGGGCTTACTGTTTAGTTATTGTTGATGATTTCACCAGATTTACTTGGGTTTACTTTCTTAGGTCTAAAGATGAAACTGCTGAGCTAGTTAAGTCATTTATTCTTAAGATAGAAAACCAATCCAATTCAAAAGTTAAGGTGATAAGATCAGACAATGGAACTGAATTTAAAAATCACATTCTAAACAGTTTTTGTGAGTCCAAAGATATTGCTAGACAATATAGTGCACCAAGAACACCACAGGAAAATGGTGTAGCTGAAAGAAAGAACAGAACATTAATTGAGGCTGCTAGAACAATGTTAGCTTATTCAAAACTGCCAATGACTTTCTGGGCAGAAGCTTTTAATATAGCCTGTTATGTTCTAAATAGGATTCAGGTTGTTCAATCATAAGGGAAAACTCCTTATGAGTTATTCCATAATAGAATACCCTTAATAGTCTTTTTCAAGTCATTTGGTTGTCCATGCACCATTCTTCACACTAAGACTCACTTAGGGAAGTTTGAGAGTAAGGCTGAAGAAGAATTCTTTGTAGGATACTCAAATCAAAGCAAAACCTATAGAGTATATAATAGTGTGTCTAAAACCATTGAAGAAAGTGCCAATGTTGAATTTAATGAAAATACTGCAAATGTCAAAGGCACTGGTCCTGATTGGTTATTTAATTTAGATTCACTAACAAATTCTCTGAGCTTTGTTGAGTATACTGCAGAAGCTGACAGGATTGAAGATGTCAACACAAATTCTCATGCTGTCAATACAAATTCTCAAGCTGTTGGCACAAAGTTTCAAACTGCTGCAGATTCAACCAATTGGGATGAATACACCACTATACCACTTCTGTCATGTGACCCTCCAGGGGTTCTGAATGCTCAACATGATACAAATCAAGACACTGAAGTGCCACTCCCAAGTCCTGAGAGAACAGCTCCAACATAAAGGGAAACAGTCCCAGATTCAAGTCAAGTTGTTCCAGATGCTGAACCATCCACTGATCCTGATGGAGATGATACAAATCTTGGATCTTCTTTTCAGACAGGAAGAGAGCCTACACTCAGAGTTCATAAGTATCATCCTCTCAACCAAATACTGGGTGATCCAAGTACACCTGTACAAACAAGGAAAATGGTTCACAATGAGACTGCTGCTGCTGAACAAACAGTTTCTGAATTCAGTCTAGCTGCTTTTGAACATGCCTGTTTCATGTCTCAGCTAGAACCTAAAAAGGCATCAGAAGCGTTGAAAGATTCATCCTGGATTGAGGCAATGCAAGAAGAGCTTCTACAGTTCAAGATTCAGAATGTATGGACACTGGTTGATCTTCCTAAAGGAAAGAGAGCAATTGGTACAAGATGGGTGTTCAGAAACAAGAAAGATGAGAGAGGGATAGTCATCAATAATAAAGCAAGGCTAGTAGCACAAGGGTACACTCAAGAAGAAGGCATAGATTATGATGATGTATTTGCTCCAGTGGCAAGAATTGAAGCCATCAGACTATTTTTCGCCTATGCAAGCTTCAAAGGTTTTAAAGTGTATCAAATGGATGTGAAGTCTGCTTTTCTATATGGGATAATTGAGAAGGAGGTCTATGTATGTCAGCCTCCTGGTTTTGAGGACTACAAGTATCCAGACAGGGTCTACAAGTTAGACAAGGCTCTCTATGGTCTCCATCAAGCCCCCAGAGCATGGTATGACACTCTGTCATCATACCTTCTACCGAATGGGTTCAAGAGAGGCACTCTGGACAAAACACTTTTCACTAAGTCCATCAAAGCTGAGATTCTGCTTGTCCAAATCTATGTTGATGACATCATCTTTGGATTCTTCAACTTTGAATTCTATGAGCTACCAAAAGCTATGTTACTCCAGATGAGATCTGTTAAGATATCTTGTGATAGAGAAGAGATGAAGAAAGAGTTTTTGAAGGCTGTAAATCAGAAACTTGCACAGTTGTAAGTTTTTGAAAGCCTTGGTTTGTAAATAATAGTTTACTTGTTTATTTCCTTATTTGTATAGAACTTAAAGTCTTGTATAAAGAATTGAAGTTAGAGGGAGGTTGTTCGGAAATATTCTAAGTAGTTCAAGCTGTTAGTTAGACTTCTCAAACTGTTAGTAGAATTTCTATGTAAATACAAAGTTCATGCTGTTAGTTGAAGAATCTCGAGCTGCTAGTGTAAAAGTTCAAGCTGCCAGAGTAAATCAACTCAAGCTGCTCTGTTCAAGCTGTCAAGTGATTCAAGCTGCTGAACAGTTTTACAAACAAAAAGTGCTGATTTTCAGGAAAAGATATTTACACGAGATTCCAGCATATCTACTATCAGAGAAGTCATAGTGCTTCAAGGAAACAAATCAAGAAGCAATATAAATACATAGAATAGGTCTTTCTATTGTATAGGAGTTTTCTGCGTTTTCAAGATTTTAATTGCTTTTTGTTTGAGTTTTCTTAAGCCTCTAAGGTTGTAAAACCCTAAGAACAGTTTGTGTTCTTCGTCTAATCAAACAGATTAGAGGTGATTGTAATAATTGAAGTCAGCAATACTAGCAATTCTGATTATTACTTTTGTTTATTTGCTATTGATTCTAAAAGCTTTTGTTAAAATAATTAAGTGTTATTCCGCAAACTTCTTAATTAAACTTTGATTCAAAGCAAGATTATTGATTTATACTCTGATAAATTCAAATCAGTTAGTCTTGGTTAATTAAGTTCAGATCCTTGCGTATGTGCATCGACTACAGAGAACTCAATAAAGTTACAATCAAGAACAAATACCCTTGCCCCGGATTAATGATCTCTTCGACCAGTTACAAGACGCAAGTTACTTCTCGAAGATTGATCTTCATTCGGGTTATCATCAGCTTAAAGTACATCCAGACGATATTCCAAAAATGGCTTTCAGAACTCGTTACGGACACTACGAGTTTCTGGTGATGCCGTTTGGTCTTACGAATGCGACGGCTGCTTTCATGGATCTCATGAATAGAGTATGCCGGCCAATGCTCGACAAATCTGTTATTGTGTGCATCGATGACATTCTCATAAATTCAAAGAACAAAGAGGATCATGCTACACATCTGAGAGAATTGCTAGAGTTTCTGCGCAAAGAGTGACTTTATGCCAAATTCTCGAAATGTGAATTGTGGTTGAGGCAGGTACGTCTTAACATTTGAAACAATTTCATGATCCTTATACTCAACTATAAACTCTTTTGTTAACTTGTTCCTCCTAAACATACAATTCAGATCCAATTCTTGGGGCACGTGATATCTGGTGCTGGTATTGCTGTTGATTCTGCAAAGATCAAGGGTATCCAGAACTGGGAATCACCTTGCAACACCTCTGAGATTCGCAGTTTTCTAGGATTGGATGGTTATTACCGCCCATTCATCAAAGACTTCTCTAAAATTGCCATTCCTCTCACTAAGCTTACTCGCAAGAACACAACTTTCTTTTGGAAAGAAGAACAACAAGCGGCCTTTTACAAATTGAAGAAGTTGCTAAGTGAAGCACCTGTTTTAGCCCTGCCTGAAGGGAACGAGGACTTTGCGGTCTATATATATGCATCAGGCATGGGTTTGGTAGCAGTGCTGATGCATAGAGGAAATGTCATAGCCTACACATCTAGACAGCTCAAACCGCATGAGAAAGACTACTCTACTCAAGATCTAGAACTAACTGTTGTGACTTTCGCTCTCAAACTATGGAGGCACTATTTGTATGAGACCAAGTGTCAGCTCTACACCGATCACAAGACTTTGAAATATATATTCAGTCAGAAGGACTTGAATATGAGGCAGAGAAGGTCAATGGAGCTGATTAAAGATTACGATTGCGAGATTTTATACCATCTATGGAAAGCTAACATAGTGGCTGATGCCTTAAGTAGAAAAGCGTATTGCAAGGCGTACTGCTACGCCTTGACTTCTACCATGCTTACGTCCACTATCATTTATGATGTAAGAGCTGCTCAACTGTAGGATCTAAAGGAGGAGAATGTAAGGGATGTGAATATCAGAATTCAACAACCATTAATGCAAGATCACGGAACCGGACTTAAAGGTATTTATGGTAGAATATGGATTCCAATGTTCGGGAACATACGAGATGTAATTCATGAAGAAGCTCACCAATCCAAGTTCTCAATTCATCTTGGTAGCATAAAAATGTACATCGACCTGATAGCCGATTTCTGGTGGCCAGGACAGAAAAGAGACGTTGGGTCATTTGTGGAAAAGTGCAGAACTTGCAAACTAGTCAAAGTAGAGCACCAACAACCCTATGGTAGAATGCAACCTCTTCGTATCCCAGAATGGAAGTAGGATCATATTACTATGGACTTCATAGTCAAGCTGCCCAAAACTCGTCATCAACATGATGCCATTCGGGTCATTGTTGACCGTCTGACAAAATCCGTTCATTTCATTCCTATTCGAGAAACCTATTCTTTGGATCGTCTTGCCCAGATCTACATGAACGAAATCGTCATTAGGAATGGTGTGCCTAAGTCTATTGTCTCTGACCGAGATAGAAGATTCACTTCTAACTTCTGGGCTGCCTTGCAAAATGGTCATGGTACTCGTATCGCAATGAGTACTGCTTATAGACCCAGTCTGACGGAGAAAGTGAAAGAACTATTCTGACTCTGGAAGACATGCTCAGAGCCTGTGTCATGGATTTAGGTGGTAACTGGGACGATCACCTCCCATTGGCTGAATTCTCCTACAACAATAGTTACCATTCAACCATTAAAATGGCACCGTTCAAGTTCTTGTACGGAAGGAAATGTAGGACTCCAACTTGTTGGAGGGAAATAGGGGAAACTCCTATCGCTGGACCAGCTCTACTCCAAGAAACAAATGAAAAGATCCACCTCATCCGCCAATACATGAAAACGGCGCAAGATCGACAAAAGAACTATCACGATCGCCGTCACAAAACGATAGAGTTTAAAAAAGATTATTGGTTCTACTTGAAGGTTTCTCCGATGAAATGTGTCACAAGATTCGTGAAGCGAGGAAAGCTATCTCCTCGATTTGTAGGACCCTTCTGGATACTATAAAGAGTTGGGAATCAGTCCTATCAGTTGGACTTACTAGAGGAATTAACAGGAGTTCACCCAGTCATTCACATAGGATACTTAAGAAAGAGTCTAGTGTCCGAAAGGGAACCATGGACTGACCATTCAGATATTAAAGTTGTCGAACGACTAAGGTTCATTGATGAGACGGAGTGCATACTGGAAACCAAAATCAAGAAACTTCGCAATAAGGAGATCAAGATGCTGTTGGTCAAATGGAAGCATCATAAGGGAGCTAACCATACTTGGGAGTCTGAAGAAGACATGAAAACCAAGTTCCCAAGTCTGTTTAGCGCAGCATGACTTCGCGGACGAAGTATAGGCATGGTGGAGCCCATGCTATAACATCCCTATATTATTAATCACTTGTAACTTACAAATTAAGACTCATTTAATGTATTAATGGATTATTATTTCAGATTAAGCAAATTTCGATCACAATTTTAAAATGAGAAAAGATGAGGAGAAATCCTCATCAAAGTTTTTTGAGCAAGCAAACAATAAGGAACCGACATCTGTTGAATAAATGACAATCATCGACCGAAGAATTTTTAAAATAGCAATGATAATGAGAAATTATCATTGTCGTCTTTTGAGCGAGCATAACTTTGAGAAACCAACTTAAAATCGGTTAAATAAGAAAATACGAAATTAAGGGGTGTAATTTGCAAATATGTCAAAATAACAAATAAAAAGGGAGAAAAGTTTTCATTTAACATCATCACTTTCTCTCTCTACTCACTCCCGTCTCTCTCACTCTCTCTCTCTCATGAACTCATGGGTTCTTCATCAAAATCCCAATATCATCAAATTTGAAGCAAAAAATTTGGAATTAAGTTGTAATTACAGGACTATAATCAATACAACAAACAAACTGAGGTAAGGTGTAACATCTGGCATTAAACCAGCTTAACAACTACGACCTAACCAGTTGTTAAGAGCCAATTATAACTCAATCAGTGGTCATTAGAAATTAATCATACAGATTAACAAGGTTCATAAAGATATTCAACTCAGTTAGAATCAAATTCATCGGTGCGATGAACCGGGAAATCAATTAATCTGATCGATTTACGATAAGAAGGATTAATTCAACTAAGTACGTAATTAAATTATGATTAGTGACACTAATCATACACTAATACACTTACTAAACATTAATTATGCAAGACAAAAACAATTCATTAAAACAATGTATCCAAAAGTATTTATCAATTTACAAAAAAAGGAAAATACAAGAATACATTTCTAAATACTTTTATACAAAAAAAATAAAAATACCCCAACATATCTCAAGAAATCCGGCCCTAGCATGTACTATATAGAGTTTGACTTATATTTTTTTATTACAACCTCCATAACACATCAAAATCAAATCCCCATTCACAATCTTCTTTCATTTCAACCAAGATCAATCTCCACCTCCATTTGATGACCAATTTTCCATATAAATAGAGGACATCTCTTCATTCATTTCCACACCTTCAGAAACACAAAAAGTCTCTCTTTTCTTCCTCTCAAAACCGGCCACCACCTCTCAAACATAGCCAAAACTTTGCAATTTTTGTTCTTTCAATATTTCAAGAGTTTTTGGTGCAATCATTCAAGAGTTTCAACGTCTACGTGTTTGCAATCTCTAAAAACATCAAAGTAAGTAGATACTAGCCTATTACATCTTGTATTTATATTTATATAAGTCTTGCATAATATATATAATCACCAACAACAAAAAGTTTCATAAAAACTCAAGTTTATAAGTCACAAGTTTTTGTTTTTAAGTTGTTTTCTTTAAATGTGTTTATAAATATATAAACACATCACAAAAGTGTAAATATTATGAAAAACAAGTGATATATATATATATATATATATATATATATATATATATATATATATATATATATATATATATATATATATGTGTGTGTGTGTGTGTGTGTGTGTGTGTGTGTGTGTGTGTGTTTTATAACTTTTATATAACTAGTCTTTGAATAAACAATAAAAATCACTAGTTATTTAAAGTTTATGAACTATAATTTCGGCAGAAAAGTTGCATCGACTTTGAAAAATCATAACTAATTAATAACTTAACGAAATGAGTTGATTATTGTCTCAAAAGTTAGATCTATGTCTTAACTAAAAATCTAGAAGTTTTCATAATTTAATATGGAGTTTAGAACCCCCAGATATTATTTGGGAACCCGGAAGTTTGACAGCTCAAAAATGGCCAACATAGGGTTTTCAACAAGCTTTTTCCCTAACCTAAACAACTCGAAAAATGGCCGTTCTTGACATTAAAAATTCTTTGTATATAGTAGTTTAATTTCAAAGAAAACCAAAGCCTAATCGTTTTGGAGCTTGGTCAAGAACAGCCTCAAAGTAGGCCGAAAAACCATCAAAAAGCTGAAAAGTTTATATATATATATATATATATATATATATATATATATATATATATATATATATATATATATATATATATATATATATAGACTTGACGTTTTAAGTGGGTGTTATTTATAAACATGTAATGTTGGGTGATTTAAGACACAAAAACCTATATATATATACATATTATCATATATGAGAGTTATTAAGTCCCTATTATCATTTAGGGCTCGATTAAACACATCCGGTGCATCACCCAACAATCTACGTTAACTTGCATTTTACGCAAATATTTTGCCATCACTCTCGGTGAGTCTTCATAGCCCCTATTTTCACACTATTATATTTTGGGGTTGAAATACATGCTACGTTTTCATGTGGATACGGAAACAACTTCATTACTATTATCTATTACACATGTGGTTCCATCAGCCCTCAAATCAAGAACCGTTAATTGCATTTATTTGTAAGCGCGAATATATTGTTAATAGATCTATCAGGAGTCATGTCCTCCATTCGGGTTAGTCTTATTCGGCTAACAGCAGGATGCATATACATTCAACACACGGCATTACGTATAGGAATAGTGCACAGGGCAAACTCATTTACATAAGCTTCGGTTGCATGATGGTCTATATGTAATACATAACATGGAATTTATGATTTTATAAATTCAAACTCAACTGTTGTTGTCCATACAAGTCAGATTTACGTGTAAACCTATGACCTCACCAACATATTTGTTGACGTATTTTAGCGTGTATTTTAAGGAAATTATGGCAAGTGCACCGCACCGGAAGTATTTTCAAGCTTCCGTACTTTTGGAGTCGCATGAATTTTCAAACCATCGGAGATTTAGTTGCATTATTTTGATTAATTTAATTATGTATTTAAATCTCTGTATCTTGCGAACTACTTACACCTTATGATGATTATGTAAAACATTTCTATATTTCAAAGTTATATTGATGTATTTTTGAAAACGTTCATATAGTGGTCGTTCGTTATAATTATGGTTATGCTTCCGTGACGTCACGCTTCATTGCCAAACGGGGTAACGGGGTGTGATAGATTGGTATCAGAGCCATAATTACAGTGAGCTAGGTTGCATTAGTACCCTAGAATATAACTGCACATAAGTTTTACTAATTTTTCCTTGAATATCTTGTAAGTAACTAATAGACTATAAATGGACCTTGATGGCAGAAAACATGTCAAACCAAGTTGTAATCATCTTGTCTGACTCTAAAGATGATTATGCTCCTTTAAGCCCGGAGGACACAGAGGTGTTCGTAGAAGAGGACCCATCAGAAGAGGAAGACCCCTCTGAAGAAGAAGACCCAATGGAGGAATCCGAGGAAGAACCCATGGAGGAAGACAAATCTGGAGACGATCCACCACCCCCGGTGGTCCCCTCTTATATCTCGTATCACCCGAAGGTTCCATCATTTACACCATACCGCCCTCATCCCAATGGCCCAAAGATGCTCTATACACCCTGCAAAAGAGTTTTCATGCAAAGACGGGAGTCTATCCCCGTGCCAGCACCACAACCAAGATCACCACCAAGACGATGGGAAAACGCCCGAAGATGGGATTGGATGCCCGGAACCCTCCAAGAATGGAGGCGGGTGGAGGGAATCCCCCCCACTTTGAGATCGGAGGACCATCCTCTGCACCTACCCCATCACTCACCAAAGAACCCGCCCAACAGACCATACCACTCTTGGTAGCACGGTCTTCAAGGCACGACCTCCAGATTCGGTTGCTTAACCAAGACATTGGAGAGATGACAGCCCGTTTAGAACGGGAGGAGTTACAAAACTCCAACCTGTACTGGGCCAACCAGCACGCCCTCGCCATCGAGTAGGACGGACAAGATGAGCTTCGGCAATGAATAGCCGAGAGCGAGGCCCGTATTGAGAAGCCGACTCAGCGCCTCAATGCATTGGTAATAACCCGCCCCAATGTAAGAAAATTATGAATGATTAATGAAAATTGCAAGTTATTTATGAATATGTGTTTGATGATTATAGAACTGTGCCTTAAGAAAAATTTAAATGTTTAAGACTCAACTTCTTACACTATGCTCTTTTCTTTAAACTTTAAGATAATGCCGACAAAGAGAGCTATGAACACCGCTGATATCGAACAACTGGTCGCACATCGAGTGGCAGCAGCTATAGCCACCTATGAAACCAACAAAAACAGCACCGCAAATGGCGACGGAGGTGCTAGTCGCACCACGGGAGGATCTGATTCAACCCAGAAGGGGTGTGGAATCAAAGGATTTTTAAGCTGCAAGCCACAATACTTCAACGGAACAGAAGGTGCTATCAGACTAGTTCATTGGTTCGAGAAACTGGAATCTGTGTTTCGCGTCAGTGGTTGCATCGAGGATGAGAAGGTCAAGTTCGCCACTCACACTCTTCAAGATGGCGCCTTGACATGGTGGAATTCCTATGCCCAGTCTGTGGGAATTGATACAGCTTACCAACTCGCTTGGACCGATTTAAAGGAATGACCGATGAGTATTGCCCGATAAATGAGCTACAAAAGATGGAGTCAAAGTTCTGGAATCTGGCTATGAAAGGAACGGATGTAGCAGGATACACCAATTGTTTCCATGAATTGAGTCTGTTATGCCCCCAGATGGTCACTCCGGAATACAAGCGTATTGAGCGCTACATTTTGGGACTTGCCCCCCAAATCCAAAGGAATGTCACCGCATCCAACCCAACTACTATTCAGAGCGCCATCCAAATGGCGAACAACTTAATGGACCAAGTGGCCCGAAGGAACGAGGCCAAAGCCGGGGAAAACAAGAGGAAGTGGGAAGATAAATCGGGGAAAGGTTCGGGTTCACAGTCTAAGAAGCCCGGAACAATCAAAGCTTTTGTCGCCGGCTTTGAGTCTAGGAAGGGCTATACCGACACTAAGCCATGGTGTAACCGATGCTACTACCATCAGGTAGGTCCCTGTCCAACCCCTTCTGGGAAATGTAAGAAGCAGGGTCATCTAACCCAAGACTGTAAGTTCAACACCAACGGAGGCAGCAGCGGCACGCAAAGAAGCTGCTTTGAATGTGGGAACGCTGGGCATTTCAAGAAGGATTGCCCCAAGAAAAGGAACAATGGTGGAGCTCAAGGAGGAGCCTTTATATTGGGAGCAGGCGACCCTCGTCAGGATCCCAACGTAGTGACGGGTACATATCTTCTTAATGATATGTATGCTTATGTGCTATTTGATACTGGGGCTGATAGAAGTTTTATATCTGCTAAGTTTAGTGAACAACTGAATGCCACTCTTTCCCCATTAGAAAATGCTTATGCCGTAGAAATAGCGGACGGAAATTTGATTGAAGTGAATAGTATAATTAAGGAGTGCACACTAAAATTGGCAGATCATCCCTTTAAGATAAACTTGATGCCTATTGAACTCGGAAGTTTCGATGTAGTTATCGGTATGGATTGGTTGTCAGACAACCATGCCGAAATCTTATGTGGTAAGAAATTCGTAAGAAGACCACTTAAGAAAAAGAAAGTCCTCACAATCCAAGGAGAAAGAATCGCCAGCTGAACGTCATCTCTGGTCTAAGAACGAAGAAATGCCTTCGATGAGGATTTCAAGCAGTGTTAGTTCAGCTAGTGGAAAAGGAATCGAATGAGAAGCGACTCGAAGAAATCCCAGTAGTGCGTGTTAACCCAAAAGTCTTTCCTGAAGACTTGCCTGGACTTCCACCAACTAGGCAAGTAGAATTTCAGATTGACTTGGTGCCTGTAGCTGCACCTGTCGCACGAGCACCCTATCGATTGGCACCGTCAGAGATGCAAGAATTATCCAATCAGTTGCAAGAACTGTTGGAGAAAGGATTCATCCGACCAAGTTCCTCACCTTGGGGAGCTCCAGTCTTCTTTGTCAAAAATAAGGACGGATCCTTTAGGATGTGCATCGATTATCAATAGTTGAACAAGTTAACGATCAAAAACTGGTACCCTCTCCCCAGAATCGACTATTTGTTCGATCAACTCCAAGGATCTAGTTTTTACTCTATGATTGATCTGCGATCCGGTTATAACCAAATAAAAGTTCGGGAAGAAGATACACCGAAAACAGCGTTCAGAACTCGTTATGGACATTACGAATTTAAGGTGATGCCATTCGGTTTGACCAACGCACCAGCAGTATTCATGGATCTCATGAATCGAGTGGGTAAACCGTATTTAGAAAAATTCGTAATAGTGTTCATAGACGATATCCTTATCTATTCTAGAAATAAGGAGGAGCGTGAGCAGCATTTAATGTTAATTTTGGAACTTCTAGAGAAAGAACAATTGTACGCCAAATTCTCTAAGTGTGAATTTTGGCTACGAGATGTAAAATTCCTAGGGCATGTAATCAATAGCCAAGGGATTCAAGTAGACCCATCAAAAATCGAGGCCATTAAGAACTGGGCAACTCCTACGACCCCCACTGAAATCCGTCAGTTCCTAGATCTTGCCGGTTATTATAGGCGATTCATAGAAAACTTCTCGAAGATAGCTGGTTCTTTAATGGAATTGACTCGAAAGGACATAAAGTACAACTGGGGTAAAAATCAGGAAACGGCATTCCGACTGTTGAAACAAAGATTGTGTAGTGCACCTATGCTGTCCCTACCGGAAGGAACAGAATATTTTGTTGTTTACTGCGATGCCTCACACAATGGATTGGATTGTGTGTTACTACAAAGAGACAAGGTTATCGCTTATCCATCGCGACAAGTTAAGGTTCATGAGGTGAACTACACGACTCACGATTTGGATCTTGGAGCTGTGGTATTTGCTCTCAAGATATGGAGGCACTACCTATACGGTACGAAGTGCACGGTGTTTACAGATCACAAGAGCCTTCAGCATATTCTAAACCAAAAGGAATTAAACATGAGGCAGCGATGCTGGGTTGAGCTGCTTAGCGATTATGACTGTGAGATCCGTTATAATCCGGGTAAGGTAAATGTAGTAGCTGATGCGTTAAGTCGGAAGGAACGGGTTAAACCTTTAAGGGTACGAGTTTCGGTCATGACTATACAGTCAAACCTAAACTCTCAAGTCCGCAAGGCACAAGAGGAAGCAGTCAAGGAAGGAAATCTGATGTAAGAGGCCTTGAGAGGAATGGAATAGCAGTTTGAAATCAAGTCAGATGGATGTCGATACTTCATGGGCAGAATTTGGATACTAAAATTCAGAGGATTGAGGAAGCTGGTCATGGATGAAGGGCATAAAGCAAGAAATGCTATTCACCCAGGGTCAGATAAGATGTATCACGACTTGAAGGGAATGTACTGGTGGCCAAACATGAAGGCTGACATTGCTACATATGTCAGCAAGTGCTTAACATGTTTGAAAGTTAAGGCTGAGCACCAGAAACCATCAGGATTCTTGGTTCAACCAGAAATACCCCAGTGGAAGTGTCACACCCTGCTACCCCGGTTGGCAACGAAGCGTGACGTCGCGGAAGCGTAACCATAATCATAATGAACGACCACTACATGGACGTTTTCAAAAATACATCGATTTAACTTTAAAAGGTAGAAATGTTTTACATAACCCGTAAATAATAAAGAGTAGTTCGCAAGGTACAGAGATTTAAATACATAATTAAATTATCCAAAATAATGCAAATAAATCTCCGACGGTTTGAAAAGAATGCGACTCCTTAAGTGCGGAAGCTTGAAAGTGGTTACTTCTGAAGGCATACTTGCCTTAATTACCTGAAAATACATGCTAAAATACGTCAACAAAAATTGTTGGTGAGCTCATAGGTTTACGCGAAAAGACCAGTTGTATGGACATTATCAGATGAGTTGAATTTATAAAATCATAAATTCCGTGTATGTATTACATAAACCATCATGCAACCGAAGCTTAATTAGAATGAGTTTGCCCTGTGCAGTATTCCCATACGTAATACCGTGTGTTGAATATATATGCACTCGCTGTTAGCCGAACCGAGCTAACACGAATGGGGGACATGACTCCCAATAGATCTATCCACAATATACTCGCGCTTACAAATAAATGCAATTAACGGTTCATGATATAAGGGCTGATGGAATCCGAACATGTAATACATATAAGAAATAAACAGTTTTGATGTCCATATGAAAACAGTGCATGTATTTCCACCCCAATAGATAGTGAAAAATAGGGGCTATGAAGACTCACCGAACTTGTGATGGCAAAATATGCGCAAAATGCAAGTTTGCGTAGTTTGATGGGTGATGAAACCGGAGATGTTTAACCGAGTCCTAAATGATAATAAGGACTTAATATTACTAATATATGATAATATGTATATTTATAGATTTTTATGTCTTAAATCACCCAACATTACAAGTTTATAAATAAGATTTGCTTAAAACGTCAAGTTTATATATATATACAATTTTCCAGCTTTTTCGGAGGTTTTTCGGCCTACTTTGAGGCTGTTTTTGACCAAGCTCCAAAATGTTTTAGACTTTGGTTTTCTAGGACATTAAACTACTATATACAAAGGATTTTTAGAATCAAGAACGGCCATTTTTCGAGTTGTTTAGGTTGGTGAAAAAGCTCGTTAAAAACGCTATGTTGGCCATTTTTGAGCTGTCAAACTTTCGGTTTCTCAAATAATTTCTGGAGGTCTTAAACTTCAAAATAAATTATGAAAAATTGCAGATCTATAGTTAAGATATAGATCTAACTTTTGAGATGAGAATCAACCCATTTCGTTGAGTTATGAATTAGTTATGATTTTTCAAAGTCGACATAAATTTTCTGCCGAAAATCCGTAGTTTATAAACTTAAAACAACTTATGATTCTTGTTGTTCATTCCAAGACTACTTGTATAAAAGTCATAATAGTTATAAAAACACATATATTTCACATGTTTTCATAATATTAACACTTTTATAATGTGTTCATATATTCATATGCATATTTAAAGAAACAACTAAAAATAAAAACTAGAAACTTATAAACTTGAGTTTTTATGAAACTTGTTGTTGTAGGTGATTATATATATTATGCAAGACTTATATAAACATAAATATAAGATGATATAAGCTAGTATTTACTTACTTTGATGTGTTAGAGGAATGAAAATGAGTAGAAGACTTGATCTTGAAAGAGTTGCACAAGAAATTCTCCTTGAACACATGAAGAACAAAAAGATTTTTGAGGTGATGTGTGTGTGGCCCTTGTGGCCGGATTTGAGAGAGGGAGGGAGAGAGTTTTTGAGTTGATGAAGGTGTGAAGAATAAAGAGGATTTGGGTCTCTATTTATAGAGGAAAGTTGGAGGTTGAAATGATGTAAGATATGGAGGTTGAGTGTAAGATTTTAATGAAATGAAAGAGGGATGGTGAAGAAGGATTTGATCTTGATAGGTTGAGTAAAAAAAAATATTTATCAAGTGTCCTTGTGTCCTTCACAAGGCCGGCCATATGGGGTATTTTAAATGTATTTTCATTTTTTTTTGTATAAAAGTATTTAGAATGTATTCTTGTATTTTCCTTTTCTTGTAAATTCAAAAATACTTTTGAATGCATTGTTCTAATGAATTGTTTTAGTCTTGCATAATTAAGGTTAAGTAATTGTATTAGTGTATGATTAGTGTTACTAATCATAATTTAATTATGTACTTATTTGAATTAACCCCTCATATCGTAAATTGATCGGATTAATTGATTTCCCGATTCATCGCACCGATGAATTTGATTCTAATTAAGTTGAATTTTCTAATAAACCTTGTTAATCACTTGATTAATTTCTAATGACCACTGATTAGGCTAAAATTGACTATTAAATGTAGATTAGGTCATTATTGCTAACCTGGTTTAGTGTCGGATGTTACAGTCTCCCCCTGTTAAGGGAATTTCGTCCCGAAATTAGCTCGTGTTCTCCATTTCTTGAGTATTTGAGAATAGGTGAGAGTACTTTTCCCGGAACT
The DNA here is from genome assembly GCA_020465985.1 of Centrapalus pauciflorus. NCBI lineage: Eukaryota > Viridiplantae > Streptophyta > Magnoliopsida > Asterales > Asteraceae > Centrapalus > Centrapalus pauciflorus. The sequence continues at coordinate 230,886 of JAANYP010004139.1, forward strand.
GATCCTCGCGTTCCCACGTAAACTCAGGACCTCGCTTAGAGTTCCATCTGACTTTTATTATCGGGATCCGGCTGTGCTTTAGTTTCTTGACTTCGCGGTCCATTATTTCTACAGGTTGCTCAATGAAGTTCAACTTATCGTCTAACTCCAGCTCGTCCATGGGTATAACGAGTGATTCATCAGCCAGACACTTCTTAAAATTGGACACGTGGAAGGTATTATGAATGTTACTAAGCTCTGGGGTAGATCGAGTCGGTAAGCTACCGGGCCAATTCTTTTGGTGATCTTGAATGGTCCGATATAACGAGGATTGAGTTTTCCTCGTTTCCCAAAACGGATTACGCCCTTCCAAGGCGAGACTTTTAACATTACTTGATCTCCCTCTTGGAACTCCAAATCCTTCCGTCGAATGTCTGCATAACTTTTCTGTCGATCCCGCGCGATTTTTAACCGGTTACGAATCTGGGCTATCTTTTCTGTAGTCTCCTAGATGATTTCCGGTCCAGTAATCTGACTATCTCCTACTTCAGCCCAACAAAGAGGTGATCGACACTTTCGACCGTAGAGTGCCTCGAATGGGGCGGTCTTAATGCTTGAGTGATAGCTGTTGTTATAGGAGAACTCGACTAATGGCAGGTGTCTGTCCCAACTTTTGCCAAAATCGATGACACATGCCCTCAACATGTCTTCCAGCGTCTGAATCGTCCTTTCACTCTGACCATCCGTTTGTGGGTGATAGGCTGTGCTCATATCTAGACGTGTACCCAGTGCTTCTTGCAATGACTGCCAAAATCTTGATGTGAACCGGCTGTCCCTGTCTGATATAATTGATACAGGTACTCCATGTCTTGAGACGACTTCTTTAAGATAGATTCGTGTTAACTTATCCATCTTATCAGTCTCCTTGATGGGCAGGAAATGTGCGGTTTTGGTAAGTCGATCCACAATCACCCAAATAGTGTCATAACCTCCAGAAGTCTTTGGCAACTTGGTGATGAAATCCATGGTGATGTTTTCCCACTTCCACTGGGGTATTTCTGGTTGAACTAGCAATCCTGATGGTTTTTGGTGCTCAGCCTTAACCTTCAAACATGTTAAGCACTTGCTGACATAGGTAGCAATGTCAACCTTCATATTTGGCCACCAGTACATTCCTTTCAAGTCGTGATACATTTTATCTGCCCCTGGATGAATAGCATATCTTGTCTTATGCCCTTCATCCATGACCAGCTTTCTTACTCCTCCGAATTTTGGTAACCAAATTCTGCCCATGAAGTATCGACATCCATCCGGCTTGATTTCAAACTGCTTATCCATCCCTCTCAAGGCTTCATCCAGTATATTACCCTCCTTGACTGCTTCTTCTTGTGCCTCGCGGACTTGAGAGTTTAGGTTTGACTGTATAGTCATGACCAAAGCTCGGACTCTCAAGGGTTTAACCCGTTCCTTTCGGCTTAGGGCATCAGCTACGACATTCGCCTTCCCCGGATGATAACGAATTTCGCAGTCATAGTCACTAAGTAGTTCAACCCAACGACGTTGCCTCATGTTTAACTCTTTCTGGTTCAGAATATGCTGAAGGCTCTTATGGTCTGTGAATACTGTGCATTTAGTTCCATACAGGTAGTGCCTCCATATTTTGAGAGCAAACACCACTGCTCCAAGCTCCAAGTCATGAGTCGTATAATTCACCTCGTGAATTTTGAGCTGCCGTGATGCGTAAGCAATGACTCTATCCCTTTGCATGAGCACACAACCTAATCCATTGTGTGAGGCATCACAGTAGACCACAAAATTTTCAGTCCCTTCAGGTAAGGACAGAATTGGTGCACTACACAACCTTTGCTTTAACTGCTGAAACGCCTTTTCTTGCTCTTCACCCCCGATATACTTCACATCCTTTCGAGTCAATTCCGTTAAGGAACCCGCTATCTTTGAGAAGTTTTCGATAAATCGCCTATAATAACCGGCAAGTCCTAGAAATTGGCGGATTTCCGTGGGGGTTCTAGGAGTCGCCCAGTTCTTTATGGCCTCGATTTTTGATGGATCAACTTGGATTCCCTGGCTGTTGATCACATGTCCAAGGAATTTAACTTCTCGCAACCAAAATTCACATTTTGAAAATTTGGCGTATAACTGTTCCTTTTCTAGCAACTCCAAGATCAACTTGAGATGCTGTTCATGTTCCTCCTTATTTTTGGAATAGATGAGAATATCGTCTATGAACACTATTACAAATTTGTCCAGATACGGTTTACACACACGATTCATGAGGTCCATGAATACGGCTGGTGCGTTAGTCAAACCGAATGGCATTACTTGGAATTCGTAATGTCCATAACAAGTTCTGAATGCTGTCTTGGGTATGTCTTCTTCCCGAACCTTTACTTGATGATAACCGGATCGCAGATCAATCTTAGAGTAGATACTAGATCCTTGCAGTTGGTCAAACAGGTCATCAATTCTGGGGAGAGGGTAGCGGTTCTTTACCGTTAACTTGTTTAGCTCTCGGTAGTCTATGCACATTCTGAAGGATCCGTCTTTCTTTTTCACGAACAAGACCGGAGCTTCCCAAGGTGAGGAACTTGGTCGAATGAATCCTTTATCCATCAACTCTTGTAATTGATTGGATAGCTCTTGCATCTCAGAAGGGGCGAGTCTATATGGGGCTCTTGCGACCGGTGCAGCTCCCGACACCAAATTGATTTGGAACTCTACCTGCCTAGTTGGCGGAAGTCCAGGCAAATCTTCCGGGAAGACCTTCGGATAGTCACGAACCACTGGAATATCCTCGGGTCGCTTCTCCTCCGACTCTTTTTCTACAATTTGCACCAGTACTGCATGACAACCTTTCCTAAGGCACTTTAATGTTCTTAGGCCGGATATGACATTCAACTGTCGGTTCTTTCTTTCTCCTTGGACGGTTAGGAACTTCTTCTTGTGGAGTGGTATCCGTACCACTTTCTTACCACACAAAATCTCGGCATGATTGTGTGACAACCAATCCATACCAACTACTATGTCGAAACTTCCGAGTTCTATAGGCATCAAGTCTATTTTAAAGGGATGATCTGCCAGCTTCAGTGTGCATTCCTTAATGATACTACTTGCCTCTATTATTTTACCGTCAGCCAGTTCTATAGTATAAGAGTTGTCTAAGGGAAAAGGAGCGGCATTCAATTGCTTACTAAACTTATCAGATATAAAGCTCCTATCAGCCCCAGTATCAAAGAGTACGTAAGCATAAATGTCGTTTAAAAGAAACGTACCTGATACCACGTGGGGATCTTGACGAGCGTCACCTGCTCCCAACACAAAAGCTCTCCACTGAGCTCCTCCACCATTCCTCAGTTTCGGGCACTCACTCTTGAAGTGCCCAGTAACTCCACATACAAAGCAGCCTTTTTGATTGCTGCCACTGGTTCCCGGGGCTCCCGTTTTACAGTCCTTGGCCATATGCCCCAAACGTTTGCATTTCTCACAGTGGGTTGGACAGGGACCCTGGTTGTGATGGAAGGTGCATTTAGTGCAGAAAGGCTTGGTACCGGTATAACCTCTTCTTGGCTCAGCTCCAGCTGCGTAAGCCTTAATGGTCTCGGGCTTTTTGGATTGTGAACCCGCATTCTTCCCCGTCTTGTCTTCCCACTTTCTTTTGTTCTCCCCGGCCTTGGCTTCATTTCTCCGGGCTACTTGGTCCATAAGATTATTGGTCATCCTGATGGCATCCTGCAGGGTGGATGGGTTTGAGGCAGTCGCATTACCTTGAATTTGAGGAGCGAGTCCCCAAATGTAACGTTCAATCTTTTTGTACTCCGGGGTCACCATTTGAGGGCACAGAATGCTTAGCTCATGAAATCGGTTGGTGTACCCCGTCACATCTGTTCCCTTCATCGACAGGTTCCAGAACTCCGATTCCATTTTCTGGAGTTCGTTCCTTGGACAGTACACGTCCGTCATCATTTGCTTCAATGCGGACCATGTGAGCTGGTAGGCTTCATCGATACTTACAGACTGGACATAGGAATTCCACCATGTGAGGGCGCTATCTTGTAGGGTGTGAGTAGCAAACTTCACCTTATCTCTCTCAGCACATCCGCTGACGCGAAAGACAGATTCTAACTTCTCAAACCATCGTATCAAGCCAACGGCTCCTTCAGTTCCGTTGAAATACCGGGGTTTGCAACTTAAAAATCCTTTAATTCCACAACCTTTTGCGTGGATTTCCGTTCCTCCCGTGGTGCGGCTAGCACCACCATCTCCATTTGCTGAGCTATTCCTATTTGCCTCATACGTGGCTATAGCGGCAGCCACTCTTTGTGCGACTAGCTCTTCAATGTCAGCAGCGTTCATTGCTCGTTTCGGCGGCATTATCTTAAAATTTTTAAAGAAAAAGCATAGTGTAAGAAATTGAATCTTAAAGAGGTAAATTTTCCTTAAAGCACAATACTATAATCATCAAACACAATTTCATAAATAACTTGCAATTTTCATTAGTCATTCGAAATTTTCTTACATTAGGGGCGGGTTATTACCCGAAAATTTTGTCCTATACTATTACATGATATTTTCCTACCATTACAAAGATAGATAGAAGTGCACTAAGTGTGGGAGTGATCGGGGGTCTCTCCCTTTTCCATCGCGTTGAGGCGCTGAGTCAGCTCCTCGATCCGAGCTTGGCTTTCGGCTAGTTGCTGCCGAAGCTCATTCAGGCCATTCTGTTGGATGGTGAGAGCATGCTGGTTAGCCCAGTAGATGTTGGAGTTTTGCCACTCCTCCCGCTCTAGACGAGCGATCATTCCACCAATATCTAGGTTAAGTGATCGGATCTGGTGGTCATGCCTAGTCGACCGTGCTATCAGAAGGGGTATGGTCTGCTCGGTAGGCTCTTGGGTGAGGGTCGGGACAGGTGCGGAGGATGGTCCTCCTATCTCGAAGTTTGGAGGAATTCCCTCCATCTCCCTCCATTCGCGGAGGGTCTCCGGTATCCAGGTCCATCGCCGGGCGTCTACCCGTCGGTGTGGTGTCGGGGGATTGGGCTGGGGAGTCGGGACAGGAATAGACTCCCTCCTTGGTGGGTTCACCCGCTTTCGAGGTGTGTACAGCATTTTGGGGCCGTTAGGGTATGGCCTGTACGGCTTATTGCTGGTACATCCCGTGTGACGATAGCAGTCTAAGTGGTCTTACATTGTGATTTAGCATGTGTTTGCTATATATATATATATATATATATATTATATGATTGATGCTTATTAGTGTTTGTATGTTTGAACTTGATGTAACGTATTACAAGAAGTTCAAACATAAAGTTCAAAGATAAAATCAATCATAAGGTAATATCATAAGTTTTATCACTTAAGAGTTTAAGTATTTTGGCTAGATTCGAATTACTTAAGGGAATACATTCGAATCTGAGATAGATTCGAATGAGACCTTAGATTCGAATGGGCTAGATTCGAGACTGTCAATATGGACAGACTCGAATGGGCCTTGGGCCAGATTCGAGCTTGGCCCACAACAGACTCGAATCAGGGTCTATAATTAGGGATAGACTCGAATAATTAGAAGACTTTTTGCAGAATTCGTGAGGAATTAAGCAAGAGGCAATCTCGAGTTTATCAGCTAGGTGAGTGCCGTTTCGGAGAGAATTAGTACGTAGGATCGTTCGTGTGTCATTCTTTCAGCGTCTAATAGTCTCCGTGTTTCCGTTGGTTGAGAGTTGTCCGTCTGACCGTCAACGAGGATTCCGCACTCGTTAACGGATCCGCGTCTAGATAGATCTTGCAGTCGTAGACCTTACAAGTGGTATCAGAGCCTACGGAGTGTTCTTGGTGTTCTTCGTGTTCATCAGATACATTCTAGGTTTCTTGACGCTAGTTGGACGGTTTTGCTCTCAAAAACGTGTTTTTGAGCTTAGCAAATTCATATTCGGGAAACACTTTGTCGTTTTTCACGTTTTTGGTCGAAATCATTATTTTTAGTTTGAAAAATAGTGATTTAATCTGTAAAACGTCAAAAAATCAAAGTGTTAGCCGTCTTTCGAGTTTGCGGCGCTCGAATCTATAGGGGTAATTAGGGTTTCACTTTAGTCTCGAGTCTAACCGAAATACGCTCCTTTCGAGTCAATTTCAGAGAGTTTCGAGTCTACTTTGTTTCGAATCTGTTACTTCATTCGAATTGGATCTCGAGTCTATAGTGTTTCGAGTTTATTTCGAGTCTGGTACTGTTTCGATTCTGTGCTTCGATTCTGCTGACATTCGAATCTGCTGATCCTTCGATTCTAAGGACCATCGATTCTAAGGAGTTGTTCGAATCTGACATAATTTCGAATCTAATTGACTTTTAAGACTTAATCGAATTTAATCTCAAAAGATTTAATATTAATTAGTTTCGAATCTATCTAGATTCGAATAAGTTAGTCTAAATCAGTTTCGAATTAAATTAATTAAGTTCAAATTCAATTTGTTTCAGAAAAGATGTCAAATCTTCAGAAATTCCTTGAGATGGATCACGAAGTTGGGAAGGAAAATGCACCGCCTAAGCTGATGAAAGTTGAGGACTATTACTGGTGGAAGGACAGATTTACAGATTTTGTACGATTCAATGATATGCGCATGTGGGTGTGCATAGATGAAGGGTACATTCCGCCAGTATCTGAAGTTGAAGGCCGTCAAAAGGTCTTGTCATATCAGATGAAGAAAGAGGATGACAAGAAACTATTTGAAGCTGAAAACAAAGCTTTCTCCATAATCCGTATGGCTTTACCTCAAGATATTTTACACACATTTCGGACTCAAAGGACGTCGAAGGAACTTTGGGAGTCTCTCCAGAAAAGGTGTGAAGGTAATCCTCGGGTGCGTAGAAAGCGTACAGAGCTGTTGACCCAACAGTTAGCGATTTTCAAGGCAATTAAGGATGAACAGTTGGATGATATTATCACAAGGTTCTATCATCTGATAACGGAACTTGAAAGTCATGGAATTGAGTATTCGGACACTGACAAGAACAACAAGCTTCTTGAGGCCCTACCAGCCAAATGGGCTATGTACGTGGCAATGATTAAGCTGAATGAGGACAAATATTATGCTCAATCACTTGATGACATTGTGGGAACGTTGAGGGCATATCACTTCGAGATGATTAAGGCTGAGACTGATTACGAGCAAGTCCAGAATCCGGCAATGTATTTTGGAAAGACATCTAAATCATCAGTGACAGCTGAACCGAAAAGTGCTACAGCGTTTTTCACCGAAGAAACGTCATCGCCACCAGAGTCCGAAGACTCACTGAATCGCGCGTTCTTAGGGTTAGGAAGATCGGAAGAACCGCAACCTCAAGTCCATCAGGCACCGACAAGTCAGAGCTATTCGAAGATGCCGATGAGCGCAAAGTCCGCAGAAGAACATTTGAATCTGCTTGCTTCCTTTGTGGCAGCTTATGGAAATTGTGTTCAAGGGAAAATCAATGACCCAGCTCTATGGGATGAAGATTACGATCAGGTCGACCCTGATGACTTAGATTAAATGGATCTTAAGTGGCAACTGGCCATGGTGACCCAGAGGGTAAAAAGATTCATCAAGCGAACTGGGAGGAATCTGCAAATGAACAACAAAGGGATAGGATTTGATAAGTCTAAGGTCAAATGCTACAACTGTCAGGGATTAGGACACTTCGCCAGGGAGTGTCAAAGACCGAAGGTAGAGACATACCAAGGACAGAGTCAGCATCAAGGACAGTACCAAAATCAGTCCCAACAGAGATACCTTCCGAGTTCTTCATCTGGTCAAGCCAATCTAGCGGGTCTAATATCCAATGTCACTTCTGACAGACAGCTAGATGGTACCTATGACTGGAGTTCACATCCTGAGTCAAATGCTAGAGCTTTCATGGCTGAAGTTACTGAGAATGGTTGTGACGAAGACGAGCAGACCACACGGGACAGCAGTCCGATGTGGGTAGAGAAGGCGAATGATCAGACCGTGCTGGAGTTTGCTGCTCAGATGGCCAACGTGGAATCTGATAACTCTAAGGTTAGTCTTTGTTATTCTCTATTTTCAGAATTATGTGCTTTGTGTGCTACTTCTAATGATAGGTTAAATCTAGTCTTAGAATCACATAAAACCATATCTGCTCAAAATGATAACTTAAAAATAGAAAATGCTAGCCTAAATGATATAAAGCAAGATTTAAAAGAAAAGCTTAAGGCTGATGCTCAAGACGTGGTAGTTCTAAAAGACAAACTCAGCGAGCAGTGTGTTAGGATAGAACTAATGTATGAGCACGTAGAGGCCTTAACTAAAAGTCTTAAGGACAGGGATATAGAGCTAGCCGAGACCAAGGTTAAGGTAGCAGAGGCAAATAGCAAGCTGGAAAAGTTTAGGAATTCGAGCCTAAACCTAGGAAAAGTCTTAGATGCCCAAAGACAGTCTAAGAAGCCTGTAGGTCTAGGTTTTCACGAAATTCCTCCACCATTCTATGCGAACTATGTGCCTCAGCCTCAGGAGAAAACTGACAAGTCAGTAGACTTAGAGGACCTACCTGAACCGACACCTGAGCCTACAGTTGATAATACACCTAAGGTGGTTGACTCAACCGTCAAGGTCAAGAAAGTGAAATTTGTGTCTTCCTCCAGTGAAACACCTGCAGGAAAACAGAAAATTTCATGGGCTGACCAGGTCGAAGAGACAGACACTGTAGATGTACCAAAGGAAGTAGACACTAGTGAGACACCTAGATCTAAGGGAACAATCAAAAAGTCCATGGATAAGATGTCTTGCTTTAGATGTCACGCGAAAGGGCATGTTGCTTCTCACTGTCCACTTAGGAAAGCAGATGTTACCCCTAAGACAGTGAACCCAACACCTGTTAAGCCCTCACCCAGTGTGGCAAGCAGCAGTAGTTCTCAACCTACCGAGAAAACTGTGCAGGCCGCACCCAAACAAATTGTGAAAAACACACCGGTTAAGGTTGGACCAAAGGAAGTGATTAGGACAAATTCACCGAATCGTGTCAATAATCAATCTAGGTCAGCACCACAACAAGTCTATAGGAGCACAACACCTAGCAGGTCACATACTCCAGTTAGGTCTCATACTCCAGTTAGACAGTATGCACCGGTAAGAGCTCAGGGATCACAGTCAGAAATGGCATATAATTGGAATTATTCTAGAGCTCCACAACAAATGCCTACACCAAGGCAAAGAGTGAACTTAAATCACTCGGCACCACAACAGAATTCAGTTCAAAGGCCCAAGTCACCTGAACGGCGAGATGGGTACTTGAAAGAGTTCACGTATGTGGACGAGAATGGTATTACCAAGTCAGTCATGGCTTGGGTTCCCCGTGATAACTAACCTATTTTCTTTCATGTGCAGGAGATAACTACCGGTCCAAACAACAAGTGGTTCGTCGACAGTGGTTGCTCCAGGCAGATGACGGGGGAAAGAAGTCTTCTCACAGACTTCAAGGGGGGTAATAGGGGATTTGTATCATTCGCGGGTAACAAGGGTGGAAATATCACTGGAACTGGAGAAGTCACTAATGGGACGATTACTTTGGATCAAGTTTATCACGTTGATAAACTGGTTCATAATCTCATTAGTGTCTCTCAAATCTGTGATAAGAAGAACTCGGTGTTATTTACTGAC
>JAANYP010004141.1:0-19983 GCA_020465985.1 Centrapalus pauciflorus
TTGCCCGGTTCGTCTTTATAAGATTCAAGTGCCCTACAAAGAAAATAACCAATAAGAGGTTAACAGTTTTGGTAACAAATGTAAATCTAATACCAATTTAGTAACATTAATAACAACTAATAAGGTTTCACCTCTCAATATGTGACGTAAGTTGATACGTAGACACTGTCTTGTTGCCTTTCATGGAATCCAAAATGAACCCCCATTTGTATCGAGGGACAATAATGTACAATATCCAATGATCACTGAGGTAAGATTTAAGAATAGTTTATTATATATGATGAACATATAAATCATATAACAATGAAGATAATAGTATTAAAGTACCCTTGCCAAAACGGTGCAAGAAACAATGATTTTGTTTTTTGAAATCTCATTGTTTCAAGCAAGTAACTTTGGACACCATCTGGATTATCATTACACTCAGTCGATTGAACACTAGCTGGGTTAAAAAAAAGCGCATTTATTTTTCTTAGATTGTTGCCGCGCCATTATATCATCCAATGCCCTACGAACATACAATATATATAATAAATTAATAAAAGTGAATAGAAAGATGTGCTTATGAAAATACAAGAAGCAATAAAAAACTTACCTTAAGAGCCATATTATGATGGTAATATCGACCCATCCCCCCGTCATTAAATCCAATATGTCAACCGGCAAGAGAGTGAATTCATACCCATTCTTTCCAAAGACCCCCGACTCTACAATGGCATCAAACCATTCGGTAGGATCCTTCCGTGACATAATCTTCTTATATGTTGCTTGAGTAAGAGACGACTTCTTTGAAATGATATTATATTTACTCTTCAAGAACATCAAAGTTTCCACTTTCAATCTCTTTGACTGGGCATACTCCTGTATATTTATAGTTTTATCAAGAGTTTTTTAATATTGAATCATATATCAAGTAAAAGGTTATAGTTTTTACCTTTTCATTAGAATTTCTTCCCAGTGGTGTTGAAACCATTGGTTGAGCATGTGTGTCTATGCTCTTAGAGACCTATTAACAAATTACATTTATATGTATGTAATTACGCAATACTAAAAAAGTATATTGTAAAAAAGTCTCAAGATGTACCTTAGAAAAATCTATTTTATCACGTGGCCACTGAATAAAAGAGTGCAATGACTGATGTAGTGTGGCAAATTCTTCGGTTGGCACCGGGAGAGGCAACTCTTTATATGTAGATATCACTCGATCTACCTGAACTTTGACATAACTTTTACCGACAGAAACACCATGTACTACTCCATCTCTTGCCGGATACACCATTCCCATTGCACAAATGATCTTCTTTTGACCATCAAGATGCAACATTGAGCATTTGGTAGGCTCCTATAGTTAAAATTAGCATTATAAATTTTTAAAACACACATCATATAATGAATAATAAGCACAATTACCTGTATCTCACTAAAATCATCAAAATCATCATGGTTGTGGGTGGAGCCAACACTACTTCTTCTCATGCCAGGGCTCCCAGCAGGAATGTCCTCTCGACGTGTGTACCCTTGCTTTAAATCGTTTATTTGCTCCTGCAAATCCCTGATGTAATCCATCGTGTCTTTTAAATTTGCACGGGGCTTCCTCTTTTTTTCTTTAATACTTGGTATGCCCACTTTTAGACCAATAGTGTGTCCGACCGCTCTTGTGCGACCCGGATGCTCTGGTCCAATCACTAATGTTAAAGGATCATCACCCGGTCCCACTTGCACATCTCCTTGGGATACTTGTAAGTCTTTTGCTATCTGTTCAAGCATGCAACAATATAAGTTCAGAAATTGATTTCATAAACCAATAACAAATTTGTATTAAGAAAATTCTAAAAAGGATAAGCTTGGTACCAACTGCTGTGCCATGTCCTGAAGTTGATCTGGCAACCTAAGTTGTCCTTGTTTGTCCACTTTCCTCCTACCCAATATATAATGTCTTGCACGCTCATGTTCAATCTTGTGAATATCTGTACATAATAATGGATCATGCCTTTCTCTTTCCAAATCAGGTATGTGTCCACGATATCCTTTTGGACCTAACCGAGGTGGATTCTTATTCAACTTTGCCGATTCTTTCCCTTTTAGACGTTTTGCCTTTATATTAAAACATAAATTTAGTAAAACAACTAATTTTAAGCAGAATGTGTAAGCATGAACCCTCACTATTTTCTACATTTACTTAAAATTAACGTTAATTCAAGTGATTCAAGATGGTAGCATAACACTAAATTTAGTAAAACCAACTTGAGATACTTAATTTTGATTAGAAGTAAAGTTGATTAGAAGTAAAGTTGAATAACTTGAGATACTTAATTTTACTATTGGTGTATATATATGACTTAATAGGCACCATTCATTACCAACTAATACTAATTTTTAACACATTATAACCAACTAGGCACCATTCACAACCAACTAGTACTAGTTAAGACCCTATGTAACACATTACAACTAATTAATAAAGCATGAACATACCTTAACTTCGTCAGTATTTTGCGTTTGAACGAACTCTTCCCATTCTTTTTGTGATATGTATGGGTAATCTTTACATGGATTTAGTCCATTATCCATGTAATTTTTACGAAGTGTCTTCCTTAAACCCTTCCAAGCTTCGTTACACTGTTTCAACACTTGAACTTTTGGTGTATCATCTTCAATGTGCCAATGTTCCTATAATTTTCAAAGGAAGCTTACTAAATGTTTATATATATATATAATAAATAAATTAAAAGACAACTAACTTATACATATTATACCTTTATGACTAGCCATAACTCGTCTTTCTCTTTCTCTTCCACTTCATCCCAACTAGGATTATTAATTGAAATCCTTGACTTCGTTGTAACTCCTACATGGTTACCAAACTGAATTTGGTTTTGACCAACAGCTTGATACTTTTCGTTGAATTGAATCGTCCATATTATATCTTGTTTTGCTTTACCCTTCAATAATGTGATGCCTCTTTTCTTCCTTAGTCGTGGTTGTTGATCTCTTTCTGGGGGATCCATGCATACCACTGCATAAGAACACACACAAAAAAAACTTTGATTTTAGTATAAATAGATTGGAAAAGGTAGTCAAATGTAGCAACTATTACTGTGTGTGTGCTGCTGATTATATACATTGTATGTGTATATAAATTCAAAACAGAAAGAAAAGAAAGAAAAGATTAGCAACAGCCCTTTTAGTGATAAATTAAAGACTAATTGTAGTGTATGTGTGTGCATTTGGACAACGAAAACAAAGATTAGCAACAACCCTTAACTCCCAAACAACAATCACTTAACATGTATGCATATAAATATATCTAAGTGTGTGTGTTTGTGGCCTAAAAACAGAAAGATAAACAACAAAATGACAGCAACAACAATATTAAAATCGAATGTCTTATATGGGTTACAATTAAGAAGCCAAAAAGAATTCTGCACAGATATAAAAAGCATAATTGTAGTGTATGTGTGTGCATTTGGACAGCGAAAACAAAAAAGCATACTTGTGGGTGTTGATGAGTCTGTAACTCAGAACTCAAATAAGCTACTGGACTCAAATAAGCTACTGGATTCCAGTAACTCAGCAGCCAAATCCCTTAACTCCCAAATAACAATCACTTAAAATGTATGCATTGTATGTGTATATAAGTTCAAAACAGAAAGAAAAGATTAGCAACAGTCCTTTTAGTGATAAATTAAAGACTAATTGTAGTGTATAAGTTCAAAACAGAAAGAAAAGATTAGCAACAGTCCTTTGAATCTAAATGCACATGCAGCTAGAGTACGTTGCTCTTGTAATTGGGAGGAACGACCATTAACACAGAATCAGGTTTGGGATGAACTTGCAAAGACTCAACCAGGGGACTTATGAGAAATAGAATGCGACCATTGTACTTTCCCCCAATAAGTAAGCTTATTTAAGCTACTGGACTTAAATCAGAAAACTTACAAGATTGAGACAACCAGTTCGATTGAGAGTCGATTGAGATTCCCCCAATAAGTAAGCTTATTTAAGCGAAGTAGCGTAGTTCGATTGAGAGCCGATTGAGAGTCGATTGAGAAGTACCGTGCGTGATGGAGCGAAGTAGCGTACTGTAACCTAGTTCGATTGAGAGTCGGTTGAGAAGTAGCAGGTCCAGGTCGATTGAGAAGCAGCGAAGAGTGATGGAGCGAAGAGTACTGTAACCTAGGGAGGGAGATGAAAATTAAAAGCGGGAAATGAAAAGAAATTTAACCTAAGGAAAGACATATTATGCAACAATCTTTCAATTTAAGTTGTTAAAAATAAGGAAATATATATTATTATTTTCAGAATAAATATATATATATGATTTTATGCAACATTCTTTGAATTGAAATGTTTAAAACTAATAAATTATAACTAATTTTAATTGCTTATAATGAAATGGCCGGGGACTTACTTTCATAGAGCATGACATCCAGGAATCCATAATCCTTCATTGTGATCGAATCTTAAATAAGCAGTATCAAGAATATCTTCATTGGTAGATGGAATACCGATAGAAAATGGAGGTAACTCATCAAATTGGTCATATTCGTCTTCATCAACAACATTCTCAACACCAATTATACGTCGTTTACTGTGGAGGACAATATGGCATCTTGAATCACTAGGATCCTCAACAAAAAATACTTGTGTTGCTTGTTTTGCTAGAATGAAAGGCTCAGATGCATATCCGCTTGTAGAAAGGTTGACAATGGTGAAACCATCACTATCCACTTTAACACCTCGTTCATTCTCGACCCATTTACACTTGAACAATGGTATTATGAATGATTCATAATGCAATTCCCAGATTTCATTTATGACCCCATAGTACGAGGTTTTGGCAATCCTCGCCCTTTCATCATGATTCCCTCTCGACACCTCTGTCGTTGCGGCGATTAAAGTAACTCCGCTATTTTGCAATGTACTTATTTCATCTTGTTTTTTTGTGTAAAAAGTATATCCGTTAATGTCATAGCCTTGGTATTTTGTCACAATATATTGTGGACCATACCCCAATTGTTGTACCGTTCTGTCAACATTATTTTTAACAAGCTCTGATCTCACCTTATCTTTAAACCAATTTAAAAAAGTCTTATTATGCTCGGTTGCCACTCTTTTCTCAGTCCACTTGATGTTTCTTTCCTTTAACAATGACATGTGCTCATGTATATATGGAGCAATAACCGTCATATGTTGTAAGACTGTAAAATGTGCTTGGTTGAAATCTGCTAGTATTGGCGTCTCTACACTTTTTCCAATCGTCCCAACCCCTTGTAGTCGACCCTCATGTCGAGATTGCGGTACACCGACATTTGGAACACCTTTCATGTAATCTGTACAAAAACCAATCACCTCTTCAGAGGAATACCCTTCTATGATACTGCCCTCTGGTCGATATCGGTTCCTTACATACCCTTTTAAGAAACCCATATACCTCTCAAATGGATACATATATCTTAAAAATACAGGCCCGCAAGCTTTGATTTCTCCCACGATATGTGATATAAGGTGAACCATGACATCAAAAAAAGAAGGTGGAAAGTACATCTCCAACTGACAGAGAGTCATGATGACATCACGTTGCCAAGAATCCAACATTTCAGGATCAATCACTTTGGAATGAATCATGTTGAAAAACAAGCAGAGTTTAGTTATCGTGTGTCGGATGCGGTCTGGCAATATTCCACGAATTGCAATAGGAATCATTTGTGTCATTAAAACATGACAGTCATGAGACTTCATTCCAAGCAATTTCAAATCTTTCATCGACACTAGTTTTCTAATGTTAGCATTATAGCCTGATGGAACCTTCACACCATGCAAACATCGAAAGAATTGACTTTTTTCATTTTTTGACAGGGTATAACATGCTGCAGGTAGAAAAGTGCGCCTTCCATCATTCTCAACAGGAGCAAGCTCGGGTCGAATTCCCATTTCAATCATGTCCTTTCTAACATTAACCCCATCCTTTGTTTTGCCTGGAATGTTTAACAACAAACCTATCAAACTGTCACATACGTTTTTCTCGATATGCATAACATCAAGACAATGTCGGACTTCTAAATGCTTCCAGTATGGCAAATCCCAAAAAATTGATCTCTTTTTCCATATATTCTTGGGAGGAGTTGTACCATGTTTTCCTAACACAATGTTTAAACTTGCAACTCGGGAAAATACAGTCTCTCCATCCAATGGTGGCCTTATCACATCATACTCATTCTTACCGTCAAATACCTTCTTTTGTCTGCGATATGGGTGATTTCTTGGAAGTGATCTTCGATGTCCCATGTACACCATTTTTCGGCAATTCTTCAACCACAAGGAACGTGTATCATCTTCACAAACAGGGCATGCTTTTCCTCCTTTCGTGCCATATCCTGACAGATTGCCATACGCTGGGAAATCACTTATGGTGCAAAAAATCAAGGCACGCATTCGAAAAGTCTCCTTTTTGTATGCATCATACACTTCAACACCCGGACTCCATAACATTTTCATGTCATCGATTAACGGAGCCAAATACACATCAATGTCATTGCCGGGTTGTTTTGGACCTTGAATCAGTAATGACATCATGATATATTTTCGTTTCATGCATAACCAAGGCGGTAGATTGTAGATGCACAAAAGAACCGGCCATGTACTGTGACGGCTGCTCATGTTTCCAAACGGATTAATTCCATCTGAACTAAGTCCCAGTCGTATATTTCTCAATTCGTCACCGAATTCTTCAAAATCAGCATCGATATTCCTCCACTGAGGA
This sequence comes from Centrapalus pauciflorus, assembly GCA_020465985.1. Classification (NCBI taxonomy): domain Eukaryota; kingdom Viridiplantae; phylum Streptophyta; class Magnoliopsida; order Asterales; family Asteraceae; genus Centrapalus; species Centrapalus pauciflorus. Next base: position 6,764 of record JAANYP010004141.1, read on the forward strand.
GAATCAGCAACATGTCTTAACTTTCCATCATTTTTACGTTCTTCTTTATGCCAACGCAACAATTTTGCATCTTTGGCATTTGCAAATAATCGCTTCAATCTTGGCACGATGGGCAAATACCACAACACTTTAGCAGGGGGTCCATTCTTCGTCACATTATTGTTTTCTTTTCTTTGTTTATTATGTTTGTACCTAGATGCACCACATATGACACACTCATCTAGGTTTTCATATTCGTTTCTGTACAATATACAATCATTTCGGCATGCATGTATTCTTTCAATTTCCAATCCCATTGGACACATCATTTTTTTCGCTTGGTATAATGAAACTGGCAATTCGTTATCTTCTGGAAGCATGTCATGCACGATCTCTAACAGACTTGTGAAACTTTTATCACTCCAACCATTGTTAGCTTTTAAATTAAACAATTTCAAAACAGCAGAAAGTTTGGTGAAATTCGTACAACCAATGTACAATGGTTTTTCTGAGTCGTCAAATAATTCTTGAAATTTATCATGATTTTTCTCAGCAACATCATCCTCCAAATCATGTAACATGTCATCTAAACGGTCATGATCATCGTCATTGATCAAATTAACATCATTAAAATCATTAAATTCACGATCTGCAATCGAGATACTTGTAGATAATAATTCACCATGTCGTGACCAACAAGTATATCGTTCCATAAATCCATGAACTATCAAATGTCCTCTAACATCATTAGAATCTTCTAACAAACAGAAATTTTTACAAACTTGACAAGGACACCAAATTCCACTTTTTCCATTATTGAGACGATCTTTTTCAGCAACTTCTATAAAACCAGATAAACATTTCCAATATTCGGCTGAAGCACGTTCGATATTGTACATCCATCTGCTACGATCCATCTGAATTTAGAAAAAAACATTACTCAATACATTGTATGCATGCATGATATGAGTACATATGAATTGGTTGCGGGTGGTCAATCCTAACCCACTTTTTGAATACTCTGCCTCATATGTGAATGCGTATTAACAAATTGACTATTTAAAAAAAACCGGCAGCATTTCCCCATAACTCCACAAGTATGCGCATATAAACGCAACCCGTAGGAGTAAAGGGAAATGTGTACCGATTTTTCCTAAATACTCAATCTGTTAATACACATTCACATCCTAAATCAGACACAGTATTCAAAAGGCAGTCCCAAAACGGGGACAATCCAAAATTAATCTCTAATAGATTATTTTTGGATGGGTATATATCTATTAACGACATATGAAATCCTATGTTTGCCCAACAATTGGCAACCCATTTTCTAAATGAATATTATATAAATTAAACTGATATGCAAATTGAAAATAAAAAACTACCTCAATAACTTCAATAAAATATATCCAACAATCAATGTACTTCGCGTAAATGATTTTCCCGATGCGCCTACAATAATTAACAAATTAACAAAAATATTATGTCATTATATATAAAATACATACACATATAACTTTCTATATGTGTGTGTGTGTGTGAGTGTGGACACAAGAAGAAAAAAAATCAAATACCTTCAATCAACTATTTTCTTTATCTTGACAAACGAAAATATGAAATCAATAAAATTTCATTTCATTCATAAAGAAAAATGAAAATGTTAGGTGGTATATTAATGGAGTAGGATGTAGAATAAATGAAGATGGATGATTAAATGAAGAAGAAGAAGTGGATGATTAAATGAAGAAGAAAGAAGAAGTGTTTAAAAGGGCATTGTTCCGTTGAAATGTAGGCCTTTAACCCCGGTTGTGTAACAAAAAACCAGGGTCTATACTCAATAACGTTATGTCACAATCAACGTAATAAATAAGGGTCTTTTACCCCGGTTATTTACTAACAAACCGGGGTCTAATATCAAAAACCATTTAATGTTTGTCTGTGCACGTTGCTCGATGTTGATAGAAATTAAATGCTAGACATTTAACCCATGTTTTTTTATCAAGGAACCGGGGTAAAAGAGTACCAAAAAAACTCGTGCAACAGCGAAGGGCGGCACATTTAATGATGGCTTTGTACCCCGGTTTTTTATTTTGGAACCGGGGTTGTTGATCCTAAAAAAACACGGGAAATCTTCTACCCCGCTTTTTTATGGTTTTTTTTATTACCCTTGGTTGATTAAGAGGGGTAAAAGGGTTGTTTTGTACTAGTGTTTGAATAATGTTTCGTTGTTTTGTTTGGTGGACAACCCACACATTATTCATATATATAAAGATTGATTTATATATTGTATTGAGTTGAACTTTTTCGAGACATTTTGGATGATTATTTGATCTTATAACTTTGTAATCTACGTTTGAGATCTTTTATTCTCGTAGTTGAATTTTCAAACTCAATATTTTATCCACAACATGTCGTCTCTATTCCATCTTATCACCTTCAACACCAAACAAAATTAAGTAATTAACACAAATCATACATTTATGAGAATTACAAAGTTGATTACGATATTGGCGTTATATATTATAACATAAAAAAATCATATTAATAATTATAATAAGTAAAGTTATTTCATCAATTATTTATTTACTTACTATAATTATTAATATGATTTTTGTATGTTACAACTAGTTCATTGACCCATGTATTACATATATAATAAATAAATAATTAGTTTTTAATATTAAGGTTAATATAGAAAAAACCTCATCAAGTTTTTTTATTTTCATGATTAGTTCTAAACTTTTTTTCTTATTGTTTAAATCCCTAAACTATTTTTGTCTTATTCAAAAGTGTATATTTGACTTGTTTCGCCGGTTACCAAACAAGTAATCTTAATTTTTTCACTTGATTAATATTGCAAAAAACTCATCATCTTTCCATACTTTAGTGATTAAGTCCCTAAACTTTTTTTATTTTATCAATTGTTTTTTACCGGTTAATTTCGTAGCTGGTCAAATATATACTTTTGAATAAGACAAACATAGTGTAGGAACTTAAACAAATGTAAAAAAAGTTTAGGGACTTAATTGAGAAATAAAGTAAAGATAATTAATAATATTATAACTTATGAGCGACATTTTAAGGTGATTACGTAATATAAATATAAATTAATGTTGATGTAAATTTTAATAACGAAAATAGATTCTAAATTCTAGAAACATTTAATATAGGATTGAAATATGAAACATTTTCTTTAAGTTTTAGAAATGGCTTATAATGTAAAGTTCTAAAAACAAAAATATATTTTGATATTTAAATACATTTCATACAAAAACTGAAAATATTTTTAAATTTATAAATGTTTTGACAAAAAATATTTTTTAAAAAAAGTTAAAAGTGCTATATCATAATTATATAATTGTTGAAATCATGTTTGAAATATTAATTATTTGATGGCTAATAGAGAAACCAATAAATAGCGTATGTGTTTTTAAATATGTAAACAATATTTCTAGTTAGTTATAATATTTGAATATTGAAAAATGTAAAATAAAATTTGAAGATAATAATTTTTTATGATAACTCAAAATATAGTGTGTATGTTTTCTAACTAATTTTTATAAAATAATTCAAAATAAAACATTTAAGGTAAAATTAAAAGTTAAATAAAAAGTATATAAAGTCATTTAAGTAGGTTGACTTATATTAATAGGGTTAAATTAGGTAGTAGATAAACTTAGTTTTTTAAACTTTTGTAAATCAATTAGGTTAGTAAATATAGAGAGCTATATTAGAAAAAAAAGAGCGGGAAAACACAAATTAAAGTATCTTAGAAGATGACACATGAAATTAGACATTTTCTTTTATATTTTATATATATATATACACACACACACACACACACACACACACACACACACACACACACATAACATCATTATCTTAATCAACTTTGTATTTCTTATAAATGTATGATTTGTGTTAATTACATAATTTTGTTTGTCATTGAAAGTGGTAATATGAAATCGAAGATAGGTTGCGGATAAAACATTTGAGTTTATTCAACTACAAGAATATAAATCTAGGAATATGTAGATTACGAAGTTACGAGATCAAATAATCGTCCAAAAAGCCTCGAAAAAGTTCAACTCAATGCAACTAAAACTTATATAAATCAATCTTTATATAAATGAATAATGTGTGGGTTGTTCACCAAACAAAATAAAAAAACATAATTCAAATAAAAAACAAAATATACTTTTTTTAAGTTATTAATAACAGTAACAACTTTTCATTATTATCAATTATAGCAATAGTGACCTAGTAAACAAGTCATCAGGTCAACAATTGTCACATCCTTGCTTTAAACACGCTTGTTTAATCCTAGGAATAAATAACGCTTGCATAAAGCTAAATAAAATATTACAATAAGTCATGCACTACACGTGCTACAATGGTTACAGTACTAAGTTGCTAAAACATCATAAAATAAATAAAAGCAGCTACCCAAATCCCAATGCATCATACAGCTATACCACAAGCTGAAAGTGAGCTAAAATCCTCTGGGTTGATCAGAAAATAGACCTAAGCAGATGGTCCAGCTTGCTCTTTACCTTTGCCTGTAAAAATTGTGAGTAGCAACTGTAAGCTAATTGCTTAGTGAGTTAATAGATATTCATGATACATGTAAGATATGTGGCTAAATGAAAAATGCTGATAAAAGGTTGTAATGCTTGCTTGCTTGCTTGCTTGTTCTATTACCCAGAATGAATGCTTGCACAATTGAGACATTGCACGCTGAAAGGAGATGCCACCATTAGGGATAACCACTGACAGATGATCAATCTGTGATGCGGGGCTAGCTACCCGCATAATGCTTGGGATAGTGGTGAGCATCAGAATTGCTTGCTTGAAATATAAAATGCTTATGAAATGCACAAAGAAATGCTGAAACAAAGCTTGTTGTATAATATGCAGAATAATAAACAGATAGCAATAAACTATGCACATTAATATATCAGATGTAAGATCCGGCAAAGCTGGGCACCGCCTGTACCACAGTGTTCGTCTTCACTCACAAAAGTCTATTGAAGTCCAAAGAAGGCATATAGAAGCAAATTATGTCTCAATTACATAAAATACATGTAAACAAGAATAACTGTTACTCACGGTACTGAAAATGCTTGCACTGGCTTTTCTATGCTTTAAATTGCTTTGAAATACTTGCACTTGCTTATCTAGGCTTTAATGTTAATTTTGGCTTTGGCTTTGCTTAACTGACTTGAAAGTCTGCTATCTGGGCTTTGACACTTTTAAATAGACATTAATATATTCTGGCACTAGCTTTAACTCATAACTCAACTATACGCTTTAATTTAATAACGAGCTTGCAACGGTGTGTCTGTAATCAATATTACAGAGTACGTAATAAATTAATAAAACTTGCTTAAAATCTACGGGCTTTAAACCATAATTCTTTTCTAAATATTTTGTAGCTGTTAAATACAATTAATTAAGTTTGACCAATTGCAACTTAATTGGGTCCAAACATAGTTTTATATATATATATATATATATATATATATATATATATATATATATATATATATGTAGTTCTCACACCCACACACATGTATATACACGGGTTCACACACATATATATATTCTGCTTTGTGTATATATATATATATATATATATATATATATACATCCAAGATTTGAGATATATATATATATATATATATGTTTCTGTCATCTTCAAAGCACGCCCACACCAGAAATATATATACATACTTTTGTATTCATATACATATATATTGTGTTCTCTTAGTCTCACGAAATGGTCACCGAAACTACAAAGGTCTCGGCTTATTCAAATGGGTTTCAAAATTACCGAAACTTTTAAGGTTTCGGTAGGTTTCGGTCATTCCGTAAGGTCTCGGTATATAAGTTTCTATAATCTTCTTCAAGTGATTTATAGCATTACCGAAACCTATAAGGTTTCGGTACTTCTCTTTTGGGTTTCGGTATTCAAGCATTTCCATGTGGGTCTCGGTGTATATCTCAATAGTTTCCGTAGGTTGAAGTGTCAAGTATAGAAGTCTCGGTAGCTACCCCATGTGGGTTTCGGTATCATTAGAGGGTTTTAGTATTACTAAGTACATCCCGGTGTGTGTGTGTATATATATATATATATATATATATATATATATATATATATATATATATATATATATATATATATATATATGTTGGCCGGTTTCGGTTGACTAGCTACTTGGGAGAGTTTTGGTATTATCGAAACCAATGTGGGTTTCGGTATTCTTCTACATGCAAAACACAATACACGACACACACATTCCTTCTGTTTCTTTTCCATTCATTCTAGCGGCCCATTCCAAATTTGTTTAGGAAATCAAATTTTCACCCAACCAAGACATGCATGCACATGCTTTGTTTCAAACATTCAACATTAATCTTTTCTTTCATTCTGATAAATTAAAGATGCAAATGTGTTCTTACAACAAATAATAACCCACAAAAGCTGTGGACTTAATTGAGACAACGACAAATTAAAATGGACATTTACCTCAAGCCTTAGTATAATGTTGATACTTGATGCTTTTGTTGCAATTTTCTTGGCTTTAATCTTGTTTTTTGTTGACACAATTTTGATGGTTCTTGTTGAACCTTTTGATGATGAACCGTAAATATAGGAAGAGATAGGGAGCAGAAGACTTTACTTTTTGTTGGTAGAATGAGTAGATGAATTTCAATTTAGGTATTTATTTTATTAAAATTTTACCTTTTTCATTTTAGCCACTAAAGTTTCATTTATCCCTATCTTTAGAAATTTTGGTCCTTATAAATATTTCATCACACATATCAAACTTGATTAATTGATCTCCATCACTTAATTGCATTATTTAGAAATTAATTCCATTAATTCCAAAATTTACTTCATAAAACGCAAATTGCAACATAAACGCACAATTAAGGAAACAAGGTGTTACAGTATGAGCCCACCACGCTTGCACTTCGTCCCCGAGGTACCTAGGGCTCAAACAGATGCGGATATCGAACTCTCATGTCTTGTTCAGATTCCTAGGTCTGAGAAGTTCCATGAGAAGTCCTCCATTGCACCAACACCATTGTCACTTCTCGATTCTTTAGCTTCTTCATCTTTGTCTCTAAAATAACCTCAGGCTCATCGCATTGCAGCTTCTCGTTGATCTTGTAGCTCAGATGATCGGCCCACTTTTCGCTTTCATTTTCCTTGCACTTCCTCAATTGCGAGACATGAAACACAGGGTGAATGTTGGATAGTTCATTCGGCAAATCTAAAAGGTAAGATTGAGTTCCAACATGCTCGAGGATATTGAAAGGACCAACGAATCGTGGTGCTAACTTGCCGCGCTTACCAAATCTGAACACACCTTTCATCGGTGAAACCTTCAGTACTACATAATCATCCTTCTGAAATTCCAGTGGCTTATGGCGTCGGTCGTGATATGATTTCTGTCGAGATTGAGCAGTTTCCAGTCGTTGGCGAATGATTCGAATCTTGTCGTTAGTCTGTTGAAGTAACTCGGGACTGGTGATTGGTGCTTCACCGGCTTCATGCCAACAAGTAGGCGTTCGACACTTGCGACCGTATAAAGCTTCAAAAGGTGCAACTTCGATAGATGAGTGATAACTGTTGTTGTAAGAAAATTCAGCAAGAGGCAAGTAATCGTCCCAATTACCGCTAAACTCGAGAACACAAGCCCGCAGCATATCTTCAAGCGTAAGGATCGTGCGCTCGCTTTGGCCATCAGGCTGCGGATGATATGCCGTGCTCATTCTGATCTTGGTGCCTAAACCTTCTTGCAATGCAATCCAGAACCTTGAAGTGAACAGGCTGTCGCGATCTGAAACGATTGACAATGGCACTCCATGTCGAGAAACGATTTCATCTATGTAGATCTTAGCCAGTTTCTCCTGTGAATAGTTCTCGCGAATTGGAATGAAGTGTGCGACTTTGGTTAAACGATCCACGATAACCCATATTGCATCGTGTTGTCTCCGCGTAGTCGGAAGCTTCGTCACAAAGTCCATCGTTATGTGATCGAACTTCCATTCAGGAATCGGCAATGGTTGAAGACTGTCATACGGCTGTTGATGCTCCGCTTTGACTAGCCGACAAGTAACACAATTCTCGACATGCTAACCCACGTCTCTTTTCATACCAAGCCACCAATATTTCGCTTTTAGATCATTGTACATCTTGGTGCTGCCGGGATGTACTGAGAAGTTAGAACAGTGAGCTTCTGAAAGGATTTTCTGTCGAATATCACCAAATTTGGGAACTCATACACGATTCTTGAAGAGCTTTAAGCCACGAGGGCTATCAATTAAGAATTGAAGTTGCCCTTTCATATCCTTAGAGTTGAGGTTTTCCTCTTTTAGGGCTTCGGCTTGAGCAACAAGAATTTCATCGATCAGAGTAGATGAAAACGTAGTATGAGTCAGAGTATAGAGACATTTAGCGGAATAAGATTTTCGACTCAATGCATCGGCCACCACATTTGCCTTGCCGGGGTGATTTAGAATTTCACAGTCATGGTCTTTGATGAGTTCCATGGAGTGTCGCTGGCGCATGTTGAGCTCCTTCTGACTGAAAATGTACTTAAGACTCTTGTGATCCGTATATAACTGACATTTGGTGCCGTAAAGGTAATGACGCCACGTTTTCAACGCGAAAGTCACTGCAGCAAGTTCAAGATCATGAGTCGGTTGACTTTTTTCATGATCCTTGAGTTGGCGAGAAGCATATGCTATAACTCGGCCTCTTTGCATCAGAACACACCCGAGCCCTTGATATGAAACATCGCTGAAGACTACAAAGTCTTCATTGCCTTCGCGTAAGGCCAGAATAGGTGCCTCGGTGAGTTTCTGTTTTAAAGTTTGGAATGCAATTTCTTGAGCTTCTTCCTAAATAAAGGGAATGTTCTTCCGAGTAAGAGAGGTAAAAGGCACGACTAATTTAGAGAAATCCTTAATGAATCGACGGTAGTAACCCGCCAATCCCAAGAAACTTCGGATCTCAGTAGCTGATTTGGGAGCATCCCAATTTAAAATGGCTTCTATTTTAGAAGGATCTACAGCGATTCCTTCACCGGATATCACGTGTCCAAGAAATTGTATCTGATAAGATACAAGATTTGCAAGTTAACGCTGAGCATGAAAATTAAAGAAAAGATAAACTTAAAGTGAATAAATCGAGATTGTGAGCACCTGTCGCAACCAAAATTCGCATTTAGAGAACTTGGCGTAAAGTCGCTCCTTGCGCAGCAACTTTAGCAGTTCTCTAAGATGCACAGCATGCTCAGCTTCGGTTTTCGAGTAGATGAGAATATCGTCTATAAAGACGATAACAGACTTGTCAAGCATTGGTCTATAAACACGGTTCATTAGATCCATGAATGTCGCAGGTGCGTTTGTAAGGCCAAAGAGCATAACAAGAAACTCGTAATGCCCGTATCTGGTACGGAAAGCCGTTTTGGAGACATCTTCTTCACAAACTTTGAGCTGATGATACCCAGATCTAAGATCGATCTTTGAGAAGTAACTAGCTCCCTGAAGTTGGTCGAAAAGATCATCTATTCGGGGCAACGGATATTTCTTCTTTATTGTTACCTTGTTCAACTCCCTATAATCAATGCACATCCGGAGAGTCCCATCTTTCTTCTTAACGAATAGAACAGGAGCTCCCCAGGGAGATGAACTTGGTCGTATAAGCCCTTTGTCAAGCAACTCTTGCAATTGCTTCATCATTTCTTGCATCTCAGCAGGTGCAAGTCGATAAGGGGCTCGAGCAATCGGTGCCGCGCCTGGCACTAAATCAATTCTGAACTCCACCTGACGGTCTGGGGGAAGTCCAGAGATGTCCTCGGAAAAGACATCGGGAAACTCTGAGGCTATCGGTACCTCGGCTAAAGTTTTTTTTCAGACTTAGCATCTATTGCATATGCTAAATAAGACGCGCAAGCCTTAGCTATATGTTTCCTAGCTTTCACTACAGAGATCAATCATAAGTCACCTTTCTTTCTATCACCATAGATGCAGATACTGCGGCCATCCAACGTAGTGAGCTTGATTAATTTCTTCTTGCAAACAATGCTGGCGTCATGGTTAGCCAATCCATACCCACGATAACGTCGAACTCGTGAAAATCCATCGGAATAAGGTCAAGTTGAAATGTGCAGTTGTCGAGCACAATGATGCAATCACGGTAAATTTTATCGGTAGACACACTTACATTACTAGCTGTTTCAATATCAAAAATTACAGGTAGCGTAGTCGGTGTAATTCCAAGTTTAGATGCAAATGTACTTGATATGAAAGAACGATTTGCTCCCGAATCGAAAATAACTCTAGTTGGAACAGAGTTAACAAGAAACATACCAGATACCACATCTGGTATTTCCTTCGCTTGCTCGACCGTTATTTGGAATGCTCGGTTCTGACTTCGAGCTGGCTCGTTACGGCAACTAGAACCTCCGCGTGACGTGCTATGTCGGGCCGGCTGGTTTTGTCTTTGTTGTTGTTGTTGTTGTTGTTGTTGTTGTTGTTGTTGTTGTTGCTGGGGTCGGTGTTGTTGCTGTTGCAGTCGGGGATGATGCTCTGCACTCGGATAAATTAAGCTAAACGAATGTGTGCATGCTCGCTCAGTATGTCCAGGGCGTAAACAGTTGTTGCAAACTTTAACTTTGTTAGGACATTCTTCACTGCTATGCCCTATGTCATTGCACACGTAGCATCTCACATCATTGGGGTTACAACGCCCAATGTGCGATTTATGGCAGCGGCGACACTGCCTCGGTTCAGAATGCACCACATAAGAACGAGCTTGCTGTGCCGGAGGTGAGCTGAACTGTCAGGATTGAGACTGTGATTGAGAATATCTGGATGAAGATCCAGAATAACTACCAGTGCGCGATTTCTTGGGCGGTGACGGACAAGTCGGGTTGAAAGATGAATCAGGAACTCCTCCAGCACGAATAAAATCCTGCTTGAGAATTCGAGCAGCTTCAACGACATCAGCATAGTTGGTGTACCTTTGGTGCTTCAAGAACTTCTGATACTCGGGATGTAGACCCATTAAGAAGCGGTCGATCTTTCGCTCTTCAGTAGCAACTTGATAGTCAGACAATAGGCTAAGTCGGGTAAATTCAATCTCATAGTCAGTCACCGATTTGGTTCCCTGAGTAAGAGACATCAGCTTCTCTTCCAGACGTTTCTTTTCATCAGCCGGGCAGTACTGACGAAAGATCACTATAAAATCATCCCAAGATAGGGACTTAATCCAGTTGACTCCGTGCATGTTCTCTTGAGATCTCCAACACATAACAGCGCCACCCTCGAACAGTGTAGTAGTGAAACTAACCTTTGATTCTTCAGCACAGTCGCTAATAAGAAATATTAATGCTCGATGCCAGTAATCCACTCGAGCGCTTCGATAGAGGTTGCAGCTCCTTTGAAAGGTTGAGCTCCGCAAGCTTTGAAGTAACGGAAGTTGCAGCCCTTAGGAGGAACTACAGGAGCTTCCTCCTCGTCAGTGTCGTCGTTTTGGCGTCCAGTATCATCGTGCTGTTACGTTCCTCTCTGCGCCTAATTTCGGCTTAATCACGAGCACGAAACTAATCTTGCAGAAATTTGGTCTAACGCTCATAATTTTCATTGAGCATCGTTCGCATGATCTGTTCAGGAGTGAGTCCACCTCCAGCTCCTTCACCAGATCCAGACATGTTCTGAAATATTATAAATAGTACTTGCATAAGAATAGGTAATATTCCTATTCTACCCCATATGCCCAAATTCCTAAAGTAAAGTCAAAGCCTATCTCAGGTCAAGTTAAAGCCTAGATATTCGAAGCAAATATCTTTGCTTAAAAGTTTGAGTCCAAGTGTTATTGCTAACACTTGAATCACTAAAACTAATGCTCTGATACCATCCTGTCACATCCTTGCTTTAAACACGCTTGCTTAATCCCAGGAATAAATAACGCTTGCATAAAGCTAAATAAAATATTACAATAAGTCATGCACTACACGTGCTACAATGGTTACAGTACTAAGTTGCTAAAACATCATAAAATAAATAAAAGCAGCTACCCAAATCCCAAGGCATCATACAGCTATACCACAAGCTGAAAGTGAGCTAAACTCCTCTGGGTTGATCAGAAAATAGACCTAAGCAGATGGTCCAGCTTGCTCTTTACCTTTGCCTGTAAAAATTGTGAGTAGCAAATGTAAGCTAATTGCTTAGTGAGTTAATAGATATTCATGATGCATGTAAGATATGTGGCTAAACGAAAAATGCCTATAAAAGGTTGTAATGCTTGCTTGCTTGCTTGTGCTTTTACCCAGATTGAATGCTTGCACAATTGAGACATTGCACGTTGAAAGGAGATGCCACCACTAGGGGTAACCGCTAACAGATGATCAATCTGTGATGCGGGCTAGCTACCCGCATAATGCTTGGGATAGTGGTGAGCATCAGGTTTGCTTGCTTGAAATATAAAATGCTTATGAAATGCACAAAGAAACGCTCAAACATAGCTTGCTGTATAATATGCAGAATAATAAACAGATAACAATAAACTATGCACATTAATAGATCAGATGTAAGATCCGGCTAAGCTGGGCACCGCCTGTACCACGGTGTTCGTCTTCACTCACAAAAGTCTATTGAAGTCCAAAGAAGGCATATAGAAGCAAATTATGTCTCAATTACATAAAATACATGTAAACAAGAATAACTGTTACTCACAGTACTGAAAATGCTTGCACTGGCTTTTCTATGCTTTAAATTGCTCTGAAATACTTGCACTTGCTTATCTAGGCTTTCATGTTGCTTTTGGCTTTGGCTTTGCTTAACTGACTTGAAAGTCTGCTATCTGGGCTTTGACACTTTTAAATAGACTTTAATACATTCTGGCACTGGCTTTAACTCATAACTCAACTATACGCTTTAATTTAATAACGAGCTTGCAACGATGTGTCTGTAATCAATATTACAGAGTACGTAATAAATTAATAAAACTTGCTTAAAATCTAAGGGCTTTAAACCATAATTCTTTTCTAAATATTTTGTAGCTGTTAAATACAATTAAGTTTGGCCAATTGCAACTTAATTGGGTCCAAACATAGTTTTATATATACATACATACATACATACATATATATATATACATACATACATATATATATATATATATATATATATATATATATATATATATATATATATATATATAT
>JAANYP010004144.1:0-227500 GCA_020465985.1 Centrapalus pauciflorus
GACTATTATACACACACACCACACGTTACTATGTGTGTTTTACTTTTTATTTATACTTCATAATTTTGTAATCATTTGGTATAAATTTATATGTACGTAGGTATATTTATTTAAGGGCAAATGGTTAAAAATAGTAACAAATTTGTCACTTTTATCATTAATAGTAACATTGTTTATTTTTTATTATTAATAATTGACTTTTATATTTTTTTATCGTTTATAGTAATAACTTTTTTTTTTCTATCAATAATAGTAATTGGTGACCTACAAACCTGTTTAGTAGGTCACCAACAACTTTTCAATTATCAAATATATCAATATTTTTTCATATGTTTATCAATAACAGTAATATATCAAATTAAAACCTAATTTTTTTTATTTCATTAATTTTTCTAAGATTCCATAAACACCAAATAAACTCAATTTGTGTTTCAAATTTTGTTGTGAATATTTATAATAATTTTAATTTTTGTTGTTATTTATCTATTTAAAGTTCAGTTAATTATACTATTATTAATTTTAGTGATTAATTTTTAATTTTATTACATTTATTTATTTATAATTTTTATTTTTCGTAACGTTATCAATTTTTTAACATTTGTTCTGAATATTTACGGTTAGATTATATTCGATTATTTATTCACAATTATATATAATATGAACGAAAAATACTATGGATCATTCTACTTTTCACTTTTTCCAAACGAAAAAACACAAACCATCATTTTCTTAGTTTTTCTGAACAAAATAATACAAATCGTTCCAGTTTTTAGTTTTTCCGATCTAAATGGGTCATCGGTTTTTAATTTAAAAAACAAAAAACTAATATGAGTCTCAGTATATTTAATTCTATAAACCATAATTATTCATAGTTTTTTCATTCCTAGAAAAACAAAAAAATGAATGGGTTGCAATACTTTTTCATTCGTGGTACTTTTTTGTTTGGAAAAACTAAAAAACCAGAAAGGTTCATATTCTTTTGTTTTGAAAAACCAAAAAAATACCATGGTTCGTATTCTTATGTTTGGAATTAAAAAACTACTAATTATTCAGTTTTTTAATCTTTCCAAACGTAAAGTAGTACGATCCATTCAAGTTTTTACATTTCCTAAATGACAAAAACTACGACCCATTCATTTTTTAGATTTGTTTAAACAAAAAAAAATTATGAACACTTGTTTTTAGATTTTGCTAACGGAAAAAATTGCAACTCAGTCATTTTTTTAGTTTTTAACAACAAATGAAACTTTAAATAATTACGTTTTATAATTTTTTTGAATAAATATATTGCAACTCATTTTGATTTTAGTTTTTTAAATAAAAAAATTGCAACCCAATTAGATCGAAAAAACTAAAAACCAAAAATGTTTATATTACTTTGTTCGGAAAAACCAAAAAGTGAATGGTTCATAGTATTTTCGTTTGAAAAAGTGAAAATTGAAATGATTAGTAGCATTTTTTGTTCATGTTATATATAATCGTGAATAAATAATCAAATATTATCTAACCGTAAATAAATATTCAGAATATATATTAAAATTTTATAAGGTTATAAAAAAAATAAAAATTGTAATAAATATATTAAATTAAATTAAAAATATAGTGAGATAGTAATAATATAATTAAATAAACATTATATAAATAAATAATAATTGAAATTAAAACCAAAATTTTATGATAAAACTTCACATCAAAATATGAAAACATAAATTGGTTTTATTTTGATAATTATGAAATCTTAGAAAAAATTTAAAAAAAGTTGGGTTTAATTTGATATATTTAATGTTATTTATAAAAATATTAAAAGTGGATACCTGTTACTATTATTGATAGAAAATAAAAAGTTGTTACTATAGATGATAAAAAATACAAAAGTCAATATTATTAATGATAAAAAAATAAATAATGTTACTTTTAATGATAAAAATGTCAAAACTTGTTACCATTTTTAGTCATTTGTCCTTTATTTAATATTAATTTAACAATACATAATTTATTCTATTGATTTTCTTTAAACTAAATTTAAAATAGTCAAGTAGAAAAGTATATCAAACCTAATCTTGATGGTCTAAAATAAGATAGATACCAAATAATAAGATTTCAAATATTTATATAAGAGTTATAACATAAACAATATGCAACTAAAGTCTAATCATAAAGATATTATTATAAATAAAATGTATATATACAACACAAAGTGATTTAACATGTTTCTGTGTTTATCAAGAATGAAATTTTTATAGCTTTCAACATCTAAATAACTTAAAAATGAAAATTTTTATTCATTTAATATGTGTTTCGATTTCCTAATAATTAAATTAATATGTTATAAAACTCTAGGTTATTTAAAGTTCTAATTTATCATAAAATTTAATATATTATTATTTGTAACATCTCGTCTTTGAAATAATTACGTGGATTTAACTTATTGGTCGATCATAATATTAATTATTGCGTTGGGCCAACGATATTGCGATTAGGGAAATTAACATGTGTTGTGAAGACCACCCCTCACGGGGCGGTAGTCACGAGTCTAGGTCCCACATCATGCAACACGATATCAATCATAACTAAGATAGAGTAATTAAGTTGCGGAATTATAAATTACAAGTACAAACATATTAGGATTAAGTTTAATACAGTTTACAGCTTTCAAATTAAACTTATAAAGGGTACCATCTAATCTAATACATTACATCATAAAATCATATCAAGTCTACCCAAAACCACCACAATTGTCATCTTCCAATCAGTACCGAAGGGTTCGTTGAGTAGTGGTCTATGAAAGCTTCAAAACTTGGATCTTGAATGACCTAAGTACTAGGTCCAACAGACTTCCCTTTATCTTTTCCTGTAAAAATGTAAAGTAGCAACTGTAAGCAAAACTTAGTGAGAATATAGATTTTCAGATTAACATGCATTATCAAGCGGATCATAGGTCTTAGCGTGATATATCTTGACTGCCGCTACAGCCACTCATGATTGAGACATAGAAATCATAGAATCGGATGATGTTCAAACCACGCTCACGCTTTAATCGTGGGGATCAGCCACATACTGGGCTAGCTACCAGTAAATCAACATGGCGGAACATCGGAGTATCATACCAAGTTCAATAGAACTGGTGAAGTAGCATGGTCTAGAACAATAGACCGTCTAAGCTAATCATCTTAAGCTGAATCGATATGTCAAAGGACGCGATCAGTAGTGAAGCATAATTAATCAAAGCCATGATAGCAATAAATCTAATATCAATATCTGAAAGAAACTGTAAATGCAATGTCATATGAAATGATAATCAAATAGCTATCATGATACACTGGGCATCACCGAACCATGGTGTGCACAGGTCTCAATTCAGCTGATCATGTATGAATGTCAATATAATCTATCATCAACAATATGTCTTAACCGGAAATCTTGCATGTAAAACTGAATATCTATAAATCACTGGTCTGGGGTCTTTATCAAGCAGATTTATAATCCACCACCTGAGTGTGACACCCCTCACTTTCCATACTATAACAATACCCTATATAGCATGGTATGTGGGGCGGAGTCAAATTCATCATACAATGGATCGACTCGTGGCGAAAGTACATAACAACTATTATTCTTCAACAGTGTTTTAGTACAACTTATTCAAACAAAATACATAATACATAATTCGGAAATTAAAACATTGACAAATTATTCATAAACTTTCTCTTTTCCCTTGCCATTTGAGGTTCCTTCCTCAGTACCTGAGTATAAACATGTAAGGGTGAGCGACAACGCCCAGCAAGTACTAATCACCCTGGTTGGAATAATGTGATTTAAAAAATAATTTATAACTGGTAAGAAAATGTATAAAAATAACATTTTTGTGAAAATATATTTTCCGTGAAGTTAATACAGCGGCTGGCAACTGAAAGCTGTGAAGAAATCATGATACAAGGAAATTGATTTCTTCATTTCATACCCGAGTTAAATGGGTACGTTTATGAATGAAATTAATTGCTACTATTTTCATAAAAACTTTCCATCCTTTATCGTTATAAAATTTACTGGTATATTATTACCCGGATAAATCACAGAGAAATATCCTTCGTGCCATCTCAAAAGGCTTCGCCATTTTGGCGTCATTATGTTGCCATCTCAAAAGGCTATATCATTATTATAATATTACCAGTATCCTTACATTGATATTCACGAAGTCATACCAACAACGATTTTGCAAAAATTATATAACTTTAAATAAATAACGTCACAGTTCCAATATCATAAAAATACTGAATTACGACATAAATCATATAAACATCGCAGAGTCGAATATAATGATTCAGCATCATGAATAGAATAATAGGCTCAAAGTGGAAGTGATTAGAAACTTACACTAGTCCAGAAACGGTTATAAGAATTTCGTAAGAGAGAAGTAGAAAAATACTCAAAATACGACTCTCTGTTTAATAGTGATATTTATGAGTATTGGTACGATTTTCATTCGAAGGAAAGGCGTCAATTTATAGCCTCAATATTTCGACAGTTTACGTATTTCACGCGTATGTAGACAAACTACCGACGCTCGTTGTCAGTCGAAACGCTTCTTACCGACACTTTCAATTCATTTTACCTCTTTGTGTGATAATGCATATTTATAAAATATACCCTTAATCTATCATATATTTACATATAACACCCATCGTCTATTATAAATTTTATTTAACACCTCTTTATGAATATAATTATTATCACTATATGTAAAATGCGATACGGTTTAATAATTACCTGCTAATTTCTTGATAAATTTTCGGGATGTTACATCATGTCCCCCTTAAGAAAATTTCGTCCTCGAAATTTAGATTTTGAACAAATTTGGATAGCGTTTCCTCATGTCAGCTTCTGGTTCCCAAGTGGCTTCTGACCCTTTATGATGTTTCCATTGGACTTTTACAATTGGAATTTCTTTGTTTCGTAACACTTTGATCTTCTTATCAAGGATAGCTTCAGGTTCTTCCACATATGCTAGTTTTTCGTTTACTTGTACATCTTTATATGTAACCTTTTTCACTTCATCGGACAAACACTTACGAAGATTTGACACGTGGAACGCATTATGCAGGTTTCCTAGTTCTGGGGGTAATTCTAGACGATAAGCTACGTTGCCAATTCGCTCCGTGATTGCAAACGGCCCAATAAACCTAGGACTCGGCTTCCCTCTTTTTCTAAACCTTACAATTCCTTTCCAAGGGGATACCTTCAAGAAAACGCGATCGCCTGGGTGGAACACTACTGTTCTCCTTTTCTTATCAGCATAACTCTTTTGACGACTCTGAGCTGTTTTCAAACGTTCTCTAATTTGGTCTACCTTGGTCGCTGTTTCTTGTATTAACTCAGGGCCCAATTGTCTTCTTTCACCAACCTCATACCAACACAATGGTGTCCGACATTTTCGTCCGTATAATGCTTCATATGGTGCTGCTTGTATGCTGGAGTGATAACTATTATTATAAGCGAATTCAACCAATGGCAGATGTTCGTCCCAATTCCCTCCAAAATCTATTACACAAGTTCGCAGCATATCTTCTAATGTTTGAATTGTGCGTTCACTTTGTCCATCCGTCTGAGGATGGTAAGCAGTGCTCATTTTTATCTGGGTACCTAACTCTCGTTAAAAGCTCCTCCAGAACTTTGAGGTGAATCGACTGTCACGATCTGACACTATAGATACTGGTACTCCATGTAAGGACACAATCTCCATTATGTATATTCGTGCTAGTTTGTCTAACGGAAATGTCTCTTTAATGGGTAAAAAGTGGGCTGACTTGGTTAGACGGTCAACTATTACCCGTATGGCATCATGTCCTTTCTGGGTTTTCGGAAGCTTAGTCACAAAGTCCATTGTGATGTGATCCCATTTCCACTCTGGAATTTCGAGTGGTTGTAAGTCTCCATAAGGCTTTTGATGTTCAGCTTTAACCTGTTGACAAGTTAAACACTTTTCTACCCACTTTCCAACATCTCTTTTCATTGCTGGCCACCAATAGTTATTTTTCAAATCTCTATACATTTTCACACTGCCTGGATGTACTGAATACCTTGTATTGTGTGCTTCAGCCAATACATGGTTTCGTAATCCTCCTATTGATGGAATCCAAACTCTTCCCTCAAAGCATAATATCCCCCTCCCGTCCATGGTTAGCTGCTTCTCATAACCTTTTATTCTTTCTGCACATTGTTTACTTTCCTTGAGGACTTCCTGTTGTTTCTCTTTGACTTGATCTAGGAAATCAAGATGTACTTCCATGATACACAACTTGACCATTGTAGCTCTTCCACTTGTTTTTCGACTTAGCGCATCAGCTACTACATTAGCTTTTCCTGGATGGTATAATATTTCACAGTCGTAATCTTTTAGTAATTCCAACCATCTCCTTTGTCTCATATTCAATTCCTTCTGAGTGAATATGTATTTCAAGCTTTTGTGGTCTGTATAAATTTCACATTTTTCTCCGTACAAATAGTGACGCCATAACTTTAATGCAAACACCACAGCTGCCAACTCTAAATCATGTGTTGGGTATTTTTTCTCATGTACTTTGAGTTGTCAGGATGCGTAAGCTATCACTTTGCCATGTTGCATCAAAACACATCCTAATCCATTTAGGGATGCATCACTATACACGACAAATCCACCTCTTCCCTCCGGTAGAGATAAAATAGGTGCACTCACCAATTTCTTCTTTAACATCTGAAATGCTTCCTCTCTCGCTTCATTCCATTCATATTTAGCACTCTTTCGTGTTAATGATGTAAGCGGTGCGGCAATCTTGGAGAAGTCTTGTATGAATCTTCTATAATAACCTGCCAAGCCTAGAAAGCTACGAACTTCTGTTGGAGTTCGCGGTTTTTCCCATTTGGTTATTGCTTCTACCTTTCCAGGATCAACTTTAATACCTTCATGACTTACTACATGTCCCAAAAATTGCACCTCTTTCAACCAAAACTCACATTTCGAGAACTTTGCATAAAGTTTTTCTTTCTTTAAAAGTTCCAATATGATCCTGAGATGCCGGGAATGCTCTTCTTCAGATTTGGAATAAATGAGAATATCATCTATAAAGACGATCACAAACTTATCCAAATAAGGTTTACAGACTCGATTCATTAAGTCCATAAAAGCTGCAGGTGCATTGGTCAAACCAAACGGCATAACTAAAAATTCATAATGTCCATACCTTGTCCTAAATGCCGTTTTTGGTATGTCAGATTCTTTGACTTTCAATTGATGATACCCTGACCTTAAATCAATCTTTGAAAAATGGCTAGCTCCTTGAAGTTGATCAAAAAGGTCATCAATTCTTGGGAGTGGATACTTGTTTTTGATAGTGACTTTATTCAATTCCCTATAATCAATGCACAACCTCATTGACCCATCCTTTTTCTTTACAAATAGTACTGGAGCTCCCCAAGGTGAGACACTTGGCCTAATGAATCCTTTATCTAATAGCTCATGGAGTTGGGTTTTCAATTCATTCATTTCCATAGGGGCCAATCGATATGGGGCCTTGGATAGAGGGGCTGTTCCAGGTACTAAATCAATGGCAAACTCTACTTGCCGATCGGGAGGTAACCCAGGTAAATCTTCTGGAAACACTTCAGGAAAATCTCGAACAACGAGAATGTCATTGAGATTTGAGCATTTCTTTCCTTTCTCAATAACATGAGCCAAGTAAGCTATGCATCCTTTACGAAGACATTTTCGGGCTTGAATCGGGGTTAGAAAGTTAGATGATGTCAGGTTTTGTTCTCCCCGGAAAATTACTTCTTTTCCTTCAGGTGTGTAAAATTTAACAGACTTGGTCTTGCAAAGAATTGATGCGTTATTTTTGGACATCCAATCCATACCAATGATAATATCAAATTCTCCTAACGGCATTGGAATTAGGTCAATAGGTAACTTATTCCCTTCGACTTCTATGTCACAGTCAGGACACCATTTATTCAAATATATTCGTTCATTGTTGGCTATTTCTACCTCTATCCCTAATTTCATATGCACAACAGGTAATGATAATGTCTCACATAGACGACGGGATATGAATGATCTAGATGCGCCCGAATCGAACAATACTTTAGCGTAAGCTGAGTTGATTATGAGTGTACCTGAGACAACATCATTGATTTCTCTAGCCTTCTGTGCAGTATTCTGAAATGCTCTTCCAGTGGTCTTGTTTGATGTTTGATTTTCTTTCACAGTGGTGGTCCCTGTATGTGTTTTCTTTGTTGCTCCCCCTTTTGTGTCAGTTCGTTGGGGACAGTCAGGTGCTAAATGGTTAGGATCTTGACAAATAAAACACCTACGATTTTTCACGAGACAGTCGCGGGTTTTATGACCCATTCTTCCACACGTAAAACAAGCACCTGTATTTGCCAGACATGGCTTATCACCATGAAACTTCCCACAATTATCACAAGCTTTTCCCTTTTTGTCAATGCCGTATCGATTACCCGATCCTGCATTATGGAATCGAAATGCATTGTTCTCATGAGTCTTTCCTTTAAACTTCTTGTTTTCTGGATGACGTGTTTTCTCTTCTTCCCATTTCCTCTTGTCAACCCTTCCTTCGTCTTTCTTTCTTCCATACTCTCTCTCAGCCACCAATGCTGCTTCTACTGCTTCACGATAAGTTCTTGGTTGAGTCATTGCTGTCGGCTCCCTGATGGTGGTTTTTAATCCGACAACAAACCTTTTTGCTTTTAGCATTTCAGTGGCTACAAGGTAGGTAGCAAAGTGAGACATTTCAGTAAATCTATTGGCATATTCCGTAACAGTTTGAGTGCCTTGTTTCAGATTCAGAAATTGTTCTTCAAGAGCATCTAGCAGACCTTGAGAACAATATTCATCCAGAAAGTACCTCTTAAATTCTTCCCACATGACATTTTCTATGTCTCCCATACCAATTGTTTCCATTAACATTTCCCACCAATGGATGGCTGTTCCCCGCAGCATCATGGTGGCATAAACTACTTTCCTATTATCCCCACACCTACTTATGCGAAAGATGTTCTCCATTACTTTTATCCAGTTTGTCGATTTAATTGGATCAGCTTCTCCATTAAATTCTGGAGGGTTAGCACTTACAAATTCCTTGTATGTGCACTCTCTTTCTCCCGTAGAATTATTGGGTCTTTGACGAAACCCTTGTTCTTCTAGTATACCAGGTACGGCAGCCCGTAACATCCGAGCAAATTCTTGTGATAGGTTTGGTTCTGATTCGTTGTTAGTGACCCGAGGTCTGGTTCTTGGTCTGCCTCTTCGGCCTGCTGCAGGTGGGGTGATCATAGGAATTGGTTTAGGAGACTCCTCTCTTCTAGACGGTGCCATTGTCTGAAAAATTTTTTTTTATTAGAATATTTTAACTTCATATTCTAAGTTAGTAACTATTTACAATAGTCAAATTGAGCATTATGTACTTGATCACAATGATTATTTCAACTAGAAATCGTTTATTCATTTCATAGAGAATTTCTTATTCGTAGAAAAAGTACATAACACTTTTATGGTCTTATATTGGGAGATGATCCTCCGTTAGGTCCAGGGGGTGGCGGTTGATATCTTATTGGTTGTTGTCCATACAACATCATCCTTAAACGTGCATTGTTTATGTCTAAAGCATTTGCCCTTGCTCGTTCTGCCTGTAATTGTCGTCTAACTTCTCGTAGCTCGTGTCTGAGAATGATTATCTCTTCATGTGAATGTTCATTCTCTTCTATTAAGGCATCTATTTCCTCCATCCTATGTTCCATCATTGCCTCGAGATCCTGATTTTGCACACGTCGCATGGCTATTTCTTCCACCATTGAATTGAATTCCGGTAGACTCAAGGTTCTAGTTCCGACGGTTGTTTCGTCATCTGTTAGTCCTGCTTCTGGTTCAGGTTGTTCATTTTCTTCTGGAGATGGTGGTGGTGCTAAGACAGGAGCACCCCAGTTTTCTGCTTCCCATGGAAAAGGCACTTGGAAGTTCATAGGATGTTCTTCGTCATCATCTTCAATCTCTATTTCGACCTCTACGAATTGAGCGTCTTGCATAAGATTATTGAGGTTTTCTTCTGGGGCATCTTCTTCAGGATTCTCTTCAGGGTTTTCTTCAGGTTCTTCTTCCGGGTCTTCTTCAGGATCTTCCTCCATATATTCTTCCGGATCTTCTTCTGGATCTTCCTCCAGGTCTTCCTCTGGATCTTCCTCCGGATCTTCCTCCATAGGCATATTATTATTTATGGGGTCTCTTAATGGTTGGGGTTCTTGAAAGTTATCAGGTGTTTCTTCCACCCACCCAGCATTTGATGATTCTCCTTTATACGAATCGTTACCATTTGCCATCTGTAGTATATATATTTTTATTTTTGCTTAAAATCGTAAAAATATTAAAAAAATTTTTTTTACTCTATTACCTTCAAAAATTACACATTTTTTTTACCCCTTAACGGTCGAGAATATAGCCGTCAACGGCTATATCTCTTCTCTTCCTCTATAAATTCATCACAATCTTATCACTTCTTTACACTATCTTTAAAATCCTCTCTATTCCAATATTACTTCTTTCTCCCATAAATTCCAAGATGGTTAAACTCATTCCTTTGTTTGCAATCATACTCATCCCGGTGATGATTTATCTGCATTCACTTCTTGAATCTAAAGAGAGGCCGCCATTTTATTTTCTTGCTACCATCATTATGGTACTACTTCCCATATCCATGGCTATGGAGTGGTACTGGCTTTAATATTGTAATACTTATGTAACCGTAGTAATGCCATAAAATTATTTTGTGGTGAATTTATTATTAAAGTTTTTTTTTTTATCGAATATTTATTTTAGAAGTTTAAGTTTAGATTCTAATTTAGATACCTAATTCTCTTAAACTAAATTCTCTGATACCACATGTGACACCCCTCACTTTCCATACTATAACAATACCCTATATAGCATGGTATGTGGGGCGGAGTCAAATTCATCATACAATGGATCGACTCGTGGCGAAAGTACATAACAACTATTATTCTTCAACAGTGTTTTAGTACAACTTATTCAAACAAAATACATAATACATAATTCAGAAATTAAAACATTGACAAATTATTCATAAACTTTCTCTTTTCCCTTGCCATTTGAGGTTCCTTCCTCAGTACCTGAGTATAAACATGTAAGGGTGAGCGACAACGCCCAGCAAGTACTAATCACCCTGGTTGGAATAATGTGATTTAAAAAATAATTTATAACTGGTAAGAAAATGTATAAAAATAACATTTTTGTGAAAATATATTTTCCGTGAAGTTAATACAGCGGCTGGCAACTGAAAGCTGTGAAGAAATCATGATACAAGGAAATTGATTTCTTCATTTCATACTCGAGTTAAATGGGTACGTTTATGAATGAAATTAATTGCTACTATTTTCATAAAAACTTTCCATCCTTTATCGTTATAAAATTTACTGGTATATTATTACCCGGATAAATCACAGAGAAATATCCTTCGTGCCATCTCAAAAGGCTTCGCCATTTTGGCGTCATTATGTTGCCATCTCAAAAGGCTATATCATTATTATAATATTACCAGTATCCTTACATTGATATTCACGAAGTCATACCAACAACGATTATGCAAAAATTATATAACTTTAAAAAAATAACGTCACAGTTCCAATATCATAAAAATACTGAATTACGACATAAATCATATAAACATCGCTGAGTCGAATATAATGATTCAGCATCATGAATAGAATAATAGGCTCAAAGTGGAAGTGATTAGAAACTTACAGTAGTCCAGAAACGGTTATAAGAATTTCGTAAGAGAGAAGTAGAAAAATACTCAAATACCACTCTTTGTTTAATAGTGATATTTATGAGTATTGGTACGATTTTCATTCGAAGGAAAGGCGTCAATTTATAGCCTCAATATTTCGACAGTTTACGTATTTCACGCGTATGTAGACAAACTACCGACGCTCGTTGTCAGTCGAAACGCTTCCTACCGACACTTTCAATTCATTTTACCTCTTTGTGTGATAATGCATATTTATAAAATATACCCTTAATCTATCATATATTTACATATAACACCCCTCGTCTATTATTAATTTTATTTAACACCTCTTTATGAATATAATTATTATCACTATATGTAAAATGCGATACGGTTTAATAATTACCTGCTAATTTCTTGATAAATTTTCGGGATGTTACACTGAGTTATCTCAGGATTTTATCTTTAATCAGAACTCTGGCTTTTCTTTTCAAGTCTTTGACCCCCTGTCAATCTCTTTAATTCTTTAAATCTATGTTCAGAATTTAACTGAACCTGCCCAAAATTTATCATTTGCAAGAACGTTAGTTTTTAAACTTTAATTGATCTGATTCTGATAACTCATATGCATTTATGTCCTTTCTCATGGACATGTGTGATTTTGTCACGTTTATATCATATTATTTGCTTTCAAGATTTTAAACTAAAAGTTGATAGATATTTTAACCTTATATATATATATATATATATATATATATATATATATATATATATATATATATATATATATATATATATATATATATATATATATATATATATATATATATATAGGATTGGGTTCCTATGAGAACCCCTCATTACCGTGAGAACCACTCTAAAAATTGTGCATCCACCGTATAAAATTGTGCATTTGATACTAAAATTAAATGTTTTCGATATATTTATGCATTTCATGTAAAGATTTACGCATCTCATGCTATAATTTATCCATTTTATGTACGAATTGTGCATTTAAGAAAATTTGTGCATTTAATGTTCAAATTTGTGCATTTAGTTTATAATTTAATGGATGTAAGTTTTGAATGTAATTTTAGTGTTAAATTATGATATTTATTAATATCTAAGACTAATAATGATTTTAAGTAAAACTTTTAATTTTAAAATTTGTGCATTTGATGTACAAATTTGTGCATTTTGGAGTGGTTCTCACGTTCTCACGGTAACAAGGGTTCTTACCGGAACCCAACCATATATATATATATATATATATATATATATATAATCAGGTTCATCAGCGTACCTATAAGATTCCAGCGTACCCAGCGTACCTTAATGTGAATGATCATTCACATATATATTTTTTGAATAGACATGTATAAGACAACATTATAAGATTTTTTTTCAAAATAAGCAACATCATAAATCTTGTAGATGATAAAAAAAGATCATGTGAATAGTCATTCACACAATTCACATGATGGGAAATGATCATTCACACGGATGACCATTCACATAAATATGCATTGAGCATTCACATAATTTTTAAGGACACAGAAAGTGTGAATGTATGTGAAATTCATATATCATGCGTATGACAGTAAATTAAACATGGTTATGAGAAAAAATTTCTAAAAAAGTTTTTTAAGGTTGGTACCTTCGGATGCATTTGATTTCGAGAGGTACCTTTTTGAACCTGAATATATATATATATATATATATATATATATATATATATATATATATATATATATATATATATATATATATATATATATATATTAACCTACATACATATGAGATATATATAATAATATATATACATGTGTTGCTTTTGTGTTGTACCCTGACACATATAGATAACTTTGACTTTTTTTTTATTAGGCATAACACACACCACACATACATATGCATACATGCCTCTTAATTGTATAATAGGAAAAGTTGACAGCTTTTGCTTTTGGTTTGACAGCATATATCAACACACGTAACCGATATAATACATAAATACAAACACACACACATATATATATATATACACAATATATATATAGCTTTCTGTTTCTGTTTGGGCTCACACTCACACACCTGCACATGTGTATATATATATATATATATATATATATATATATATATATATATATATATATATATACACACACACACACACACACACACACACACACACACACACACAGAGACGTATACACTACATGCATATTACCGAGAAGAACACAAACATAACCGAAACAAAATGGGTTTTCGGTATATACGTGATGGGTTTCGGTAGCTTTCATGTTTCCAAGTGGGTTTCAGGAGCAAGATTTCGGTATCTTCTGTGGGTTTCGGTTATTACCGAATAGACTCATCACTACCGAAACCTTTAATGGTTTCGGTATCACTAAATAAATCTCGGTATTCTTCACCTGGGTTTCGGTATTCATGCAAAGGATTTTAGGGAGTTCTCGGTAGTTTGTTTGAACATTACCGAAACCTTCATGGTTTCGGTAGTTCTCGGTCGTTTTCAAGGTTTTGATACTTCTCAGTATTATACATGAGGTCTCGGTGCTATGGCTGTTTCGGTGGGTGCTTATCACCGAATCCTCAAGGTTTCGGTACCCCCTTGTGGGTCTCGGTAGCCATGCAAAACACACACAACACACTCAACTGCACACTTTTACTCCCAGTTTTGTTTCTAAATTTCCAGCAATTTACAGGTTTACAATGGTTTTTTGAAGCTTCTATTTGATGATTGAACTTATTTTGTGTTCATAAAGAGATCCACAGAACCGTGGGTTTGACTTAATACCAAAGAACAAACTTTAAACATTAAAATTACCTTAAGTACTTGTAGAATCCTTGAATGCTTGATGTTTGTTTATGGATTTCTTTGACTTGAAAATCCGAATTTCGTTTGCAACTTTGATGAACTTATGATGAAGGTGAATATGAAGAAAGAAGATGAAGCAGGAAGAAACGTGGGTTTCTTTTGAGAGAATGAGTAGATAATTTAAGTTTGGTGAGATGATGAAATGAGATTTAAAACTCATTTATGGGGTTTTATATTTATTTCTTAATTTATAAATTCTCATTTTGGGTACTAAACTTTTGTTTATCTCTCTCTTTTAATATTTAGACTTTATAATTTAACATAATATATAATTTAACATAATCATATATTTCTCATTACTTTTAAATAAATGATATAACAGTTCAATTTCCAATATTTTATTTGTGTGCCACAATTATAATTCGTGTCAAGTATCTTGCTATAATTTATAATATTTAACTTAATTAAATAATTTCAATATTTAATTAAATTAAAATAAAATAATGTAATTAAAATTACATTATTTAAGTCAAACACAGGAAATTACAGTTCGGTTAAAAGCTAGGTTGTTACATGTGTCGGGATTGAATATAAGAGGCTTCGAGAGATAATTTAGTGGATTAATTATATTTATGGATTCCCGAGATTAAATGGGACTTAATGATATAAATAGTGGATTTTTTATAACGGGACCGGGTATCGGTGTCGAACCCGCGATATAAATGGATACTTATATACATACATGTGTGTGTTTGTTCCTTCACTTTCTAAAAAGAGTAACAAAGTGTGTGTGTGTGTGTGTGATTTCCTTGCTGTCGGAGGTTCAGAGTGAAGTTAAATCAAGTGGTTGAATTGCTGAAAATCGAATTAGAAGCCTCTTCTTTATGTTCTTGAAGTTTCAGAGGTAAGTAATCATCAATTTAAAGCTGATTTCGTGTATTAGTTGGATTGGTATATCGGGAAATTGTATAGAAAGTGTTTACAAGTGTTTTGAGACAATTTCTGGGAATTTCATGGCTGAAATCGAGTTTGGGGGAGGCGAATCACCACCTGGGCAGAACAGAGTCGAAGGAGAGGAGTCTCTAACTCGTCGTGAGCGCGGCCGCGATGAGCAGAGAGAGAGAGAGAGAGAGAGAGAGAGCTAGGGTTTAGATGCGATCGCAATGGGAGCACGAGCCCGCGATGGGTCCAACGCCGCCGCGATCTGGGGAGTTGGGCCAGATTCGGGTTATGGGCCTTTGGGCCTATTTGGGGTTGCTTTTCGGGGCCAAATGGTTATATTAATGATTATGAGATATATGTGGTTTATCTGGGATCAATCTGGGAAGATTTATTATGTATTCAGGGATTGATAGAGGTCGATGCGAGACAGATTCGGGTCAGCGGGTTAGAGACAGTGCGTGAGGTGATCCAGATAAGTACACGAGTTCTTTTCAAAGGGCCTACTTTTTATCGAGTCGATATTTGTGCATATATAATCTGTGATGACATTGTGGGCATTGCGAGCTGCACCTCAGGTATGACCTACCACTCTTATAATTGTGATAATTATTTATATGAAGTGAGATAGAGTGAAAGTGAGATGAGATCCACCCGAGCTGTCTACGATGGGTTATCGTGGAGGCCGGGGCTCGCGATGGGTTATCGCAAGAGGTGACATTCGCGATGGGTTATCGCGCGGACTGATACTTGCGATGTGTTATCGCATGGGCTGAGTAGCCCCACCTAGCCCTGTGTAGGGTTTCCATATATATATATATATATGTATATATATGGCAGTGTTATAGCCAGGTCGCTCCCGTGCTTTATTATGTGGCTAACCGCTGCTGTGTACGGCCTGTTAGCAGTGGGGAGGGCTCCCCACCAGGGATGAGATTCAAAGTGTGATTGTGGGGAGACGTCCCCACCAGAGATGTGATTCTTAGTGCTCTGGATCTCATGCTTTGTGATAGTGGTGCCAGGGAAGAGAACAATGTGCATAAATGAGAATTGAATTGCATATTCTTTCATGTGTTATGTGTTGTGTGATATGTATGTGTTATGCTGCTGAGTCTAACCCTTGTGTACTCACGAGCTGTGAAGCTTATGTATTCGAGTCTAAATGTGTTATCAGGGGAACCGAAGATAGGGTTGCCAGCCCCTGAGCGGAAATAGGAGCTTTGGGATTGTCGCCGAGGATTATAAGTTTTGCTGACTGTAAGTGCATGTATCTGTTGGGGAACTTTTGGGTATCTGGGTCGGGTCTGTATGTGGATGTTTGTATCTGGGTTTTGAGGTTCCCATATTGGGAGATCGGATAAACAGGGTTGTTTATATAATGTGAAATGTTTTAAATTATCAGCGTTCGTGTAAATCTTTGACATGTGTAATGGATAATATATGCGTTATTGTCACTTGTGTATTGTAAATGACGTGGGATTTGTGCGGGTTTGGAGGGTGTTACATGATGGTATCATAGCTTGTGGTTCAAGTGTTGAGTATCAGTGGATGCTTGAGCCTAGACCGTGTTCAGATCCTTGGGGAGTATTCTGGTGACGGATACTAGAGGATTTAATTATCCTAGCTTAGTGTATAATGCTAGATGCTTTATGTGTGACTTCATGCGATTGTTTAACCTGTGCAGGTTGTTAGTACGAGTTCAGAGGGAAACGGTGCAGGGAAAGATAAACCAGTAGGCGATGAGTATGTCCGCAAGTCGGAGCTGATTGAGATTTTGACACAGTTCTATAGATCTCAGGGCGTGGGACCGGGTGCCAGTGGCGATCAGAGCACGAGTATTCCAGCTACAGGGGCTGACACCGGGGCGGGTGCCTCTTCGTTTACGTCGTAGCGAGGAGGTTCGTTCAAGGATTTTATGACAGGCACACTCCCAGAGTTCAGAGATGCAGGCGAGACAGGGTTGGCTCTAGCCTGGGAGCGCGAGATAGAGTCTGCTTTTCGGGTTGCGCATGTGGACCCGAAAGATACGGTTGGGTATGCCACTTATTAACTGAGAGGTTGGGATTCACAGTGGTGGAAGTCCATAAAGTCATCGATGTCTGCTTCGCGTGCGTACGCGATGTCATGGGAGCAGTTTAAGGTAGTATTTG
Organism: Centrapalus pauciflorus; assembly: GCA_020465985.1. Taxonomy (NCBI): domain Eukaryota; kingdom Viridiplantae; phylum Streptophyta; class Magnoliopsida; order Asterales; family Asteraceae; genus Centrapalus; species Centrapalus pauciflorus. The sequence goes on from JAANYP010004144.1 coordinate 17,709, forward strand.
AGATTCAGTATGCAGCGCGGGACGAGCAAAGGGAAATGGAGCGCCGATTCCTCCATTTACAATAGAGAGAGCTGTCTGTGCAACAATATGTGAATCGTTTTAATGAGTATTCTCAGTTTGCACCTCAGCATGTGGATACTGAGCGGCGGAAGGCCGATGCGTTTGTTGACGGCCTGAGATCGGACATACGAGAGTTCGTGGGTTGCACGAGTTCTTTTGCCAGAGCTTTGGAGTTGGCACGGATGAGAGAGAGGGAGATCGAGAAGCAGCAGGAGCAGCCACCTACTCACCGACAGCGTACGGGGACGTCCAAGCAGTCTTCCAGTTACTGGCCTGAGTCGAGGGAGAGACAGCCGGAGCATGGCCGTTACCAGGGGCAGAGTTCGGGTTCGCGCAGAGACAGAGGCATGGAGAGAGACAGGGATAGAGGCAGAGATGAGAGATCCAGGGGGCAGGGGCAGAGAGATAGCCGAGATGTGGGACAGAGTAGTGGCAAAGAGGAGACCTGAGCAACGGGGAGTAGGGTTGACAGCTCGTCTGGGGAGCGGGATTGTCAGAGATGCCACCGTAGGCATGTCGGGCAGTGTGTGAGCAACCAAATCCGGTGTTTCAGATGCGGCCAGTTTGGCCATACAGCGGCGTCTTGCACAGCTAGCGAGGCTTTATGCTTCCGATGTGGGAAGCCGGGCCATAGGATGAGAGACTGTCTAGAGGCAGCACCAGCGGTACCAGAGACGAGCGCAAGCAGGACTCGAGCAGAGCCTTCTTCCTCCACCACCCGTAGAGATGCGGCGCCGAGAGCCAGAGGCCGTGTGTTCCAGGCTACAGCGGAGGAGGCCAGAGACGCTTCAGATGTTGTGACGGGTACGTATATTCTGAGTGGCTTGTGTGCGCGAGTTTTGCTTGGTTTTGGAGCAGATTGCTCATATGTGTATGTGACATTCGATGCATGTTTTACTTTTGTCCCCATTATACTATTTGTGCTATTGATTGATGGGAGGATAGACACAGGTGCTACCCTAGTGAGCCGTGTCCATCGAGAGTGTGACAGTGTACGGGAAAAGAGAAAGGGCGAGATAGTGATTAACTCGGTGATCAGAGTTTGACCAGATTGTTATTGCGATAATCAGTGGAGGGGGTGCTTGCAGAGCAATAAAGAGTGCGAATAGCAGCATATGAGATACCGGTCATATTGCGTGCATCTGAGATGAGATATATGAGATTTTAGAGTATGAGTTCGAGATGACGTGTATGAGACAGGGCTGAATTCCATGTGAGATACATGGAATACAGAGTATGTGTGAGAGGGTCTGCGTGAGATCATCGGGTCAGAGCTAGTGTTACTCGGGGTCGATTAATCAATATTATTTGCGTAAACGTGTGCTTGGGACTGATTGAGCCGTGGGTTATGAGTACAGATCATTGCCCCGGGAGATCTGGAAATTGCTATAATGAGTTACAGAGTCTAAGAGATATGCCATGAACACTGATCCTGATGCTGCGAGAGTAGCCGTGAGATGAAATGATGAAAATAGAGACTTATGAACCAATCGAGCGAATTGAGATAAAAGATAGAGTATTGGCAGTAATTGCGAAAGAGTTTAACTTTTGAGTTATTGTCAACCTGATATTGATGAGTTAAACAAATTGAGAATAAAAGAGCGAGTATTGGGGACTTTGTGGCTGATATCGTAATGGATTTTCAGTGTGTAACTTACTATGCGACGAGTGTTTGGTAATTGCGATTTTAACGGAATAATTAACAAAGGAAGCTTAACCTTTTTACTATCGATGGATTATAACCATGAGTCAAATGGTGTGATTCTGTGCCAACGAGGGGATATCATGGCAATGGATGCTATCATGGATGGGTTATGATTATAACATTCAGATTTCAAATGCGAATTCAAAAGAGTTGTTGATAATTATATTGAGATCTAATTCGAGGTGGCTAGAGATGGTCAACCTTTGTGATTGAGATCGAGTTAGGGTCCGTGTAACTGTGCTAGTGAAAGTGATTCTTTGCAGAAGTATAATAGAGTGTTAATATTGTGTGATATAGTGAGCTTCTCAGACTGTGCAACGGTTGTGGTCAGGAAGTGTTTCCTGGGGTTATTCAGAGATTTTCAGGGGCAACGTATGCTCGCGTGATTTATTGAGAAAAGTTCTACATGGGTAATGAAACGGGTCTGCCTCGGTGAGATTACCGTAATGATCAGTTTGAGACGCTGGGTAGCATGAGTTGGCTACAGAGATACGATTAGAGGATTGAGTATCAATGAGATATCTAGTGAATCTAAGGCAGAGTTGTATAGTGATCATTTGCGTGCGAGACAGAATTGGATTCCGAGGACGAAATCTTTATAAGAGGAGAAAAATTGTAACATCCCATCTTTGAGATAATTATGTGGATTTAACTTATTGGTCGATCATAAAATTAATTATTGCGTTGGGCTAATGGATTGCGATTAGGGGAATTAACATGTATCGGGATTGAATATACGTGGCTTCGAGATATAATTAAGTGGATTAATTATATTTATGGATTCCTGAGATTAAATGGGATTTAATGATATAAATAGTGGATTTTTGAAAAAGGGGCCGGGTATCGGTGTCGAACCCGCGATATAAAGGGATATGTATATATGTACGTGTGTGTGTTTGTTCCTTCACTTTCTAAAAAGAGTAACAAAGTGTGTGTGTTTGATTTCCTTGCTGCTGGAGTTTAGAGTGAAGTTGAATCAAGTGGTTGAATTGTTGAAAATCGAACTAGATGCCTCTTCTTTGTGTTCTTGAAGTTTCAAAGGTGAGTAATCTTAAATTAAAAGCTAATTTCATGTATTAGTTGGATTGGTATATTGGGAAATTGTATAAGTGTTTAGAAGTGTTTTGAGATAATTTCTGGGAATTTTCATGGCTGAAATCGAGTTTGGGGGAGGTGAATCACCTCCTGGGCAAAATAGAGTCGAAGCAGAGGAGTCTGCAACTCGTCGTGAGCGCGGTCGTGCCGCGCTGAGCGCGGCCGCGATGAGCAGCGCACGAGTGAGAGAGAGCACCAGTTAGGGTTTAGACGCGAACGCGATGGAAGTGCGAACCCGCGATGGGTCCAGCGCGACCGTGATCCGAGTATTTGGGCAAGATTCGAGTTTTAGGTCTTTGGGCCTATTTTGGGTTGCTTTTCGGGGCCAATCTGTTATATTAATGATTATGAGATATATGGGGTTTATCTGGGATTAATCTGGGAAGAATTATTATGTGTTCAGGGACTGATAGAGGTCGGTGCGAGACAGATTCGGGTCAGCGAGTTAGAGACAGTGTGTGGGGTGATCTAGGTGAGTACACGAGTTCTTTTCAAAGGGCCTAATTTTTATCGAGTCGATGTTTGTGCATATATTATCTGTGATGACATTGTGGGCACTGCAAGCTGCACCTCAGGTATGACCTACCTCTCTTATAATTGTGATAATTATTTATATGAAGTGAGATAGAGTGAAAGTGAGATGAGATCCACCCGAGTTGTCTACGATAGGTTATCGTGGAGGCCGGGGCTCGCGATGGGTTATCGCAAGAGGTGGTATTCGCGATGGGTTATCGCGCGGACTGATACTTGTGATGTGTTATCGCATGGGCCGAGTAGCCCCACCTAGCCCTGTGTAGGGTTTTTATATATATATGACAGTGTTATAGCTAGGTCGCTCTTGTGCTTTATTATGTGGCTAACTGCTGCTGTGTGCAGCCTGTTAGCAGTGCGGAGGGCTCCCCACCAGGGATGAGATTCCCAGTGTAATTGTTGGGAGACGTCCTCACCAGAGATATGATTCTCAGTGCTCTGGATCTCATACTTCGTGATAGTGGTTCCAGGCATGAGAACAATGTGCATAAATGAGAATTGAATTGCATACTCTGTCATGGGTTATGTGTTGTGTGATACGTATGTGTTATACTGCTTAGTGTATCCCTTGTGTACTCACGAGCTGCGAAGCTTACGTATTCGAGTGTAAATGTGTTATCAGGGGGACCGAAGATAGGGCCGCCAGCCCCTGAGCGAAAATAGGAGCTTTGGGATTGTCGCCGACACCGAGGATTCTACGTTTTGCTGACTGTAGGTGCATGTATCAGTTGGGGAACTTTTGGGTATCTGGGTCGGGTCTGTGTATGGATGTTTGTATCTGGGTTTTGAGGTTCCCATTCCCATATTGGGAGATCAGTTAAACAGGGTTGTTTATATAATGTGAAATGTTTTAAATTATCAGCGTTCGTGTAAATCTTTGACATGTGTAATGGATAATATATGCGTTATTGTCACTTGTGTATTGTAAATGACGTGACATTTGTGCGGGTTTGGAGGGTGTTACATTATTATTTATGTTTTACTAAAGTTTTTAATTGTTTTAAAAGCATATATAACTTGCAATAATTTTTTTATTTTATTATATTTTAAATCTATTAATAAAAACTTATATAAATACAAATCCCGTTACAACGTACGAGCACCACATATCTTGTTATTAACATTTGTAACGAAGTTTTATGTATAGGTGTGGTAAAATGGAATAAAAATCATGAATTTGTTGTAAATAGTTGATATGATGGATGACTAATTTCTCTACGCTACAATTGCTACCTTCAATTATATGAGATTTACCATTTGTGGTAAATGAATAGGAATTGTTCTAGTACATATACTACATCCATGTAATGTGATGGGTAAACATAATTAAGAATACACTTCCAGGCAGAAATATTCTTCTTCTTTATATTAATAGTAAATTGTTGTATATTCTATGTTAATTATAACTCGTTATCAGCATAAAGAGCTCTGCAATTAAATCAAGAATCAAACGAGGTATGGTTACTAAAATTATAAAATATAATCAAATGATAATTACCATAATAATTGACACGATGTTATATATATATCTGTGTGTGTATGTGCGCGTGCGTGCGTCTTATGGACAATTATGGACAACTAACGTTTATTTATTATACTAACATTTATTTAATATTACTAACATTTAATTAATGTCATTTATTTATGTTTACTAACATTTTTATTTATGTATACTAACGTTTATTTATGAATCTAACATTCTAACATTTATTTATGCATACTAATATTATTATTGTTACTAACATATATTTATGGATACTAACGTTTATTTATGCTTACTAATATTATTATTGTTAATAATTTATGTTTGAAAAATATTATTATTGTTACTGATATCAACGTTTACTAATATTATTATTGTTACTGACATTTATTTATGCTTACTAATATTATTATTGTTACTAATTTATGTTTGAAAAATAAAAAAACATAAACCTGAAATGATTCGTAGCCTTTTTTCGTAGAAAAAACTAATAAAACTTTAAAATAGAATAGTTTATAATTTCTCATTCAAAAAACATTAAAAAAGGGAATGGTTCTTATTTTTTAAATTTATAAAAACTTGAAATGAAATGGTTTATTGTTTTTTTTTCGTTCGGAAAAACTAATAAAATGAAATGGTTCGATTCAGAAAAACAAAAAAACGAATGTAGTTTTTTTTCTGTTCGGAAAAAATAAAAATAAGAATGATTCGTAGTTTTTACCTTTGAAAAAACTAAAACCCGGAATGGTTTATAGTTTTTTCGTTCAGAGAAAACTGATAAAAGTTAACGATTCGAAGTATTTTTCATTCGGAAAAACTAAGAAATAAAATGTTTGTTGTTTTTTCACTAAAAAAAACTAAATAATTGAATGGTTCATATTTTTTACGTTTGGAAAAAACTATAAAATCAAAATGGGTCGATTTTTTTGTACGATTTTTAGGTTATTCTAATCATTACGTTTTTAACTTTTTCCAATCGTAAAAGTCTACAAACCATTCCATTTTTTAGTTTTTCTGAACAAAAAGGTGTAACAACCCAACTTTTATTTGAAATCTAATTTCGTATTTGATCCAAATAAATGTAAATTTTATTTACATTACTAGTTATGTAATTTAATTAAGTTCAAGATAATTTAATTAAATTATATTTATGTTATAAATTAGTAGAGATGAATAAATTAAAAGAGAAAATAAAATACAAAAGTGAAAGTGGGTTAAATACACAAATAGATAAATGAAGTATATAAATCTAAATAATGACCATTAACACTCATTTAAAGAAAAACTACTCTCTCTCTCTCTCTACTCTCTCTCTCTACTCTCTCTCTAAACTCTCGGATACTTCCAAAGAATTCAACAAGAATCCACAAAGTTTGCAATAAATTAGGAAATTATGTTAAGGAGGAGTTACAACAAAAATTAATCAACAAGGAACAACAAAGATTTTGAGGTAATATGTGATTTAAATTTCAAGAAAATATGAATTTGGTTCGGTTTTGTGTAAAACCGAAACCAAGAAATTAAAATGAGAAGAATTTAGGTTGCATGTATAAAATTTTAGTAGAATATGATAAATTTAAGTCAATAGAAGTAACAGAAACAAAATTTGTGGATTAGATCATCCAAAACATTAAAGAAATCGGAAATTTTTATAAAATAGTGTTCTTGACAAAAATAGCATATTTTGGATGATCTTGATCATATTAGTGTGTTTATGATAGGGAATGTATAAAATCAACCCAAATATGATAATATATCTATATAGTACATTGCATGTTGATTAAAATGAGTTTTAGTGAATTTTATGAAAAATCCGAATGAAATAAATGAAGAACACCAAGAACATTTCTGGGAAAAATATAAGTGAAAGGATCGGAATTCGGTCACCGAATTCGGATGATACCCAAATCGGATCCCAATTTCGGACCTTGCTTTGGTCCTAATTCGGATGATTATGCTATTTTATGCTTAATTTGGACATTTCAATTTCGGTTGGGTCATGATCCGAATTCGGGTTTATGCTATTTCGGATGGTGCCAAATCCGGGTGCCAATTCGGTTAGATCCGAATCCGGATCCTTAACCCGGATAGGTCCGAATCCGGAGGATCCGAATCCGGGTGATCCTAAATTAAATACTTTATTTTGATATTTTAATTAAATAAATGATTATATACATATACTTATTGTTATATATATATATATATATATATATATATATATATATATATATATATATATATATATATATATATATATATATATATATATATATATATATATATATATATATATATATATAGAAAGCCTATGAGAATTTAATGAAACAAAGGATATAAATAAATGAATGATTGATGAGAATATCAGTTATCGATATCAGATGAAATAAAGATTTTAAAGACTAAAAGATGATGAAATTGACATGATATTAATATGATAATTCTGGACAGGTTCAGTGAAATTCTGAACATAGAGACAAAGATTTAAAAGATTTAAAGCGGGTCAAAGACTTGAATTGACAAAACAGATTGACAAAGATAAAATCCTGAGATAACTCAGGTGGCAGATTTTACATTTGTTTGATAAAGACCCAGACCTGTGAGTTATAGATATTCATATTTAACATGTTTGAATTTCCGGTTGAGACATATTGTTGATGCTAGATTAAATTGACACTCATATTATCAGCTGGATTGTGACCTGTGCACACCATGGATGGGTGTTGGCCAGTGGATCATGATAGCTATTTGACTTATCACTTCATATGATATTGCATTTACAGTTCATTCTGACATTGCTTTGAGATTATTGCTATCATGACATTGATTACATATGCTTCATCATTGCATATACTTGACATATTGATTCAACTTGATTAGCCTTGATTGGTCTATTGTTCTAGACCTGGCTATTTCACCAGTTCTATTGAACTTGGTAATGACCTCCGATGTTCCGCCACGTTGATTTACTGGTAGCTAGCCCAGTATGTGGCTGATCCCCACGATTTAAGCGTGAGCGTGGCCTGAGCATCATCCGACTCTATGACTTCTATGTCTCAATCATGAGGGCTGTAGCGGCAGCCAAGACATATCACGCTAGATTGATGATCCGCTTGATATTGCATGTTTAATTTGAAAATCTATATACTCACTAAGCGTTGCTTACAGTTGCTACATTATAATTTTTTACAGGAAAAGATAAAGGAAAGTCACCTGCTGGACCTAGCTCTAATGTCTATTAAAGATCAAGACAGAAGTTTCTATAGACCACTACACAACAAAACCTTTCGGTACTGATTGGAAGACAGCAAATGTTGTGGTTTTGGGTAGATTTGATATTATTCTATGATGTAATGAATAGATTAGATGGTACCCTTTATAAGTTTAATTTAAAAACTTAATCTGTATTAAACTTAAATCTTAATAGCTTGTACTGTAATTTATAATTCCGTAATGAATTACTCTATCTTAGTTATGATTGATATCGTATTGCATGATGTGGGACCTAGACTCGTGTTTACCGCCCCGCAAGGGGTGGTCTTCACAAAAAGCTACACACTATTTCGTTTTTTGGAAAACTTTAAAACGTAACGGTTCGTAGAAAAACTGAAAATCGAAATTATTCGTAATTTTTTTGTTTACGAAAACTAATAACAGAATGCTTTGTAAATTCTTTTCGTTTCCCAAAACAAAAAATCAAAATGGTTTCAACTTTTGGTGCAAAAAAATAAAAAACAAAACATGGATTGGTTTCATAGTTTTTTACGTTTAGAAAATGAAAAAACCTTAAAACATGAATGGTTTGTAACTTTTTTTTTCGTATGAAAAAACTAATAAAAGTTTAAAGTTCAAATTTTTTTGGTTTGGAAAACAACAATATAAAATGTTTGTATTTTTTCATTCGAAAAAACTAAAATAGGAAATGGATTCTAGTTTGATACAGTTGTTTATAATAAAAGAAATAAATAATTTGTAATTTAAATTAAAAAATATAGAAAACTTAGTAAACAAATAAATCAATATGTAAAAAGTTAAAGTAATAATAACTAGAGTTAATTGCATAGATAGTCCTCTAACTAACCCCAAATTGCAATTTTGGTCATTTTTTTAAAAAAGTTACAATGACAGTGTTTTAACTACCAAAAAGTTGCAATGAAAGTCCTTTCTAACAGAATCCAATAAATGTCTTTGTTAAATCAAAAACATTTTAGTCTTTTTAAAGATAAATAACCCTTTTTGTAATTTTTTCTTATTATTTGCTTTATTATTATTATTATTATTATTATCTTCATCAAAACTTAGAACTTGGAACTTCATCTTCAAGTCAATTAACCCAGAAAAATCAATGAACCCACAAGTTATCATCAACCCAGAAAATTTAAATATTCATCTTCAAGTCGATATTTGCACCTCACAAACATCGATTTCTTCCATCCAATATCCGAAAGCTTTGGTGCAGTTAGGATTGGTGGTGGTCAAAGAACCCAAACAAGCAACGACTTCGAAGAAAAGATCCCGCAACCGCCACCCACAGATCCACCACCACTGTCAATGAAACCACAACCACTGCCACCGCCACCCATATATATATATATATATATATATATATATATATATATATATATATATATATATATATATATATATATATAGAGAGAGAGAGAGAGAGAGAGAGAGAGAGAGAGAGAGAGAGCCAACCCAAAATAACAAGGGTTTTCGAAACCCAAATCCAAACAAGCAACGACTTTGAAGAAAAGATCCCGAAACAAACACAAACCCAATTTGTAAAGGTTTTCAAAACCCAAACATATCCAATATATTGATTCAATAATAGAACCAAAAAAACCCCCAAAAATCTAAAAAAACACAAACATCAAAACATTTAGAATTTGAAACCCTATTCTAGATCTGGAATTTAAAAAACAAGGAAAGAAGTTTGATTTTGAAGAGGTGAAAGAACTTCGATGTTGAAAAATGTAATGATGTATTCCCATATATTTTCAGCACCTTAATGATTTTCTTATCATACACATGAAGAAACAAGCTCAATAAATGTAATATGATGAAGAAGAGACAATATGAATATTGAGAGCAAGGTGAACAGTCGCGGCTGGTTATAATATTCAAGTGTCAACCGTATGACCAAAAGTAACCCTAGGAGCCTTTTCTAGGCTCCATTAATTAACTTTCACACATTGGCACATTTGGCCCCTAGACTATTACATAAACATAAATTACATAGAAATTAAATACAAGACAAATTACAAAGACAATAAATATTACAAAACAACTCCTAGGATCGAAATAATAAATCTAACAATCTCCCCCTTTTCGATCACTTAGGAGGTCCTGGAACTCGGGCGTGGTCAGTCGATTCTCGGAGACCAAGTATGACGTCGAAGCGTCTGGTTACTTGTCTTGTATGTAGCCGTTCCTTCAGGTAGTCTATGCCACTGAGTGTGTTCTGTATCTCCGTTGGTGAGCGTCTTTGTTCAGGATCTGGTTGAGCATCGTAGTCTTGTACTTTCTTTGTAAGAGCAGCTCGAACCAATCTAAGTGTACCATCGGAGTAGCAAGGAAGATCCTCAAAGCGCATATACCTTTTGTAGCCCTTGTAGTTTACAAAAATGACACCCGGATCTCCAGAAAGTATAACTCTGTAGGCCGGGTGGTGGGCTAAAAGAAAACTATCTTGTTCTGGTGCTCGTAGGCCCACCTTAACCATAGCACTCTCGATCGCCATCTGAAAATCTCTTAAGCACATTATGATCGATCGGCGATTCATGCTTCGAACTAAGGCACCTACAGCTGTCATGTGGGATAGACGTTTTCTGATTCGACTTTTCAGACTGTTGTGAAGGAACTCAACGTCATCCGCTCTTATGTAGTCAAGGTCATACTCAAAGATGTCATCTCCCGTACCATCTTCTCTTTCCACTTGATAGGAGGGATAGAAGACTTTGGCTCTTTTGCACATGGTGATTGATTTGAGCTTTTTGATCTTTGATTTTGACACCTTGGACCTTCTTTCCCGGAGCATCAATTGGTAGTATTCGTCCTGTTCAGCTTTGGAGACATTCGTAAGTTCCATGAGTAGGCGTCTGCTGAAGGCTCCAGGTTTCTTTTTGAATACCATCTTGAATCTTTCTTCTAGATATGGATTCTGAAACCGCTCCGGGAGAAAGTTCTGCAGGAATTCTTTCAGGCCTTGAATGGGGGGTTCTTCGATCTCGTCCTTTTTAGCTTCAAGAAGCTTTATGATAGTCCCCCGCCGTTCTTGTTGCATTTGATCTTTTTCTTCCAGAGGCAGTGTATGAACCTTGCCTTTTGTATAGTGATCTACCCAAAATAAATCATCTTTTCTGTACACGCCAGGGCCCTCTGGTGTTTCATCGAAGCAATCGACCCTTTTTGTTTGGGAGGACCCTGGGAGTTGGGTTTGTTGGACTGGTGGAGGGCTTGGGGATCTTGGGGGGCTAATGGTAATGTGGGATTCTTTTAAAGACTGGGGAGCTTGGATGGATGAAAGTATTTCTTCTTGATGAGCTCGAGGTGGTGAATTCAGGAAGTCAAAAGAGGATGATGAGGACTTTTTCGTTGGAGATTCAGGCTCAGGCTTAGGAGTTAATAAGGGTTGGTTGTCCTCGGTATCGGAATCTGAATCAGAAACCAATATGATTTCAACTTTCTCGTGTGGCTCCTCAAATTCTACCATAGCTGTCATCGGATCCAGTGGAGCTGGACCCTCGACCATGGGCTCGTCTTCTATTAGCATATATTCCTGAGCCTCCTGACTCTTTTCCCCTGAACCCTGGAATTCAGACCCCTCAGTGGTCTCTGCTCCCCCTATACCCAGCATGGGCTCCTCAAATTGAACTTTTCGTCGCTTCTCCCCCTCATGACGATCAGGGTCGTCCTGATCATCATGTTTCCTTTTTGGCGCTTCGGCCTGAGTGCGGCATTGGAGTTCAATAACTGCCGACTCCAGGCGATCCATTCGGGAATTAAGCTATTCCTGGACTTGCAGAATCAGACGGTTAAGCGCATCAATCTTGTCCGACAGCTCTGATATTTGATGATGGACTGAATGGGAACCTGGTGGTGGGCCAGCTTCGGAGGCGACACCCTTACCCTTGATCAGTGAAAGAAGGGCGGTGTGACGTTCCTCGGCGGCTTCCCTTTGGGCGTCCAGGTCAGCCCGGGTAATCACTCCAGCAGCACGTACTGCTGCCGTTAGCATCTCCAGATTGATTGGGAGATGGCCTGAAGTGGATGGCGTTGATGGAGCCACTTCAGGTCTTCCTTCCGTCATTTCTAGCTCCACTAAGGGACGCTCAGATCCGGAAGTTTGTTGAGCTGCCACGGAGGCAGCTCTTGGGGATGCCACAAAGGCATCGTGCGTTGTGTGAATTTGTGGGGATGGAATCGTGAATGAAGGAAGTTCGGTCATGTGGGGAGGAGTGTGACCTCTTTCAACACCGCCGCTCTCCGAATGAGAGGGCGATGGAGTATGTGGAAGATCCCCGTGGAATGAAGTGGTCTCCCTTTGAGGGGAAACCAAGTGGGTGGTTGGGGTGATTGCGACCGCTGGACGGACGGTCTTATGAAGAGGAGTCCTGCTAATAGGGCTTGGTTCACCCTCAGATTGAATTTCCCTCGCTCTTACGACAGAGACGGTTCTTTCGGAATCCGCCGTCTCTGCCGTCTCACCTACATCTCCCTCTCTCACAATCTCAGCCTCCCGCTCACCGAAACGCATAGACTGTTGAACATCCATCCGTTTTCCCTCATGCTCACTCTCTCTTTGCTAACCTTCGGAGTGGTTAGTCTCAGTTGATTCCGACTGAGACTCATCCGGATAACTCTCTCTTATATAAGCCCTTACCCGCTCCGTGCCCCTTGACCTCGTTAGAATAGATAGAGGAATTTTCATCACCGGTACCGTCGGGGCCCCCTTTGGCAGAGTTAACTTTTGAATTGCCACTGTGGGGTAGACATCAGCCTCCGGATGCTCATGGATGTCATCGTCTTGATCCATTGCACAATGTATGATGAGTTGTAGGAATCTTTGAAAAGGAACATACTTGCGGCCTTTCTTTGTGCTTCTTTCGATATAGACTCTTCGTAATTCTTCAAAGATGAATGCAGCATAGTCCACATGTCGGTCAAAGGCAAAGCCGGTGAACATGGCTAGTACCTGGGCCGACGCTGAGTCATGACCTGAATGCTTGGCGGTGAAGCATTTGTTGAGGACATCGAAGAGAATCCGCCAGTGGGATTGAAGGTTTTTCGTGCGGAAGTGTGATGGTTTGGAAAGAGGACCGTCATACCCTAGAGTTTGTATTTCAGTTAGGGTTTCAGAGACGGATGGGTTTGGGTCGAATAAATCCCGGGTGGGAAGGTAATATTCTGTGGGTAGATGAAGAATGTGGTGGATGGCAGAAGTAGTGACTTTGACTGGAACGCAGTCAATGGTGGAGGTGAAGTGAGGTTCGGGGTCGGTTATATATTGTAGCCTGTTCCTGAATTGTTGGAGATATATCTGGGGAACAGCTATGGCAGTGGATAGTGCATAATAGATGGGATGGCGGGTGAGGATGTCGAAAGCAAGGGTTTGGGTTTCGTTTGTAAGGATGGAAACGTCGAGTTGCCAGTTATGTGGGATAAACTCGACAAACTCGGCGCTGGGTAGGATGGATTCCTCGGGTAGCTGAACATTGTTATTTGGAATGGGAGGATGGGGTACGGTGAGAATGATTGCGGGATCCATTATCCTGCAAAGTGCAACAAAGTTAGAATCAAAAGACTTGAGATGATAATGCATTGATGTGAAGTCCAGATGAGTGTGAAATAGAAATTGTCAGATCTGTTTAGCATCAGGTCTTTATTAGCAGAATAAAATTCCACTAATAAAGTCCAAAGTCAATTGTTAAGAGACCGATGTTAGATAAGACCGTTTCACTCAAACAATGATCCTAACTCTAATCAATGGTGCACTTGGATGGAACTATTTTTGTGATTTTTTTTAATTTATATAAACATGCAGAAATGGAAAAATGAAAAATTAAAAAAAAATCCTAAGTGTTGGATTTCGGATGGTCCGAATTCGGATGAACAGTGTCACCGAATTCGGATCAATCCGAAATCGGATGATGCATGATTGATGAGTGGGTCCGAATTCGGATGTGTTGAAAAACAGGGACCGAATTCGGATGATGTGAAAATGGGGACCGAATTCGGATGATGGTCCGAACTGTAAGTCATGAAATGAATGAAGGTGGTCCGAATTCGGAAGGGTCATGGAAGATGATCCGAATTCGGATGTTGACTTATGTAAATGCATGCAATGATATGGATAGGTCCTGATTTCGGATGGTACCCAGAATTCGGATGGGAACCGAATTCGGATATCATCCGAATTCGGATGAACAGTGGTGTACATACTTAGACTAAATTCAAGTTTTGAAAATTTTTGCCTTGCTTTGATGGTCCGAATTCGGATCAACAGTGGTCCGAATTTGGATTTGAGCTTTGAAAATTTTTGAAATTAGTCTAAGTCGGACATCCGAATTCGGGTGGTGGTCCGAATTCGGACATCCAAAACTGCATGAGTGCAGTTAATGTGTTCATGCAAGAAATAAACGTGAACAGTTGAAATGTTAATAGAAATGCATGAGATTACAGATCCTAGTCTAAAACAAGTTACTGAACATTTTTTCTAACTACAACTAAAGAAATATAACACATTAAAGTACCTAAAATGAGTAAAAACCGAAATGAAAAAACTAAGAAAAAATGAGAATCAAACTCATAATATAGGAAGATAAATACTTAAATAAAGTGAAAAGAAAGTTACCTGATGATGCCAAAGTAGGAAAATACAAGAAAAACAGAAGAAGATGAAGATCGAAAAGCTTTGATGAGTAACAATGGTGGTCCGGCGGTAGGAATTGCGACGGGAGGAAGAAGAAAGAAGGAGAAATATCTTGAAAGTGAAGCTATTGACCGTTTGACCACCCCTATATAAATCCGCGCGGGTCGGGTACCGGGTCAGAGGGTCCGCGCCCAAAAAAAAGGAAGATGGGCCGCCGGATCCAAGCTTAACACACACACACACAAAAAAAAATATGGGCTTTTAAACAAAAACAAGATTCAAATGAAATTTTTGCCCAATTTTATTGCATCTTTTTGAGTTTTTTTATTCGACTTCAAAATAAAATATTTTTGGTATTTTCCTTTAAAGTTAAAATAAAATGAAATAAAGTAAATTAAAATCTTTTTGGCTTTTTGATAAACTTGAAAGTTAAAATCTTTTTGAGATTTTCTGTCCTATTAAATTTAAACTTTAAAATTAAATTAAAATTAAGACCAACCTAAAATTTAAACTTTTAACTACAAAAGAAATAAAGATAAACACAGAATTAGAAAATTTAAAATCCTAACTATACTCCCCCTCAAATAAATACCGGTTCTTTTTCAGATTTACATCACGACAACCCTTTTTAGCCTTTCAAGCAAAGACAAACCTGGATATTGTTTGCATCCCACTCCGTGATGAACAATTCACACAGCAATTTGTCAGGATCATTAATTATTAAAAATATACGCAGATAAGGAAATAATGAGTTTCAATCTTGTGACATAATCCTAAAATTTAAATAACAGATATTTTTAAAAATAAAGGAATTTCAATCATGATAGATTGAAATAGAATTATTTAAGACAATATCTGATATTTAATTGGAAGGCGGATTCAACATGCCGATATGGGATACTAAAAACTAAAAACGAGGTTCGTCTAAAGCTTTAGTAAATGCAAGTTGGTATTTCGTGCCTACAAAATACAACTCAATGGTTCCCTTTTCTACGTGATCTTTACTAAAATGATACCTGATATCTATGTGTTTTGTTCGAGAGTGCTGCACGGGATTGCAAGAGATGGCAATTGCACTTCGAGAATCACAGTAAATAGGGATATTGGTGAGTGAGAACCCATAATCGCGTAATTGTGTTCTCATCCACAACACTTGAGAGCAACAGCTTGCAGCTGCTACATACTCAGCCTCAGCTGTAGATGTGGAAACACAATTCTGCTTTTTGGAAGACCAACTCACCGGTCAATCGCCTAAAAACTGTATTCCTCCCGACGTGCTTTTTCTGTCCACTCTACAACCTGCAAAATCAGCATCTGAAAATGCGGTAAGATCGAAATCGGTTCCCTTTGGATACCACAGACCAAGTTCGGGTGTACCCTTAAGATAACGAAAAATGCGTTTTACCGCAGTTAGGTGTGATTCTTTTGGGTCGGCCTGAAATCTAGCACAAAGACATGTTGAAAACACTATATCCGGCCTACTGGCAGTCAAGTATTGTAAGGATCCTATCATCCCTCTGTAAGTTGTATTATCGACACTTTTCCCTGAAGGATCGGTGTCTAACTTACAGTTGGAGGCCATGGGAGTTGCGATACTCGTGCAAGAGTCTAACTTATACTTCTTGAGAATGTCAAGAGTATATTTCGACTGGTTCACAAAAATCCCATCCTCAAGTTGTTTGACTTGTAATCCGAGGAAAAAATTCATTTCCCCTATCATACTCATCTCAAACCTGGACTCCATTAGGGCTGAAAAGTCCTTACAAAAATTACTGTCAGTAGATCCAAATATAATATCGTCGACATAAATTTGTACTAGCATTATATGTGGGCCTTCCCTTTTAGTGAACAGAGTTGTGTCCACCACACCTTTATAGAAACCGGCTGAAATAAGGAAATTTGAAAGACTATCATACCATGCTCGAGGTGCTTGTTTTAAACCATAGAGGGCCTTATCTAGCACATAAACATGGTCGGGTTTATGTGCATCAACAAAGCCTTGTGGTTGTTCAACATACACCTCCTCGTTAAGTTCACCGTTTAGAAAGGCAGTCTTGACGTCCATTTGGTACACTTTGAAATCTTTGTGTGCCGCGTACGCCAAGAAGATTCTCATTGCTTCGATCCGTGCAACTGGAGCGAAGGTCTCGTCATAATCTATCCCTTTTTGTTGTCGGTAGCCTTTGGCAACAAGTCTTGCTTTATTCCTTATCACAATGCCGTTTTCATCTCGTTTGTTCTTAAAGATCCACTTCGTTCCGATGACTGTACGGTCTTTTGGCTTGGGAACTAACCGCCATACTCGTAGCTGTTCAAACTGGTTGAGTTCCTCTTGCATTGCAACTATCCAATCTGGATCTGTCAGGGCTTCATCCACACGAGCGGGCTCTATCATACTCAAGAATGATGCGAAGAGGCATTCATTAGCAGATGCCCTACGAGTTTGGACTCCTGTTGATACGTCACCAATGATTTGCTCTGTTGGGTGACTTCGGGTCCATTTGATCTCGTGTGGAAGGGGTGCTTGGGATGGAACCTCTGTGGTTAATGTGGGGATGGATGAGGATTCATGGTCAATGGTTTCAAATGAAGGTACCACTGGTTCAGGTTCGATTCCCGAGTGTTCAGGTGAAGGAAGAATTGTTGGTATTATATGTGAGGGTATTATAGGAGTAGATTCAACTGCGGATGTGTCGGTGGATGATGTGGATGGATGAGGGTATGTTGAAGAAGATGGAGCGGAGAAACTTTGCGGCGCAGTTGAACTGGAAGGATCACCTACATTATTGACAACATTAGACACACTAGCGTTACAACCGAAAAATTCAACATAAAAAGGATCAAATAAATTAACCAATTCAAAAGAAGAAAAAGAAATGGGGTTATTTGAAGAGTCTCCAGGCATTTGAGTAATGCGTGGTCCTGATTGACCAACTTCGAGTGCCAGTTCAGCCAACTCATCAAATGTGACGTGCACACTTTCATTGACTGTTCTGGTTCGGGTATTGAATGCAGGATATGCCTTCGAGTTGGATGAGTATCCAATGAAGATCGCTTCATCCGCCTTTTCGTTAAATTTTCCGAGGTTGTCTTTGTCATTCAGCACATAGCACCTGCAACCAAATACACGTAAGTACTTGATAAATGGTACTTTATTCAAAAAGAGTTGGTAAGGAGTTTTGTTAAAGCGCTTATGGATGATGGAGCGATTTTGTGTATAGCATGCTGTTGATACGGCTTCGGCTCACAAGAACGGAGGTAGCTTTAAGTATGTGAGCATTGTACGAGCGGCTTCCACTAGCGTACGGTTACGCCTTTCCACGACCCCATTTTGTTGAGGTGTTCGAGCTGCAGAGTATTGATGCTGAACACCTTTGGATCGAAGGAAGCCCTCCACTACTGAGTTCTTGAACTCCGTGCCGTTATCTGATCTGATTGATTGCACTGACAGCTGCTGTTGGGTCTCGACACTATTGATAAAATCAATGATTTCTTGAGCTGTCTCGTCCTTGGAACGCAAGAACCTGACCCAGGTGTATCGAGAATAATCATCAACGATAACCAACACATATCGTTTTCCATTTATGCTTTGAGTTCTCATCGGTCCGCATAAATCCATATGAAGTAACTCCAATACTCTTTTTGTTGATGGTTCGGGCTTTGGTTTGTGAGATGATCGTTTCATTTTTCCTTTCTCACACGCTCCACACAGATGGTCCTTTTCATAGCGCAATTCAGGAAGTCCTTTGACCAATTGTTTCGCAGCCAGCTTGTTGATATTATCAAAATTCAAATGGGATAATCTTCGATGCCACAACCAAGAGTCTTTTGACGAGGCTTTTGATAGTAGGCAAATGTTATCCTTCACTATTAGCTTAGCTACGTCAATGGTGTAAAGGTTAGAGTTTCGGGACCCAGTTAAGATTTCTTTTCCATCCACGCTCTTAACACTGCAGTTCTTAGCCCTAAACGTTACTTCTAGTCCTTTGTCGCAGAGCTGTCCTATGCTAAAAAGATTGTGAGATAACCCCTCAACATAGTCAACGTCCTTGATGACCAGATTATTTAGAACTAAGTCCCCGTATCCTTTTATGTGAGCCTGATGGTTGTTCCCGAATTTCACAGTTCCGCAATACTGTTCAACAACGTTGGACAGCAATTCTCTTCTTCCAGTCATGTGCTTGGAGCAGCCCAAGTCCATATACCAAATGGACTTAGCCTGAAAAACACATAAATTCATATAATGAAAAACTATATGCATTCAAACACATCCATTTTTAATTCACAATCAAACCGTGTTCTGAACCGAGATGTTCAGAAAACATGATGAGTTAAGACCGGGTCCTGGGCTGTGTGCACAGAAGCCAAACGTGTCGGTTTAAGCACAACCGACAAGCAAAAGAACGGGTCCTAGTCTAAGGTAACTAGAAGCCATTTCTTTGAAGCACGGGTCTTGATCAGAAGTAACCAAGAACCATCTACATTAAGATCACACAACCTTGGGTACCCACCTCAATATGGGTCCCTTTTTGTTAGGGTTTCCAGATTTATATGGCACGTGTACAGTTTTAGAATCCCAATTAGCACTTGTGTGTGGTCCGAATGCACAACCCTATGGAATCCATTGAAGATTGGATTTATTAGGTTTGGAACCTTAGGCGCTGAAATTGCCTTCGGTTTTTGTCTTTTTGAGACCTTTTTGACCGTTGCTTTGGTTTTGGGCCTTGGCAACGGACAATTCTCAACTTTGTTTGAGGCCGATGATGCACTATTTTTAGTTTTCTTTTTCCGAATACGTTTAACAGGATAAGGCACAAAAGCATTCATTTCAGGAACCTGTCGTCTATATTTAGTTGGACATAGATTAAACAAATCACTGAAAGAGTATTTTAACGCAATAGTAGAATTCGGTTCAATATTACAGACATTGTCACACACATTGTTACATAAATTGTCTTTAGAGATTACAGACATCCTATCTCTAGTAACAAATTCACTTGGCATTAAAGCCTTCTTCACAAAAAAACTTGTAAAATCCTGCATGGTGGTTTTTGGGACTCTCCTTACATGATCTGTAGGAACAAAACGATTAGAGTCAGTAAGCATGGAAGATTTAGACTTGACAGACTTTTCTTTTTGGTGGTGAGTGGGTTTCTTAAAAGACTTGGATTTAATCTGAGTCTTTTGAGGAACCTCACTTTTGAAAACTTTTGAGCACTCACCTTTGACAATGAAAGAAGAAGATTCAGCTTTAGCCTTACCTTTATCAGATGACACACATGAAACTTTTATGGAATGAGAAAGTGTTTGTTCTTTTGAAAGATCTTTCAATTGTTGTGAAACCATTTCAAAATTTTCTCTGTAGACAGTGACTTCCACAGTTTGTTGAAAAGATTGATTTACCAATTCTTCTTCTCTCTTAAGAAGAGCATCTTGAAGATCAAGTGCTTTCTCTTGAGACGACTTCAATTCCTTTTCTAAAACAATGATTTGTTGTTGAAGAACTTTTGCAGGAATATAAAGTTGAGGAGTTGATTTTACAGTTTCAGTTTTCAATTCAGCTTCTGAATAAGTTGACGAGAGATCTTCCTCTAAAGTGGGTACTCTAGAAGAATAACTCTCGTTAAGTTCTTCATATTGAAAAGAAATTTCTTTATCTTTACGCGCAACACGTTTCTCATTTTCTTGGTTTAAAACTTCTTTTGATGACTCAAAAAAGAAAGATTTAAGACCGGCTCCCATATAATTCATGTCATAAAATACAGGTAAAACATTTTGTGCTTTTTCCAAATATTTAGGATTTTTAAAACCAATTCCTTGTTTAGAATGGTAAAACCTAGTTTCTTTGGGCTGATTTAAATGGATAGTTTGTTCTGTTTGACCCCTTATTAAAAATGCATCGTCAAGGGTCTTTATTCTTGAGTACAAACTTATCCTTTCTTCTTCAATCATTTTGTATTTTTCTAAACATTCTGTATTTTCCATATTTACCGCATCTAATTGTTTTGTATAAACAGAAATTTCCTCTTTTAAAGAGAGTTTATCTTTTGAAAGCGTTTCCATGCAAGATTCAAGGTATATATTCCTATCCTGAACATCTACTTTTTCTATTAACATCTGTTTTATAACATTATGATTAGTTAACCACTTTGAATGATATAATTCAGATGATTCTTTCAGAAGATGAGCTTGATGTTCAGCCTGTACACACCTTGCAGTTTCAGCATTTAATCTATCTTGTAGATCAAGTATTTGTGTGTGCAGTGTACATTCATTATCTACAAATAATTTATTTACATGTGCAGGAATGTAATAGGAATATACCTCATTGGACTCAGAACCGGATGTGGAGCATTCGGGATCGTTGGTTGTAGCCATCAGACATGCTGGTGGATTTTTCAGTGTCTCCCCCTCAGCAGCATGATCTGGATTATCAGCAGTGAAATCAGCACATGTCTCCAACCCCATACGATCAACCATGTAGACATTCTTGCCCTTG
The DNA here is from genome assembly GCA_020465985.1 of Centrapalus pauciflorus. Classification (NCBI taxonomy): domain Eukaryota; kingdom Viridiplantae; phylum Streptophyta; class Magnoliopsida; order Asterales; family Asteraceae; genus Centrapalus; species Centrapalus pauciflorus. The sequence goes on from JAANYP010004144.1 coordinate 38,953, forward strand.
TCATCCTCGTCTTCAGAATCTTCAGCATCCCAGTAGTCTTACTGGGTGACGAGGGCTAATGCATCCGTTCTCTTTTTGGCGGCCTCGAGCTTTCTCTCGTAGTACGCAACGTCTCTGTCGAAATTGTTCTTGCATTCCCTAGCAAAGTGGCCCGGTTTGCCACATTTGTAGTAGAGACGTTCATCTGCGGCCTTTGGCTCTTCTGCTCTTGGCCTGTCCTCTCTTCTTTCTGCCGGCCTCTTATTGGCCCGGCGATGCTCACGGCTATCATCATGCCTCCTATCCCTTCTTTCGGGCTCTCGTCTCTCTTCCCTGCGGTCATCCCGACGATCATCCCTTCGATCGTCCCGCCTGTCATCCCTGCGATCATCGCGCCTATCATCTCGCCTTTCATAACGGCGATCATCTCTAGTCGCGTCTATCGTCATATCGGCGATCATCCCTGTCATCCCTTCGGTAGTCATCCCTGCGATAGTCATCGCGGCGGTCATCCCTCCTATCATTTGAGTACCTCCGTGGACCCCTGTGTCATAACGGAGTTGGTTGTTAGTCTTGTTTGAGAACCGTCGCTGTTGGAGACAGTTGGTCCACAAGGCTATCTGTTCTTGTATCGAGGCTTCCTCCTCATCATAGACCTCACGCGGAGGAGAAGCATACGTGTACTGAGACGATGAAGAACCAGGAGCAAAAGATGGTGTCGGAATCTGCGTGTTGGTGAACAAGGCTAGCGAATCATTCGGTTTCAACCCTGTGTTGGCTGATAGCAGTAGAGAGGCCAATTGATTTGCCATCAGCTTCTGTTGATCGACATCCCCTAGATACTTTTTAAGCTCCTTAAAGACGACATTAATGGAGACCTCAGGAATGTTCAGGACTCTTTTTGTTGCCCGACATGCAAGCTGCCACTCGGGGGCTAAGGCGGCAAAGAATTGGATGTTGATATCATCCCTATCCTTCTTGATGTGCAGTTTGTTCAACTCGTTAAGGACTGCACAGAACCTGGTGAATGTGGCTTGTAGAGATTCCCCGTCTTTGGCGCGGAATTCCGTAAACTTTGCCTCCTCAATTTTGGCATGATCATCTAGATCTGCCCCCAGCATTTGGACTTCCAGCTCGTCCCATATTTCTTTTGCAGACATTTTACTGTCTACACCGACCAGAATATCAGTGGGGAGGGCTTGATAAATTAGATATTCTGCCCTCTTGTCAGCGTGCTGTCGGTCTCTCTCGGCGTCATTTGCCGGGTCTCTTTCAACTTTATAGGCTTGGACAGGGGGGTCAGCCTCAGGTCTGGCAGCTATTTCACGATAGTAGATGACGGGTCCTTTGGATATAGATTGAAGCATCAGGTTCCCGAGAGGTTGCATTCCAACGAACTTAAGGAACCGGGATTTCCATTGTTCGTACTCATCGGGATATAGAACTGGTGGTCTGTTCTCAGATCCGAGTACTAAAGCTTCGCGAGACATTATGATTATGGGTGCTGATTAAGAATATGAAGATCTTAGAGGTGGAAACTGGACACGGATGGGTTGGACTGAAAACAGAGGGTTCTGAATTCGGATGGAGTGACTTCGGATGAACAGTGATTCGGATGAGGGAACCGAATTCGGATTGGGTGATTTCGGATGGGTTGGTTTCGGATGGATTGACTTCGGAGGTATGAACAGTAATTCGGATGGCTATGGTTCGGATGATGTGCTACTTCGGATGGGATCCTAAAGCGGGTGTAGCCCAATTTCGGATGAACATGGATTCGGATGGGGACAGAATTCGGGTGAACCTAAATGCGGATGGACCTAAGGGACCGAATTCGGATGAACCGAATCCGGATGAACAGTGGAAGGACCGAAATGGGGATTGTCCGAATTTGGAACAGTGCAAGGACCGAATTCGGATGGACCGAAATGGGTGAGGTCCGAGATTGTAAAAATTTAAGTATAAGTCCCAACAGTGAAAATGGAAAGCCTGACCAGAACTTCTTATGGTCCGAAGTTCGGATTGGACCGAAGTAGGGTCCGAAATATGCTTATGGGGGGGTCCGAAATGCACCTAAGGATGGGTCCGAATTAGGATGATGTGAGGTCCGAAATTGGTGCCTAGGTGGTCCGAAATGCTACAGTAGTGATCCGAAATACAACAGGTTTTTTACGATTTCTAAGGCAGAATGAGCAGAATTCGATTTTTATCAGTTTTAAAGCCTAAAAATAGTTCTAAATGATTTATAAACTATTTTAAACACTTTTGGTGATTTAAAATAACCTAAAAAACACTTAAAAACAGCATGAACACGTTAAAAAACCACTTTAAAAACCCATATTTTCAAACTTATAATGGCCGATTCTTGATGATTTTAACAAAGATATGGAACTAAATGAGCTTAAAATCAGTAGAGAATAGTAATGTGATGTTTATATGACCATTATAACACAAGAAACACGAAAAAACAAAGGAAAAGGAAGATCTAACCGGTTGGAATGGAAGAACACGAAGAACACTGAAGAAAACCCAGCAGAATCCGTATAAGTCAGTTTAAATCCACCCCTCTGTGCTCTGATACCAATTGTAATGATGTATTCCCGTATATTTTCAGCACCTTAATGATTTTCTTATCATACACATGAAGAAACAATCTCAATAAATGTAATATGATGAAGAAGAGACAACATGAATATTGAGAGCAAGGTGAACAGTAGGGGTGAGCAACGGGTACCATTTCCCAAACCCGAACCGGTACCGGTCGGTAATTAATATATTCGGTTCGGTATTCGGTTTTTAAATTTGCTAAAATTCGGTATTCGGTACTTTCGGTTCGGTATTCGGTTCTTAAATTAGCTAAAATTTGGTATTCGGTACCGAACCGGTACCATATAAAATTATACGGTTCGGTATTCGGTTCTTCCAAAACTAATAATTCGGTTTCGGTATTTTCGGGATCGGTACCGGTTCGGTTCGGTACGGTACCGAGCTCACCCCTAGTGAACAGTGGCGGCTGGCTATAATATTCAAGTGTCAACCGTATGACCAAAAGTAACCCTAGGAGCCTTTTCTAGGCTCCATTAATTAACTTTCGCACATTGGCACATTTGGCCCCTAGACTATTACATAAACATAAATTACATAGAAATTAAATACAAGACAAATTACAAAGACAATCAATGTTACAAAACAACTCCTAGGATCGAAATAATAAATCTAACAAAAAAGGTACTGGTGTCTGTGATATTTTAATCAATTTGTTATTTATTAAGTTGAATATAATAATAATAATAATAATAATAATAATAATAATAATAATAATAATAATATAATAACAACAACAACAACAATGAAATAATAAGAAAAAATTGCAAAAAAGGTCATTATCCCTAAAAAGACTAAAATGCCCTTTACTTAACAGAGACATTTAATGGATTCTGTTAGAAAGGATCATCCTTGCAACTTTTGGTAGTTAAAACACAGACATTGCAACTTTTTGAGAAAAGGACCAAATCTGCAATCTGGGGTTAGTTAAAAGGATCATCTATGCAATTAACTCTAATATATTATTATTATTAATTATTATTATTAGAGTTAATTGCATATATGGTCCTTTAACTAACCCCAACTTGCAGTTTTGGTCCTTTTTTCAAAAACGTTGCAATGTCAGTGTTTTAACTACCAAAAAGTTGCAAGGATATCATGGTCTTTTCTAACAGAATCCGTTAAATGTCTCTGTCAAGGGCAATTTCGTCTTTTAAGGATAAAGGACCTAATTTGCAATTTTTTATTATTTGCTTTATTACTCTTATTATTATTATTATTAGAGTTAATTGCATAGATGGTCCTTTAAGTAACCCCAAATTGGAAGTTTAGTCCTTTTTTCAAAAAAGTTGCAATGGCAGTGTGTTAACTACCAAAAAGTTAAAAGGGTGGTCCTTTGTAACAGATTCCGTTAAAGTGTGGGGTTAAGTCAAGGGCAATTTGGTCTTTTCAATGACAAAGGACCACTTTTATAAATTTTTCTTATTATTTGCATTATTATTTGTTTATTTATTTATTTAATAAAAAAAGACCAATGAAAATTGTGAAAGTTGTGTCCCTGTTAGGCTGTTACCCCATGAATCTCCTCAATGAAATAGAAAGAAACCTCACTTTTCATCTTTTCTTCAAAATCAATCCACCCACTTCTCAAATCAAATGGGTCTTCACTCTTCTTCTTCTTCTTCTTCTTCTTCCTTTTTCATCTTTCATAGCCCTTCCTTTTTCGTCTTTCATCGTATTTCTCTTCAAGAAGAAATTCTGGTCACTAGGGTTCTTGGGTGGCGACGGCGGTTGTGACTGGCGACAGCGGTGTTCAAGTGACGGTGGTTGTGAGGAGGATGAAGAACATGAAGTCGAAGATTCCGTCAACAACGACGTCGATGGGAGCGACCAATATACCTTTTAACCGATGAGTTCACCAAAACTTATTTAGAAGTACATGAGGAGGACGAAGAATATGAAGTCAAAGATTCCGTCAACAGCGACGTCAACCGGAGCGACCAAACACCGCCGTCGGTACTACTCCGTTTGCTTCTTGCTTTTTATCGGTGGTGGTGTGATGTGGGTGACGGTTGACATTTTGTGGGTTTGTTCCAAATCTACTTCTCTCCGATTTTGTTATGTTAGGGTTTTTCAAGTTTGCAGTTTCGTCTTCAAGATTTGGGCGATGATGGACATTTTAAAACCCATATCTAAGTTCCAATTTTGTATTTCATATCTCGGTTTCGAAGTTTGATTTTGATTAAAATCTTTTGTGAGTTTGTATGTTTCAGTTTATGGATTTATGATGTGAAGTGTTTCACGTTTAAGATTCGAACTATTATTGTTTATCGATTATGTTTATGTGTCCAATATTTGGGTATTGTGGTTTGCTTTAGATATGTGTTTAACGATGATTTGATTCCGTTCTTGGCAGCTTCATCTGAATGTTGAATTTGTTTCCAAAAACTTAAATAATTAGTTTGAATGTTTGATGTTGGTTTGATTATTTTTGGAATAATAATAATAATAATAATAATAATAATAATAATAATAATAATAATAATAATAATAATAATAATAATAATAATAATAATAATAATAATAATAAGAGTAATAAAGCAAATAATAAGAAAAATTGCAAATTAGGTCCTTTATCCTTAAAATACGAAATTGCCCTTGACTGAACAGAGACATTTAACGGATTTCGTTAGAAAGGACCATCCTTGCAACTTTTTGGTAGTTAAAACATTGACATTGCAACGTTTTTGAAAAAAGGACCAAAACTGCAATTTGGGGTTAGTTAAAGGATCATCTATGCAATTAACTCTTATTATTATTATTATTATTATTATTATTATTATTATTATTATTATTATTATTATTATTATTATTGTAATCAAACCAACATCAAACATTCAAACTAATTATTTAAGTTTTTGGAAACAAATTCAACATTCAAATCCAAACAAACTCAACATTCAGATGAAGCTGCTTCATCTGAGCCAAGAACGGAATCAAATAATCGTTGAACACATATCTAAAGCAAACCACAAAACCCAGATATTGGACACACAAACATAATCGATAAACAATAATAGTTCGAACCTTAAACTTGAATCACTTCACATCATAAATCCAGAAACTGAAAAATACAAACTCACAAAAGATTTCAATCAAAATCAAACTTCGAAACCGAGATATGAAATACAAAATTGGAACTTAGATATGGTTTTAAAATGTCCATTGTCGCCCAAATCTTGAAGACAAAACTGCAAACTTGAAAAACCCTAACTTAACAAAATGGGAGAGAAGTAGATGTGGAACAAACCCACAAAATGTCAACCGTCACCCACATCACACCACCACCGATAAAAGCGAGAAGCAAATGGAGTAGTACCAGTGGCGGTGTTTGGTCGCTCCGGTCAACGACGCTTTTGACGGAATATTCGACTTCATGTTCTTCGTGCTCCTTATGTACTTCTAAACAAGTTTTGGTGAACTCATCGGTTAAAAGGTATTTTGGTCGCTCCGGTCGACGTCGCTGTTGACGGAATCTTCGACTTCATGTTCTTCGTCCTCCTCATAGCCACCGTCACTTGAACACCACCGTCGCCGGTCGCAATCGCCGCAACCTAAAAACCCTAGCGACCGGAATTTGTTCTTGAAGAGAAATACGATGAAAGGCGAAAAAGGAAGGGCGATGAAAGATGAAAAAGGAAGAAGAAGAAGAGTGAAGACCCATTTGATTTGAGAAGTGGGTGGATTGATTTTAAAGAAAATATGAAAAGTGAGGTTTCTTTCTATTTCTTTGAGGTGATTCATAACTCTCACAATTTCATTGGTCTTTTTTTTAAATAAATAAATAAACAAATAAGAATGCAAATAATAAGAAAAAATTATAAAAATGGTCCTTTGTCATTGAAAAGACCAAATTGCTTTTGACTTGACCCCACACTTTAACGGAATCTGTTACAAAGGACCACCCTTGCAACTTTCTGGTAGTTAAAACACTGCCATTGCAACTTTTTTAAAAAAAAGGACTAAACTTGAAATTTGGTGTTAGTTAAAGGACCATCTATGCAATTAACTCTTATTATTATTATTAATTATAATAATAATAGTTATTATTATCATGATAATGATAATGATAATGATAATGATGATGATAATAATAATAATAATAATAATAATAATAATAATAATAATAATAATAATAATAATAATAATAGAGTTAAATAAAAAAATTTACTTGAGGGTCAAAAACTAATATGAACTACAAACTTCAGGGACCGAAATGTTATTAAAGAAAATGGTAAAATGGTCATTATAAAAGATATAACCATTTGATTGTTAAAGTTAACGATAGAGGGACCATTTTTGCAAATAAACAGTGCAAAATAAGGACCGTTTATGCAAAATTTAAACTACATGGATCATATCCAAAGTTTTATGCAAACAACAGGGATCATTTATGTAATTTACTCTAATTAATATAAAACAATAACATTTACAATAAAATATCACAAATTAACAACTTGATCTTTTATTTAAAAAAAAAAAACAAAATTTACAAATATATCAATATAACACTCCTCTTGTGTTCCATCTACTTTATTTCACATCTAAAAAAATAATAATAACCAATAGAAGTAAGAATCATATACCAAGAACATACATACAATAATACTAGCCTATCCATAATACAAGCCTATCCAATGTCGCCATCAAACATCGAACCATCGTCATTGATATATACCAGCATACATACAATGATACGATATACCCAATGGCCATTATCCATGACATAAACTTGTTATAAAGAAGCTATAACATTAGAATGAGGTGAGCAAAATACACAAACAAATTTACAGAAACCATGACCACAACTGATATGAAACAATCACTTATAACACTGTAACATCCTCACAATTAAGGTAATATTTTAACTAATTACATTGATGACATGAATTATATTTAATTGTTTAATTATGATTATTGTGGGAATTATTAGCCACAAGCTTCAACTAATTGTACAGGATGCTTTAAACCTTGTAATGGACAAACCATACAATTATGTACAAGCTAGACTTTAAAGCCTTATGTCCAAGTATCTTAAGCATGTAAAAATGTTAGTAGTTTAAAAAGAGTGATGGATATAAAGTATCGTGGCTGAAAATGAGAGGGTTGAGACTAGAGGGGTGTTGGTGTAACATTTTTGACCAATTAAGGATCAAATTCATCTCTAATCGTGCAAACCATTCCACTCATCTCATTCTCTCAATTTCCTGCACTTTTTAGAAGAACAAGTCTAGGGCTTGAGCTATTGTGGCAATTTGGCTGAGAGATTGAAGACTTGCGTGCAATCAAATAAGAAAACCTAAGGTAACATCGTCTCTATGTTTTAAGTGGTATGAGTGTGTATATTCATCTTCTTCTCTTTTTTAACCTAGCAACACACTCATAGTGAAATGATGGTGAAACCAAAATATGATAGTTCAGGGAGGTTTAATGATAAATAACCAAGTAATTGAGTGAATTATGAAGTTTTAATCATTGGAACCAAGTGAGGCTCCTGAATATTTGAATTGTTTTTGAGCTAGGTTAATTCAAGGGGGCGAGATGATTAAAGGGGTTGATTTTTTTTTTTTTGTAATATATGTTTAAGTATGTTTATATTATTCAAATAATGTATAAAAGAGTCTATTCAAGTGCTTATAAAAGCTGAAATGAAGTTTGGAATGAGGAATTTACGAGCAGGGAATTAAAACAGGAAGAAATAGTGCAGAAATGGAGGTGACTCGGCAAGTCCCTCCTCTGACTCACCGAGTCATATTTCTCTGGAATGGGAAAATTATTTCAGGTTTAATTGACTCGTCGAGTCGCACCTCTGTACACTTGAAACACATGTTTTAAGCCTTGTAATTATATTATAACCTTATGTAATCATCATATACTTATATAACACATAAATTAACATCAAAGACTACCTAAAAGTCTATAAGAACAACCGAAAGGTGCAACGGTGTTGATAGAATTCGAAAACGCTTAAACACATCAAATGACTTCCAAACCTTATGATATGATATAATAAACTTATAAATACTTTGAATATCTATGTTTGATAGGTTTGGACCCGAAAGGAGTGTCGGTTGCTGAATTGAGAAGCTAAGGGCGAAAATCAAGCTCTAAGAAGCTTTTGACGAAGATTGCTACTTAAAGGCTATTTATTGCCTATTTGTTATGAGTTCTAGTATCGATGTGTGTGGTGCATACATGTTTACATGCTTATGTCCATTCTGATATTGTGCATATCTTTGGCATCATGTGATGCATTTCAATTCTTGCACTTAGTTGCATAACCTTTGATATATGGCCATGGAGCGTTGGTTGTTACTACCATTTGTACACATTGATCTCTTTGTTATACCTTGATGCTTCATCTGACACTTGTTATATTCCTAATTGGGTTATACCCTATTGTTGGGCCATGATATTCATTTGGCCTAACTGGACGTCCAAATTATTATTTATTTAAACGACATATTGTGTGTTTGTGCGTATAAAATCCCTATACCAGATAAGCTTACGGTGTAAGTGGCCGGACCTCGAGTGCCGGTTGGTTTTAAGGATGCCTCTACTCGGTATCCCTGGGCTGACAATGCGCAGGATCTCGAGTCTCCCTCATGACCTGTTGGAGTGGGTTCTATTCCCACATAATTTTGGTTAAGATATTGCACATGTGTTCTATACTCCATTATCATTTGTTGTTGCATGTTTTATGTTATACGCCCTATATCGATCTAGTAACTCACTTAGCAAAATTTATTTTCTTACCTAATATATTTCACATATCTCAGGTGTTGGTAGTAGTAAAGGCAAGGAAGTTGCCGGATCCAGTCCCAAAGCTTAGTTGGCCGGTTCAGAGTTTACTTTTGGTAAAGCTCGAAGCTTTTAGTTTTTGGAATTGGGTAGATCACCTACCATCTCATCAGATGCTTATTATACTTGTATGTTGATGATAGTTGATGTACCTAATCCTAAGTATCTTGTAAATATATTTAACTACTCGAGCTTGGTAATCTCAAACTAAGTTAGGGATATGGACGTTGTGCGAACGGGTCATGTCTGATTTTCTTTTGAATCATAGTAGTATATGATTATTAGGCTTAATTCTCTGTTAATTCAGATTAACTCAATTAAATATTATATTATGTTGAAATGGGTGCTTCAATTTGGTATCAGAGCCGATGTTCATTGCATGAGTATAGTCGATGATACTCTACTATGAGCTCAATTTTAGATGCTTGTATTGGCCGCCTAGGCAACACTATTATAACACAAATTAAGTTACGATTTGGCCTAGGATGGGTACGAGTTAGGGTAACGATGATACCTACTGTATAGCTAATGTGTGTGCATACGCTTAATGTCAGATAACTTGATGGCCGACCATTCAGAACTAAATCCCAATGTGGGAATTAATCCATATTATGAGGAAGAGGATTATGAGCAATCATAAGAAGAGGAGTTCAATGAAGGTGAACTTTGAGTACTTGATAAGATTTCCGAATTGCTATAAAGCCAGACTAAAAATTTCGAGGAATTGCTGGAAAATCATATGCAGGCCATCAAAACTGCTCTGAATCAGACTACTGCAGGGAAAAAGAATGACAAGTCTGAAACTTTAAAGTCTCAAAGGAAGGATTGAAGTCTAAGTTACAAGGATTTCACTAGCTGTGGACCCTTAGTCTTTGTGGGGAAGATTGATCCAACCGCTGCTAATGATTGGATCAAAGAAATGGAAACATTGTTTTGAGTGGCTAAAGTTGACGAACGTGATAAGGTCAAGTATGCCTCAAGTAAGCTAAAAGAGGCGGCTACGCAATGGTGGGACGAAGTGGTGACTACCACAGGAGCAGTTCAAGACTCGCTTCAATCGTAGAATCTGTCCCACCGTGTCGCTTCAAAGATGAGGATGGAGTTTGTCAAGTTGCAGCAAGGCTCACATAGCGTTAGTGATTATGTCTGGGAGTTCAATACTAAATCCCAATTCGCCCATAGTTTGATAGCCGATGAGAAGCACACGATAGAGTATTTTGTTGAGGGACTTCGTCAAGAGATCCAGGATTTCGTGAAGAACCGACGGATCGATACTTATGATGAGGTGGTGAAGTTTGTGCTATCTCGTGAGTTTGAGGTGTCCCGTGCTGAGCCTCAAATGCCACCTCCTAAGAAGTCCAAGTCTAATTACTCTCATAAATTGAATCGACAATTTTCTTCTTTCTACACAAAGAATCCCAACACTGGTTCAACTTCTCAGCCTCAGTCACATGCTTCTTTGAAGTTCAAGATTCGTACTTCTTTGGTCTCTCAATCTCAGTATATGTCTTCACTTTCTGAAGTGAAGAAACCTTGTAAAACTTGTGGTCCTATGCACCAGGGTCCGCATGGTATGGCCAATATAGTTTGCCATTACTGTGGGTAGGCGGGACATGTTCGTCTCAAATGTCCCCGGAGGTGCGGTACTTGTCACAGATGCGATCTTTCTGGGCATCTGGTCAAGATGTGTCCTGTCCAAGCACCGGAGGAAAGCAAGGCTTCTGTTAATTAGCCTCAGCATTCGACGCTCCCTCCCAATCAAAGAGGGACGAATCCTCTCGGGCCAGAGCAGTTCAGATGACCGTTGATGAGGCGAAAGAAACTCTGGATGTAGTCATGGGTACTTTTCTTTTAAACTCTATCCCTGCTAAAGTACTATTTGACTCTGGTGCGAGTTTGACATTCATTTCTAAGTCTTTGTGCATAAATTGTCTGTGGCACCTACATTACTGTCGTTTTCTGTTGATGTGAAAATTGCTGATGGTTAGTCTTTGACTGTAGAAATTGTTTACAATAACTGTCAGCTCACTTTAGATTTCCATAACTTGACCATTGACTTAATTCCTTTGGAGATAAAAGAGTTTGATATTATAGTAGGAATGGATTGGTTGGCAACTCGTGATGCGGTGATTCAATGCAATAAACAAGTTATTCAACTAACCTCGCCGAAGGGCAATAAAGTGTTTATCTATGGTGAGAGGCGAAAGGGTCACGTGGCGGTCATGTCTGTCGATAAGGCTCGTCGATGTCTCAATAAAGGATGTACAAGTTACCATACCTATGCGGTTGACGTACAAAGTGAAAAGGCACGAATGTCGGATGTTTCGGTAGTGCGGGATTATACCGATGTTTTCCCTGATGACTTGTTGGGATTGCCTCCTGATCGGCAGGTTGAGTTTCGAATTGATTTAATGCAGGGAGAAGCACCTGTTGCACGAGCCCCATATCGTCTCGCTCCTTCAGAGAGGAAAGAGATGCTCAGTTGCAAGAACTTTTGGATAAGGGGTTTATTAGACCAAGCTCCTCTCCTTGGGGTGCTCTGGTTCTATTTGTCAAGAAGAATGATGGTACATTAAAGATGTGTATTGATACCGTGAATTGAACAAGGTGACATCCGAAATAAGTATCCCTTGCCATGAATAGATGATCTATTTGACGAACTGCAAGGTTCTTCATATTTCTTAAAGATCAATTTACGATCTGGATATCATTCGCTAATAGTTTGTGAGGACGATGTACAAAAGACGACATTCCGTACTCGATATGGCCATTGTGAATTCATGGTAATGCCATTTGGTTTTACGAATGCCCCAATTGCCTTTATGGATTTATGAACCAAGTATTTATATTCCTTGATGATATCCTAATCTATTCAAGGACAGAATAAGATCAAGCTACACATCTCCGTGAAATGTTGGAGATTCTTCGCAAAGAGAAGGTTTATGCTAAATTCTCTAAATGCGAGTTCTGGTTATGAAAGGTACAAATCTCAAACTAAACGCTATGAACCTATATATATAAGCATATATTGATACATAACCTCACACAACTGCCATAATAAGTATCAGATATCTCAAATGCAATATGTCTACTAAACATTGAACCTTGAATCTTGGTAGGTTCAATTCTTGGGCCACGTTATCTCCGAGGATGGAGTATATGTTGATCCTTCTAAAATAGAGGCTATTCGCTCATGGTAGCTACCTACAATGCAGCTGAAGTGAGAAGTTTTATGGGATTGGTCGGGTATTATCAGCTTTTCATACGTGATTTTTCTAAGGTCGCAGTCCCACTCACTTCCCTCACTCAAAAGAATGTGGTATTTCTTGGAAAGATGAGCAGGAGAAGGCTTTTCAAGAATTGATAGTTCGACTGACAAGTGCCCCTGTACTTGCCTTACTCAACGGTAATTATGACTTTATAGTATTTAGTGATGCTTAGGGTTTGGGACCTGGGTGTGTCTTAATGTAAAGGGGTAAAGTAATCGCTTATGCCTCGCGACAAATCAAGGATTACAAGAAGAAATACTGCTCATGATCTTGAATTAGCAACTATCGTCTTTGCACTGAAATTGTGGAGACATTACTTATATGACACAAAATGTAAGCTATTCACTGATCATAAGAGTTTGAAATACATGTTTGACCAACAAATTTTGAATATGAGTCAAAGGCGTGCGTTAGAGTTGGTCAAAGACTATGATTGCAAGATTGTATATCACCTGAGCAAGGCCAACGTAGTGGCTGTCGCACTTAGCCAAAAAATATATCAAGATCGTAAGCTAAATTTGAACTTCGTTCTTGCTTATGTTACTATGCAACATTTTTTTCTCAGAGATATCCGTTGGTGGCAACAGAAAGTTCTCAAAGAATCTGCTCTTAAATATGAGCGTCTTATTGGTCAAGTACATCTTCTTTTTTATAGTTCCTAAGGGTTGAAAGTATTCAAGAACTGCATATGGGTTCCTAAGCTTGGTGGCTTTCGTGAGGTGATATTGAAGGAAGCTCACAACACCAAGTTTTCTTACCACCCAGGGAGTACTAAGATGTATCGTGACCTGAAGACCATGTACTAGTGGCCCGGAATGAAACGTGATGTAGGGGCCTATGTCGAGAAGTGTTTGGTGTGTTTGAAAGTTAAAGCCGAACACCAAAAGTCATATGGTAATATGCAGCCGCCACCGATTCTAGAATGGAAGTGGTATCATATTACCATGGATTTTGTGACTTACGTTGCCAGTTACATCCTGGCAGCATGATAGTATTTGGGTTGTTGTTGACTGTGTCACGAAGTCGGCTCATTTTATACCAACTGGTGAAAACTACACCATGGAGAGATAGGCTCTGATTTACATAACGAGAATGTATTATTACATGGTATTCCCAAATCCATTATATCATATTGTTTTACTTCACACTTTTGGGCTAGCTTTCAAGACGCCTTGGGTACTAAAGTAAAGCTCAATACTGCATATCATCCCCTAACTGATGGTCAAAGTGAACGTACGATTCAGACTCTTGAGGATCTTTTCGGGTCTATATTATTGATTTCGGTGGTAGTTGGGATACCCATTTGCCAATGGTGGAGTTTACACATAATAACAGTTATCATTCCTATATAGGAATGCCACCATTCGAAGCATTGTATGGTCGGAAATGTTTGACCGCTACTTGCTGGCATGAGGCTGGTGAGAAGCCATTGACCGGACCGGAAATATTACAGTTGACTCATGATAAGATTCAGATTGTTCGAGAATATTTAAGGAAGCCCAAGATTGACAGAAGGCTTATGGTGATAAGGCAGCACATGCCTGTTGATTTCAAGGTGAACGATCATGTGATGCTAAAAGTTTCACCTTAGAAAGGGGTGTTACGTTTTGGTAAGCGTGGTAAGTTCAAACCATGATTTATTGGACCCTTTAAGATCATCAAGAAGATTAGTGAGCAAGCTTATCGTCTTGATCTTCCCGAGGATCTGGCTGGTATTCATAATGTGTTTCATGTGGGCTATTTGAGAAGATGTCTTGTGGAGTCTGATTCGGCCCTGCCGATAAATGAAGTTAAGATTGATGAGAGACTGAGAAACATTGAAGATCCTGAAGCTATTGTGAATGAGAAAGTGGTGAAGTTGAGGAATAAGGAAATCGACGTAGTGCTTGTCACGTTGAAGCACCATCGTCGTACTCACCTCATGTGGGAGACTAAGACCGAGACGATGACTAAATATCCCAACTTATTCACCAAGACGTGATTCCGTGGGCGGAATCGTTTCAAGAGGAGAGAAATTGTAACATCCTCACAATTAAGGTAATATTATAATTAATTAAATTGCTAACATGAATTATATTTAATTATTTAATTATGATTATTATGGGAATTATTAGCCACAAGCTTCAACTAATACTACAAGATGCTTTGAACCATGTAATGGGCAAACCATACAATTATGTACAAGACTTTAAAGCCTTATGTACAAGAATCTTAAGCATGTATAAATGTTTTAGTTTAAAAAGAGTGATGAATATAAAGTATTGTGGCTGAAAATGAGAGGGTTGAGACTTGAGGGGTGTTGGTGTAACATTTTTGACCAATTAAAGATCAAATTGATCCCCAATCGTGTAAACCATTCCACTCATCCCATTCTCTCAATTTCCTGCACTTTTTAGAAGAACAATGTAACATCCCAAAAATTAAGTATATATAATTTACAAGTTTTAAGGACTTAATTATTGTATTAATGAAATATTATATCAATTTAAACAAATTTTGATCATAATATCAGTTAAATAAGAAAATACGAAGTTGAGGGGTATAATGTGCAAATAGGGAGAAATAAATAAAAGGGGAAAAGCCTCTCATTTTCAAAACCCACTCTCTCTACTCTCTCTCTCTCTCTCACCGATTTCTCTCTCTCTCTCTCTCTCTCTCTCTCTCTCTCTCTCTCTCTCTCTCTCTCTCTCTCTCTCTCTCTCTCTCGGCTTCAATCCAAGAACACACAAGAAATCAACGATTTAAAGAGCAAAAGTTGGATTCAGATAGCAATAAAGGAACTATAAGCATTACAACAAACAATTTGAGGTAACATTTGCTCATATTTACAAATTTTTGAAGTTTTGTTCGGTTTTTGGTGAAAACCGAATCATAAGATTCTGGTTTTAATTGTTGATGCATGTTGGATGTTGTCATGGAAATGTTAAAATCGAGCATTGATGATGAAGTATACAAAATTTCATATTCAGATTCCACCTCTAAGTATGATTTTGAATTAGTGTGTGTTTTTAGTGTGTGTGTTCATCGAGACTTGATGAAAAAGGAACATAAATGGGTTGATTTGGTATGTTAGTGTTATATTATAAGTTAAATGAGTACATTTAAGTTCATATTTGCAACTTTAGGTACAGAAACATGTAAAAATGGTCAAAAGTAAAATTCTGGAAAATATTGGAAATTTTACCAAGTATGAACTCGGTCCGGATCCATCCGAATTCGGACCCGTACCCCAAATTCGGACCAACCCATTTCGGACCAAAGACCCAATCCGGATCCTGCCTACTTCAGACCCCAACCAATTTTGGACCTCCACCCAGTTCGGACCATACTCAATTCGGACCCAGCCAATACGGACCAATAGCTCAATTCGGATCCACCCAATTCGGACCACCCCTGTTTCGGACCATCCAAATTCGGATGTGGTTCGAATTCAGATCAAATTACACTTAATTTTCAGGATTTAAGTTTTAAGAAATTACTGACACTAAATAACAATTACACTTACTTTACAGATCATTGTGGTGTTGTCTAACACACATTGATTCAGAGACTCGATACACTGTATCAATCACTGTGAGTAATAGATTATCATTCTAACATTTATTGTCTTTGCATTCACGTTTACATATTCAATGGCATGTTCACATTGTTCATATACATCATTTGGCACTCATAAATGATTTGTTGTTATGATGCACACTCGTACTTGACATGTAACACACATGTAGCCAGCGTTCATTTGAAAGTGCATCTATTTAAATCATGCTTGCACTGCATGATCATTACTTCACAATCTGATGCGACCTGGACTGGGGCTGACAGCAGGCCACTGTCGGGGACTGATCATCCTACTCGTTATCCTGGTCAGGTTCGGCACATCCCCGATCAGCATTTGAACTGCCAACCCCATGCTTGCACTGCATGGTTTTCACATACTACGAGGCTTACACTGCCTGTACACACATACAATTGGGCTTACACTGCCCATAGTCATGCAATGCTTGTAAAGAAATATTTGTTGTTTGCATAATCTGTTATCTCACTAAGCAATTAGCTTACTGTTGACTCACAATGTTTTCAGGCAAAGGTGTAGCTGGACCTTCTACTTAAGCTTATCAATTCAATATCCCGGAGACTTGAAAGCTATTTGAAACGCCCCGTTCTAATGACGTGACGCTTTTACTATAATTCTGCAACATAAACCTCAAAACTCAATATAACAAAAGTTATCTAAGTTCAAACCTCAATTTCAGTGCATAAATAAACTAAACCATAACATTCAGAGTACGCTAAAATAAAGAATCTACTTATTACAACCAAATTGAAAGTCTAGGGATCTACCCATCCCAATTACAATTTTAGCAATAATAACAAAAAGTGCGGAAGTCAATC
Source organism: Centrapalus pauciflorus (assembly GCA_020465985.1). Taxonomy (NCBI): domain Eukaryota; kingdom Viridiplantae; phylum Streptophyta; class Magnoliopsida; order Asterales; family Asteraceae; genus Centrapalus; species Centrapalus pauciflorus. The sequence continues at coordinate 55,998 of JAANYP010004144.1, forward strand.
TGATACCACGAACTCTCAAACCCTTGACCCTGAAGCTGATGCTTTCCCCTTATCAGCTAAACCTGAAACATTGCCCCCACAACTGGGGTAAGCCATCGCCTAGCGAGTAACAGATTTAATAACGCAAATAAACAAGAATAACATGAATGATACAAGTATCGGCACAAAGTCAACATGTGTAGCACCCGGCCTTCCCAGCAATGCGTCCACGAATAGGTTGTCTGTGTAGCATCCAGCCTTCCCAGCAATGCATACACAGTAACACAGCTTGCGGCACTCCCGACTTACAGCGTATAAAAATAACATGCAGCCACACAGGCATGCAATCATCACATAAATACACAGTATGCATACCGGGAAATAAGGGTTATCATGTAACAACTCATGGTAATGAAATGAATAGCAGGTATCAAAGGCAACATGACAGTGAAATGAATAAGCATGGTAAAAGAAATGAATCAGATAACCAGTACAAACATATCATAAATGATCATTCACGAAATTAAATCAATTACTCACTGTGCTTGAAATCTGTAACCCGCCAAGTGACTAACCGAAAATCAGCTGAGAGTATTTATCGAAAGTCACACGTCTCGGAGAACCACTAGAATCCTGATATAAAAGTATATTGTTTATTTATCAATATCTTTAACTTTATAATTTACTAGGTCCGTTATTTATTATATTAAAGTTATAGTTTAACTTTTGTTATTCCACCAACAATTATAAAATTATTAATTGATGTTGCATGGATAATTCATCAACTTAATTTGAACTACTAAATTATTTTACATATAGAACATTTATTTTTATCTACTTAGATTCTATTTTCAATTTAACGAAAAGTTCAACCCAAACAAAAATTCTTAAATCCAACTTAATTTATTAAATTAATTAATTGAGTCATTAAATACAATTCCCTTTTTAAATATAACCAATTTATTTATGTGCACATAATGATCCAACCAAATGACCATAGATATTTAAATAATTGGATCACTTAATTTAATTAAATACTTAGTCCAATGTCTATCTTAGAAATTTAAACCTACAAATAAGAGTTCAGCCCAACAATTATATTGGACCAAAATAATACAAGAAACCCAACCCTTATTCATTTTATAATAAACTACGTTTTAGCCTAAATAAAAAAGTTAGAAGCAGCCCATTAAGAGAAGAGAATATATATATATATACATATATATATATATATATATATATATATATATATATATATATATATATATATATATAACCCACTATCTCTAACTTAACCTAACACTAAATAAAGAATTAAATAAAAACAAAATAAAATAAAGGGCTTTCAAACCTCTCTCTCCTCTCTCTCCGTCTCTCTCTCTCCTCTTCTCTCTCTCTCTCTCTTCTCTCTCTCTCTCTCTCTTCGGCTGCACATACAGAAACAAAAAAAAAAAAGAAAAGCCAGGAAAAGGAAAAAGAAAAGAACAATTTAAACCCTTCTCTCCTCTCTCTATGCAACCAAAAGAAGGAAAGAAACAGCAGGAAAGGAAAAGAAAGAAACAGCAAGAAAGGAAAAAGGGGGGCGGCGCCGGCAGGGGAAGAAACCGTCGGCCAAGGCTCCGGCACCGGTTCGACCTCCACCAAGCACTATGAATATTACTCTCCTCTCTCTCTCTATCTCTCTCTCTCTCTCTCTCTTAATGCAAACTCAGAAGAAAATAAGCAGACAGGCGCCGGTCAGCCATGCCGCCGCCGGTCCCGACTCCGACTGAACTCCGGTCACCACCCACGTCTCCATCACTCTTCTCGGTGGAAACCAACAGAAAGGGGGAACAGAGAGAAGGAAAAGAAAGGCATAGCACCGGTGGTCTCCGAACCAGAGAAAATAGAGGCGGCAGCCGGTCGCCGGCCAGGCTGTGAATATTTGCGGCCGACTCCATTAACACGCACAACTCCATCCACATCAAACCTCTATTTCCTAAATTTCTCTCAAAACCTCAAACTCAAATTTCTTGGAAATCCATTCCATTGATTTAAATCTGATATTTGATTTCTGAATAACATTCTAATGATATTTCTTAATCTATTTATGATATTATTACACATAAATTCAGATTAAATCCCAAAACCCACCTAAAACCGCCATTAAAGCTCAATGAAAGCTTTTAGTCAAGGGAAAAAAAATGGAGAAGGTGATGATATTTGATGTTGATTATCCATTTTTCAGATTAGCAAAACCATATTAAAACTCACTTTCATGAATTCTTACATTAGTCAAAAAAAAAAAATCCATTGATTAAGTTTTTAGAATATTTACCTCAAGTTTAGCTTTGTTGTGTGTTGATTTGATGATGAGGATGATGAAATGTTGCTCTAATTTCTTGAATCCATCCCCAAATTTCAGATTCTATAATGTGTGTGTATGGGTTTGAGATGAAGGAAAAACTATTAGGGTTTTATACATATATATAGATATAGGGTTTTAAAAAAAAAACTGGATGATGATGAAAATTTGCTTCCATATGTTTATATATAATGATTTTATAATTATTTCCAAATTCTTAAAATCACATAACTCTACATTTTAAATGCCACCGATGGAAATTGATAATTAATATCATATGTTTTCGAATTATTAATTAAATTAAATGACTCGAAATTAATTAATTAATTACCTCGAAATTAACGGGTGTTACAATCTCCTACAAGTTGAATTGATCTCGTCCTCGAGATCTTGTGGATTTGAACAGGTCGGGTACTTCGCCATCATCTCCATCTTCGGCTCCCACGTATGACTCGGCCCACGGTGATGCCGCCATCTCACTAAGACCATCTTTATATGTCGATTCCTCAACTTGCTGATCTTCTCATCCGCTATCTGCTCGGGCTCCTCGAAATATCTGAGTCGCTGATCAATCTGAACGTCCTGAGTTGACACCATCTCTTCGGCATTTTTCAGACATTTTCACAAATAGTTGACATGAAAAACATCGTGCACACCGGCCAACTCTGGTGGAAAATCATCGATATGCCTGTGCGCCAATACACTCTGAAATCCAATAAGGTCCAATAAATCCAGGGCTAAGCTTGCCCCACTTGTGGAACCTCATAATACCCTACTAGGGCGACACCTTCAACATCACAAAACTACCAACCTCAAGCTCCACTGGTCGATGTAGCTTATCTGAATGCATCTTCTGTCGATCCTGAGCAGCCCTCAACCATTCGCGAATAATCTGAATCTTGTCGTGCGCAATCTGCAATAACTCGGGTCCACCAATAGGTCTTTCACCCACCTCTCGCCAACATATGGGTGTACGACACCTACGACCATACAACGCCTCGAACGGTGCCATGTCGATAGAAGAATGATACAAGTTATTATATGAAAACTCGATCAACAGCAAATGAGCATCACAGTTCCTGCCGAACTCTAACACACAGGCTCGTAGCATATCCTCAAGAGTCTGTATCGTACGCTCGCTCTGACCATCTGTCTATGGGTGAAAAGCAGTGCTAAGAGTAACACGCGTACCCAACTCGTCCTGTAAGCTCTGCCAAAACCGAGAAGTAAACCGCGAATCTCGATCATACACTACCTTCTTAGGCACCCGATGTCTAGAAATGATCTTATCTATGTAGCTCTGTGCCCACCGATCCATCAAATAAATCATCCTAACTGGAATATAATGTGTGCTCTTCGTAAGTCGGTCAACCACAACGCATATCGAATCATGTTGTCGCTGTGTCTTCGGGAGCTTGGTGACAAAATTAATTGCAATCTCATCTCACTTCCACTGTAGGATAGGTAAAGGCGGTAAACTGCAATATAGATTCTGATGTTCAACCTTCACTTCCAAACAAATGGCACACTGCTCTGCAAATCGACCCACATCCCGCTTCAAGCCGGGCCACCAAAATCATAACATAGGTCACAACATCTTCATAGTACCAGGGTGGACAGAAAATCGAGAATTATGAGTCTCGGCCAACAAAATACCACGTAAGTCACAAGGTCTAGGAATCCAAATCCGTGTATCAAATAGCAATACTCCTCGACCATCAGGAGAAAGACAATCTATATACCCAACCATGCGCTCGGACTTCAGATGTTCAGCCAACGACGCCTCAGACTGGTATCTCAGAAGATCTGCAATCATAGAATCCTTCACGGAAGAACACACTATCGCATAACACAATACACCAGAATAGGAATTACTACTCAACACATCAACATCTACATTAGCTTTACTAGGGTGATAAAGGATCTCGAATCATAGTCTTTAATCAACTGCATGGCACGCTACTGTCTCATACTCAGCTCATTCTGGTCAAAGATGTACTTTAGGCTCTCATGGTCGGTGAAGAACTAACATCTCATTCCATATAAATAGTGTATCACAACTTCAACGTGGATACCACAACAGCCAACTCTAAATCATGAGACGGGTAGTTTCTCTCCTGGATCTTCAACTGTCTTGAAGCATAAGCGATCACTCTTCCTCGTTGGATCAAAACAAACCGGAGATCGTGTAAAGATGCATCTCTGTAGACAATGAAATCATCGTTGTCCTCAAACAGGGAAATAATCGGAGTCTCACTTAAACATTGCTTCAGCTCCTGAAAGGCTTACTCCTGCGGCTCACCCCAAACGAATCTCACATTGTTCTTTGTCATCCGAGTCAAAGGCACAACGATATTAGAGAAATCGGGAATAAAATACCAATAATAAACGGTCAGGTCGAGAAAGCTACAAATATCTGAAGCATTATGGGGCTGTTCCCAATCCTGAATAGTCTCGACCTTCGACTGCTCAACAAAGTCACCATCGCCACTAATCTTGTGGCCAAGAAACTAAACCTTAATATTCTTGTACAACCTATGTATATAGATCTTAATGTTATAGTAGCTTTAATCATAATCGTTCTCATTAATATCCTTTCAAAATTTATTATTATTACGCGAACAAATTCAAATTTCATAATGTTATGCATCGGGTAATTCATTCTGTGCAATCACACTTGTATGTTACTGTGTGGTTTACATAAGACTGTTTATTTACATTAAAACCTCTTTATTTTAATTAATTTATTTTTTTTTTTGGAGTAACAATTATTCGTTTATTTGAGTTCAATGCCATTTTATAATTCTCATAGTATCAGTCTTGTTTTATTCCCGACAATAAGTTCAAGACTTTGTATAAAGACTCAATTATATTAAACAAGTTTCATTCAACCTTAGTAATGTTTTAATTCTCACACACTGCGACGTGTTGAGTAAAATTATAAACTATGATGTTTCTTATTTGTAGTATATATAATCAAACATAAATCAATAAACTTATATTAAAAAAATCAGTATCTATTTGCTGTTTGTATTACTAATTTCAAACTTTAATATTATCTCAGTTTAAATATTAACTAAATATCAAGAATTAATATTTAAATCTTTAATAAATATCCAAAGGTCATCATTCATTTCAAAAAAAAAATTTAAGCTAATATCTTTGATCACTGCATCAAATCTGTCATTCCTCACAAATGAGTTATGGTAGTGTATTAGTAACAAATCAATCATACATCATCACTACCATCAGACTCACAGTACCACTCGTTAACTTGTGTACATTATGTTAGATTATATCGTATTAATTCTTGTGTTGATAGATTTATTCTTGCGTCCCTAACCTATTAAGCCTCACTTTCCAGTATTGATTCACGTTACACTCTTTTGAATCAATTACGAGTTGGGTATTACTTTGAGTTTGTCAGATTCTTTAACTTTGCAACATACGAATACCAAGAATAAATGAATATCACCACCTGAGGGTGCAATCACAAAGATATCGAATAGACACTCTCAGTTGCTAGCGTGAACAAATCAATCGACTCACGCCAAGTGCGTGCAATGAACTCTACATTAAATGTGCATAGAAGCAAAATACTGACACAGAAGCACAATCATGACTACCAGTTGTGTCACACACAGTAACACTGATAGCACGATAATGTGCGGCCATGGATCCATGACATAGATATAGTCAAGAGTAACGAACAATCAAGTAATTGACGAAAAATTAAGAATAACAACACTATTATATAGTTGAATCTTGAAGGTTGAACGAGACTAGTATCGTGTACATGCGACAATCAGAAAATCTGACAACTCTTTATTAAGGTTGAAGTTCAAATCGTTTATGAGAAGTGCCTTTTATATATATAATAATGTTAACTCATCTTATGTGATCATTTCAATTCGATTATTTAATTATTTGACGATTTATGCGTATATAATGTATCCACTACAAGCCCACAACCACTCCACCATATAACTCTCCAAACAGTAGCGCAGACGAAATGTCTTCTCTGAACATTCTAGCTAATTCCAGAGTCTTCACAGGCTCCATAGTGTTGAATATCGTGGCTCTCTTCTTCATCCATAGCGCGGAAATTAAATTTATGAATTTAGTTACCAATTTTTTTTATGTTTTATGTTCTTACATGATTTGTTTATGGTCTTGCTCATAAGGGTAACATGTTTATATATATATATTTAAGAAGGCTACAGTTAAATCCTATCTTAACCGTACCCAATTTCTTAAGGCCATCAGGGTAGAGTTGAACTCGTAAAATCATAACTTACGTTAGTGATCATGCATCCTAGGGTTTAAGACTAAGTACCTAAGAGATACTTAATTCACTTAAACCAAAACCTGGCTCTGATATTGAAACGCCCCGTTCTAATGACGTGACGCTTTTACTATAATTCTGCAACATAAACCTCAAAACTCAATATAACAAAAGTTATCTAAGTTCAAACCTCAATTTCAGTGCATAAATAAACTAAACCATAACATTCAGAGTATGCTAAAATAAAGAATCTACTTATTACAACCAAATTGAAAGTCTAGGGATCTACGCATCCCAATTACAGTTTTAGCAATAATAACAAAAAGTGCGGAAGTCAATCTGATACCACGAACTCTCAAACCCTTGACCCTGAAGCAAATGCTTTCCCCTTATCAGCTAAACCTGAAACATTGCCCCCACAACTGGGGTAAGCCGTCGCCTAGCGAGTAACAGATTTAATAACGCAAATAAACAAGAATAACATGAATGATACAAGTATCGGCACAAAGTCAACATGTGTAGCACCCGGCCTTCCCAGCAGTGCGTCCACGAATAGGTTGTCTGTGTAGCATCCAGCCTTCCTAGCAATGCATACACAGTAACACAGCTTGCGGCACTCCCGACTTACAGCGTATAAAAATAACATGCAGCCACACAGGCATGCAATCATCACATAAATACACAGTATGCATACCGGGAAATAAGGGTTATCATGTAACAACTCATGGTAATGAAATGAATAGCAGGTATCAAAGGCATTATGACAGTGAAATGAATAAGCATGGTAAAAGAAATGAATCAGATAACCAGTACAAACATATCATAAATGATCATTCACGAAATTAAATCAATTACTCACTGTGCTTGAAATCTGTAACCCGCCAAGCGACTAACCGAAAATCAGCTGAGAGTATTTATCGAAAGTCACACGTCTCGGAGAACCACTAGAATCCTGATATAAAAGTATATTGGTTTTATTTATTAATATCTTTAACTTTATAATTTACTAGGTCCGTTATTTATTATATTAAAGTTATAGTTTAACTTTTGTTATTCCACCAACAATTATAAAATTATTAATTGATGTTGCATGGATAATTCATCAACTTAATTTGAACTACTAAATTATTTTACATATAGAACATTTATTTTTATCTACTTAGATTCTATTTTCAATTTAACGAAAAGTTCAACCCAAACAAAAATTCTTAAATCCAACTTAATTTATTAAATTAATTAATTGAGTCATTAAATACAATTCCCTTTTTAAATATAATCAATTTATTTATGTGCACATAATGATCCAACCAAATGACCATAGATATTTAAATAATTGGATCACTTAATTTAATTAAATACTTAGTCCAATGTCTATCTTAGAAATTTAAACCTACAAATAAGAGTTCAGCCCAACAATTATATTGGACCAAAATAATACAAGAAACCCAACCCTTATTCATTTTATAATAAACTACGTTTTAGCCTAAATAAAAAAGTTAGAAGCAGCCCATTAAGAGAAGAGAATATATATATATATATATATATATATATATATATATATATATATATATATATATATATCCAACCCGCTATCTCTAACTTAACCTAACACTAAATAAAGAATTAAATAAAAACAAAATAAAATAAAGGGCTTTCAAACCCCTCTCTCTCTCTCTCTCTCTCTCTCTCTCTCTCTCTCTCTCTCTCTCTCTCTCTCTCTCTCGGTGAACATACAGAAAACAAAAAAAAGAAAAGCCAGGAAAAGGAAAAAGAAAAGAACAATTTAAACCCTTCTCTCCTCTCTCTATGCAACCAAAAGAAGGAAAGAAACAGCAGGAAAGGAAAAAAAAAAAAAGAAACAGCAGGAAAGGAAAAAGGGGGGCGGCGCCGGCAGGGGAAGAAACCGTCGGACAAGGCTCCGGCACCGGTTCGACCTCCACCAAGCACCATGAATATTACTCTCCACTCTCTCTCTCTCTCTCTCTCTCTCTCTCTCTCTCTCTTAATGCAAACTCAGAAGAAAATAAGCAGACAGGCGCCGGTCGGCCATGCCGCCGCCGGTCCCGACTCCGACTGAACTCCGGTCACCACCCACGTCTCCATCACTCTTCTCGATGGAAACCAACAGAAAGGGGGAACAGAGAGAAGGAAAAGAAAGGCATAGCACCGGTGGTCTCCGAACCAGAGAAAATAGAGGCGGCAGCCGGTCGCCGGCCAGGCTGTGAATATTTGTGGCCGACTCCATTAACACACACAACTCCATCCACATCAAACCTCTATTTCCTAAATTTCTCTCAGAACCTCAAACTCAAATTTCTTGGAAATCCATTCCATTGATTTAAATCTGATATTTGATTTCTGAATAACATTCTAATGATATTCCTTAATCTATTTCTGATATTATTACACATATATTCAGATTAAATCCCAAAACCCACCTAAAACCTCCATTAAAGCTCAATGAAAGCTTTTAGTCAAGGGGAAAAAAATGGAGAAGGTGATGATATTTGATGTTGATTATCCATTTTCAGATTAGCAAAACCATATTAAAACTCACTTTCATGAATTCTTACATTAGTAAAAAAAAAAAAATCCATTGATTAAGTTTTTAGAATATTTACCTCAAGTTTAGCTTTGTTGTGTGTTGATTTGATGATGAGGATGATGAAATGTTGCTCTAATTTCTTGAATCCAGCCCCAAATTTCAGATTCTATAATGTGTGTGTATGGGTTTGAGATGAAGGAAAAACTATTAGGGTTTTATACATATATATAGATATAGGGTTTAAAAAAAAAACTGGATGATGATGAAAATTTGCTTCCATATGTTTATATATAATGATTTTATAATTATTTCCAAATTCTTAAAATCACATAACTCTACATTTTAAATGCCACCGATGGAAATTGATAATTAGTATCATATGTTTTCGAATTATTAATTAAATTAAATGACTCGAAATTAATTAATTAATTACCTCGAAATTAACGGGTGTTACACTATTGGTACACAGATGTTGTAGCTTTGGGCTGGGATTTATGACTTGTAAAACAATTTGTGATGTTGTAATAGTTAGACTTTATCACTGTAGACATTTATATCTATTGCTTTAGTGTGGAACTGCTTAAATCTGATTTAAGTATTAAATTTCAATTATCATGTTATTCATTGGGTTGTTTGTTGATCCTGGTGATTCGATTATAGTGTCAAAATTTGAGGTCGTCACAGAGTTTGGTATCAGAGCATTTGTTTGAGGTTTCAAGTGTCCGCGAGGACTTGGACTCAAACTTAGGTTATGATATTAGAATGGACTCCTAGGTAATGATCCGAACTAAGATAGGATTGACATGCACACAGGGACAAATAAAGGGTGAACTGTAAACACTTAGGACTTACAACTAAATGTTCTAAATATAAATTGTTATATTTCAGAACATGTCAGGAGACGATATGACTCCTCAACAGATGTTCCAGATGATGCAAGCTCTTATGGAATAGAACAATGAACTGCAATCCAAAAGATTGGCTGAGCAGTCTCAATCATTTGCCAACCAATTAAGGGCCAGAGATGAGGCCGAAGCCAAGAGAAAGGCTGATAAAAGAAAGAATAAAGAACAACAACAACAAGATGATCAAGAGGAAAGGCAAGGAGACACTGGGTCTTCTAACAAGTCAAGAGGTTGTATTTTTAAAGACTTCAAAAGTAACGGGGCTGTTACTTTTGACGGAACTGGAGATGCTGTCACAACATTGGAGTGGATCACCACCACCGAACGAACTTTCAGAATCAGCGACTGCGCTGAAAAGGACATGGTCCGCTTTGCAACCGCAATGTTTGCAAGGGACACAACTATGTGGTGGGATGCAATGAAACATGTGTTGACGATGGAGGTAGTGTCACACATGTCCTGGAGTGAATTCAAAAAAGTGTTTTCTCAGCAGTACTGTCCGGCCGAGGAGAAGCGCCGTCTAGAGGCAAAATTTCTGAACCTAACCCAAGGAACAAAGACGGTTACGTAATATGCCGTTGAGTTCACCCGACTAAGCTTGTTCGCACCTCATCAAGTTGATACGGAGGAAAGAAAGACAGCTCGATTTGAGGCCGGTCTAGACTATGAGATACGCCAAACCATGAGTGGGGTTCGGTATACAACTTTTGCTGGGTTACTAGAGGCTGCTCGAAATGTGGACCAGATTGTATTGTTATCAGGATATGTTATCGGTTCAACCGCCACAGCACCGACTCTACCGTCGCCGCCAAAACGACAGCGGGAATCTGGATCATCCCGATTCTCTCCTCAATCCAATCAACCATCTTCATCACCCAAGAAGGGAAAGGCATTTTCGGCCAGTTCAGAAATGAGAGACTGCAGACGATGCAGAAAAGCGCACTCTGGGGAGTGCAAGACTCAAGACATGTACTGCTTCTGCTGTGGGCAGAAGGGCCATCACTGGGAGCATTGTCCTCGAAAAGACGATGCGTGCTACAACTGTCACAGACTTGGCCAATTTGTAAAAGACTGCCCGAAACCCTCACGAGATCAAAGTGTTCAGCAATCAACGACAAGATCTTCTGCAGCTTCCACTGCTTGCAGGGATCAATCTCAAAGGGCTCCAACAAGGGCATTCCAAATCACAGCTGAAGAAGCAAAGGATGACCCGGAGGTGGTCACTTGTACGTTCTTTGTTAATTCCATTCCTGCACGTATCTTGTTTGATTCCTGAGCCAATCGTTCGTTTGTCTCCACATCATTTGCTCGTCAATTCAATATGCCTACTTCCAAACTGCAATTTCAACTTGATATAGAAACTGCTAGCAACATGTTAGTTAAAGCAGACAAAGTATATAGGAATTACACATTGTTGGTAGAAGATGTAGTATTCAATATAGATCTGATCCCTATGGAGTTTGGGGAGTTTGATGTTATAGTAGGTATGGACTGGTTGGTTCATAACGAGGCCCAAATTGTTTGCAAGAAAAGAATGAATAAGATCACTACTCCAGAGGGCCGAGACATATGCATTTATGGTGAAAGACACAAAGGTGACTTATGCCTTATTTCAATTGCAAAAGCCCGAAAGCATGTTGCCAAGGGTTGTCTTGCATACTTAGCCTACGCTGTCGATGCAAAGGCTGAAGTTCAATCTCCTTCCACCGTTCCCGTTGTTTCAGAATTTCCAGATGTCTTTCCAGAAGATATCTCGGGATTGCCACCTGATCGTCAAGTGGAATTCCGTATCGATCTCATTCCTGGAGCTGCTCCAATAGCAAAGACTCCGTACCATTTAGCTCCTGCTGAAATGCAGGAAATGATGAAACAATTACAGGAGTTGCTCGATAAGGGTTTCATACGCCCAACTTCTTCTCCATGGGGCACTCCTGTGTTGTTTGTTAAAACGAAAGATGGCACATTACGTATGTGCATCGATTACCGCGAACTCAATAAAGTCACAATCAAGAACAAGTACCCGTTTTCCCGGATTGATGATCTCTTCGACCAGTTACAAGGCGCAAGCTACTTCTCAAAGATTGATCTTCGTTCGGGATATCATCAGATTAAAGTACATCCGAATGACATTCCAAAGATGGCTTTAAGAACTCGTTACGGACACTACGAGTTTCTGGTGATGCTGTTTGGTCTCACGAATGCGCCGGCTGCTTTCATGGATCTCATGACAAATCTGTCATTGTGTTCATCGATGACATTCTCATTTATTCGAAGACCAAAGAGGATCATGCTACACATCTGCGAGAATTGCTAGAGTTGCTGCGCGAAGAGCGACTTTACGCCAAATTCTCGAAATGTGATTCTGGTTGAGGCAGGTATGTCTCAACATTTGAAACAAGTTTCATGATCCTTATACTCACTTATGAACTCTTTGTTAACTTGTACTTGCTCAACATTCAATTTAGATTCAATTCTTGGGGCACGTGATATCTGGTGCTGGGATTGCTGTTGATCCTGCAAAGATCGAGGCTATCCAGAACTGGGAATCACCTCGTAACGCCTCCGGATTCGAAGCTTTCTGGGATTGGCTGGTTACTACCTCCGATTTATCAAAGATTTTTCAAAGATCGTCGTTCCGCTCACAAAGCTTACTCGCAAGAACACGACCTTCTTTTGGAAAGAAGAACAACAAGCTGCCTTTGATAATCTGAAGAAGTTACTAAGTGACACTAGTATTAGCCCTGCCTGAAGGGAACGAGGACTTCGTAGTTTACACAGATGCATCAGGCATGAGTTTGGGAGGGTATTAATGCAAAGAGGAAATGTCATAGCATATGCTTTCAGACAGCTCAAAACACATGAGAAAGATTACTCCACTCATGACTTGGAGTTAACTGCTGTGACTTTCGCTCTCAAACTTTGGAGGCATTAATTGTATGGAACCAAGTGTCAGCTCTACACCGACCACAAAAGTTTGAAGTATATATTCAGTCAGAAGGACTTGAATATGAGGCAGAGAAGGTCTATGGAGCTGATCAAAGACTATGACTGTCAGATTCTCTACCATCCAGGGAAAGCCAATGTAGTGGCTGATGCCCTGAGTAGGAAAGCATATTGCAAGGCGTACTGTTATGCCTTGACTTCCACATAACTGACGTCAACCATTATCGAAGATGTAAGAGCTGCACAGCTGCAGGCTCTAAAAGAGGAGAATGTAAAGAATGAAGATGTCAGAATTCAAATACCTTTAATGCAAGATGATGGAACCGGACTAAAGGGTGTGTACGCCAGAGTTTGGGTTCCTAAGTTTGGGAACATGCGAGAAGTAATCCTTGAAGAATCTCACCAATCCAAGTTCTCAATTCATCCTGGTAGCACAAAAATGTACAACGACCTGAAAGTAGATTTCTGGTGGCCAGGATTGCAAAGAGACGTTGGGCAATTTATGGAAAGGTGCAGAACTTGTCGTCTAGTCAAAGCAGAGCACCAACAGACCTATGGTAGTATGCAACCTCTTCCTATCCCAGAATGGAAGTGGGACCATATTACTATGGATTTTGTAACAAAGCTGCCCAAAACTCGTCGTCAACATGATGCCATTTGGGTCATCGTTGACCGTCTGACAAAATCTGCTCACTTCATTCCCATTCGGGAAACCTACTCACTGGACCGTCTTGCCTAGATCTACGTTAAGAAATTGTCATTAGGCATGGTGCGCCTAAGTCTATTGTCTCTGACCGAGATAGTAGATTTACTTCCAATTTCTGGGCTGCCTTACAAAACGGTCTTGGTACTCGTATCGCAATGAGTACTGCGTATAGACCTCAATCTAACGGACAAAGTGAAAGAACGATCTTAACTCTGGAAGACATGATTAGAGGCTGTGTCATGGATTTGGGTGGTAACTGGGACGATCACCTCCCATTGGTTAAATTCTCCTACAACAACAATTATCATTCCACAATCAAGATGGCACCGTTCGAATTCCTGTATGGCAGAAAGTGTAGGACTCCAACTTGTTGGAGGGAAACAGGAGAAACTCCAATAGCTGGTCCTGCCTTATTGCAAGAAACCAACGAAAAGATACAACTCATTCGATAGTACATGAAAACGGCACAAGATCGAAAAAAGAACTACCACGATCGCCGTCATAAAGCGATAGAGTTTCAGAAGGATGATTGGGTATACTTGAAGGTGTCCCCAATGAAAGGTGTTACCAGATTTGTTAAGCAAGGAAAGCTATCTCCTCGGTTTATAGGACCCTTCCGGATACTAGAAAGAGTTAGGAATTAGTCCTATCACTTGGACTTACCAGACGAGCTAGCAGGTGTTCACCCGGTCTTCCATGTTGGTTATTTAAGAAAGAGTCAGGTGCCCGAAAGGGAACCATGGAATGATCATTCAGAAATTAAAGTTGACGAACGGCTAAGGTTCGTTGATGAGCCGGAGTGCATTTTGGAAACAAAAGTCAAAAAGCTAAGGAACAAAGAGATCAAAATGGTGCTGGTCAAGTGGAAGCCTCATAAGGGAGCTAATCACACTTGGAAATCGGAAAAAGATATGAAGACTAAGTACCCAAGTCTGTTTAGCGCAGCATGACTTCGCGGACGAAGTATAGGCGTGGTGGAGCCCATGCTGTAACATCCCAAAATTTAAGTATATGTAATTTACAAGTTTTAAGGACTTAATTATTGTATTAATGAAATATTATATCAATTTAAACAAATTTTGATCATAATATCAGTTAAATAAGAAAATACGAAGTTGAGGGGTATAATGTGCAAATAGGGAGATATAACAAATAAAATGGGAAAAGCCTTTCAATTTCAAAACCCACTCTCTCTCTACTCTCTCTCTCTCTCTCTCTCTCTCTCGGCTTCAATCCAAGAACACACAAGAAATCAACGATTTAAAGTGCAAAAGTTGGATTTAGATAGCAATAAAGGAACTATAAGCATTACAACAAACAATTTGAGGTAGCATTTGCTCATATTTACGAATTAATGAAGTTTTGTTCGGTTTTTGGTGAAAACCGAATCATAAGATTCTGGTTTTAATTGTTGATGCATGTTGGATGTTGATATGGAAATGTTAAAATCGAGCATTGATGATGAAGTATACAAAATTTCAGATTGAGATTCCACATCTAACTATAATTTTGAATTAGTGTGTGTTTTTAGTGTGTGTGTTCATCGAGACTTGATGAAAAAGGAACATAAATGGGTTGATTTGGTATGTTAGTGTTATATTATAAGTTAAATGAGTACATTTAAGTTCATTTTGCAACTTTAGGTACAGAAACATGTAAAAATGGTCAAAAGTAAAATTCTGGAAAATATTGGTTATTTTACCAAGTATGAACTTGGTCTGGATCCAACCGAATTCGGACCCGTACCCCAAATTCGGACCAAAGACCCAATCCGGATCCTGCCTAATTCGGACTCCAACCAATTTCAGACCTCCACCCAGTTCGGACCATACTCAATTCGGACCCTGCCAATTCGGACCAATAGCTCAATTCGGATCCACCCAATTCGGACCAACCCTGTTTCGGACCATCTGCAATTCGGACCATCCAAATTCGGATGTGGTTCGAATTCAGATCAAATTACACTTAATTTTCAGGATTTACGTTTTAAGCAATTACTGACACTAAATCACTATTACACTTACTTTACATATCATTGTGGTGTTGTCTAACACACATTGATTCAGAGACTCGATACACTGTACCAATCACTGTGAGTAATAGATTATCATTCTAACATTTATTGTCTTTGCATTCACGTTTACATATTCAATGGCATGTTCACATTGTTCATATACATCATTTGGCACTCATAAATGATTTGTTGTTATGATGCACACTCGTACTTGACATGTAACACACATGTAGCCAGCGTTCATTTGAAAGTGCATCTATTTACATCATGCTTGCACTGCATGATCATTACTTCACAATCTGATGCGACCTGGACTGGGGCTGACAGCAGGCCACTGTCGGGGACTGATCATCCCACTCGTTATCCTGGTCAGGTTCGGCACATCCCCGATCAGCATTTGAACTGCCAACCCCATGCTTGCACTGCATGGTTTTCACATTCTACGAGGCTTACACTGCCTGTACACACATACAATGGGTCTTACACTGCCCATAGTCACGCAATGCTTGTAAAGAAATATTTGTTGTTTGCATAATCTGTTATGTCACTAAGCAATTAGCTTACTGTTGACTCACAATGTTTTCAGGCAAAGGCAAAGGTGTAGCTGGACCTTCTACTTAAGCTTATCAATTCGATATCCCGGAGACTTAGAAGCTATTGGTACACAGATTTTGTAGCTTTGGGCTGGGATTTATGACTTGTCAAACAATTTGTGATGTTGTAATAGTTAGACTTTATCACTGTAGACATTTATATCTATTGCTTTAGTGTGGAACTGCTTAAATCTGATTTATGTATGAAATTTCAATTATCATGTTATTCATTGGGTTGTTTGTTGATCCTGGTGATTCAATTATACTATCAAAATTTGAGGTCGTCACAAACAAGTCTAGGGCTTGAGCTATTGTGGCAATCTTGGCTACGAGATTGAAGACTTGTGTGCTGTCAAATAAGCAAACCTAAGGTAACATCGTCTCTATGTTTTGAGTGGTATGAGTGTGTATATCATGTTCTTCTATTTTTTTATACCTAGCAACACACTCATGCTGAAACCAATTTATGATAGTTCAAGGATGTTTAATGACAAATGTAACACCCACTACTACATTTTGAAGCTAAGGCAACACTTTTGATGCAACACATTTAAAAATTGTTGCTTTTTTATTTAAGTTCGCTCTAAAGCAACACATTGACAAAAAGTGTTGCATATAATGATTTAATGCAACACTTTTTTTAAAGTGTTGCCATTTTTACTAAAAAAAATGCAACATTTTTCTAAAGTGTTGCAATTTTTACTAAAAATTGCAACATTTGTTTAAAGTGTTGCATATTTCAATAAAAAAATGCAACACATTTTTAGAGTGTTGCATTTGTAATGAAAAAAAAAGCAACACATTTTTAGAGTGTTGCATTTAAAATGAAAAAGTTGCAACACATTTTAGAGTGTTGCATCTATAATGAAAAAACTGCAACACATTTTTAAAAAAACATTTTTTTGAGTGCTGCATTTATAATTAAAAAAATATGACGTGTTTTTAAGTGTTAATTTAATATTTTGGTAAATTTGAAATTAAAATTAAAACTTTTTATAAGAATATATAAGAATATTATATAGTGGTTGTAATTTGAAATTATGTTTAAATGGTTTATTTGATTTTCTTATTTATTATAAAATTAATGTTAAACCCAATAAAAATATATAGATAGATTTAAAAACATATATCCAACGCTACAATAAATATGCAAGTGACTAAAGTTTTTACGGTGTGAACTGTGAAGTCGGTTTATAGACATTAAAAGTGCATAAAAAGATAAAGAGATAACTCACGTCTCCCTGTCTACTCCGGCTCACGTCGCTTCGCTCCGCCAATATGCGATTGGCCTCCGCCACCGCTGCTGCTCGGTTGCACTTCGTCTCCGCCCTTGCTCGGTTGCACTACGCCCCTGCCTCCGCTCATCACCGACAACTAATCTCCAGCAGGTTTGCCTCTGTTTCTTCCTCTCTCTCTGTCGTACCTCTCATCTCAGATTTGAAGCTATATATATTTGCAACAATCAATACATGTATATGTTATCTTCTTTGATGTTTGTTGATTTGCCATTATAATGAATCGTAGTTTGGGGCATGAAATAGATGTACATGAAATGGAGCTGTGACGAGGCATGTCCCAAATTGGGCGAAATAAGCCCCAGTAACTTGTAACTTGTACAGTGTCTTCTACTATCTTCAGCTTAGGCTTTTTTAGCTTGTCATTAGCTTGAATGGATGTTGACATTTTATAAATTGAAGACATGAGTTTAATATGCTTACTAAGTGTTTGGTAAAATGGCTCAATGAACAACTATATTTATTGTTAGGTGAGATGCTTCGTATATAATTTTAAGTTGTTGCTAAGTAATTCTCTTGTTATGTTTTTCAGCTGTGTCTGATGTTTTTTAGTGGATATTATAAAATTTATTGTTTACATTGCTGCTGTTGAATTCATGTGAATGTTTGTGTTGTATCTGCAGATTCGTTATTTATGTGTGCATTTGTATGGATATTTAATCGTATTGTAATCAAGGTCTGGTTAGGAATCTTACTGACATGTCTTGATTCTAGTTCAGTCCCATGTGGTTTTGTCTCGATCCTATGCAAGGATTTGATGAAGCTATCACATTATTTTCAACTACAAACTTGATCGAGCTTGATGACCCTATCGCTTTCGAGCTTGGGTCAATTTTGTATTTAAGATACGTGCATTCACAGTCACGCAGAAGGTAAAAACGTACTTAACATAAGCTCACACTTAATTTAATAGGTACTTAAAGAAAGGTCGTGTGTGAATAATATATTAAAAGTTATCCATAGATTGATCTGTCATTGTTATTATGTCAATTTTTATAATAAAAAAAAGAAAATTACGTTGGTACATATATATAGAATTAATGAAGTGATGGAGGTATAATAAATTTAGGAGAGTATTTGATGGGGTAATGGTAATAGTAATAGTAGGGTCAACTAAAAATTGATTTTTTTAGCATGTGCCTAGAATTACTTTTGGAAATCACATCAATGTATCTTGCTTGATTTAGCTTTGTATATTAAAAGTTAGGAATTAAGATGCATAATCTTTACTATGTACGACATGTGGAGAAGCTTGTAGCAAAACTAAACATACTTAAGCCTTGTATCACAAACTGATCTTGGAATATCCATGGTCCATAACCAAGCTATGTCCATACTTCGATCAAACCAAATAGTCATACACTCAAACCTTTGATTCATCCCTAAGTAGCAACACACATAATGCCTTGCACCACAGTAAATATTTTCGAAGAAACAAATGTGCAGGTGTGTGTGTGTTCTGGGCATGCATATGGGCAGTGTGGTGCCTGTTTGTGGCTGTGCTTTGTGTTCAGCAGCAGCAGCCAAGTAAAAATCAGAATGTGTGTGTGTCGAGTTAACGAAAACAGCAGCTGCAACACTAATAAGGTGTGTGTTTGAGTCGGTAAGTAGTAGCTATAGTTTATGTGTGTGTGTCTTTCAAGTTTCAACTGTTAAAACAGAAATGTGTCTTTCAATTAATAAGATGCTTTCAAATAGGTTTTCTACCAATGAATCTGTCAACTAAATGAGAAAATACAAAAGTGTTGACGATAAACACAATGTAGTTATGGCAAAAATAACACCCTTCTCATGGGATTCAAGATTTAAGATTCATAGATTAGATTAACATCCTTAAATTATAAATCATCATCGAAAGATCTCGGGTTCATTCAGTTGGTAAATTCTAATATATGCTTAGGAAAGAAAGAAAGAAAGATGGGAAAGAGGAAATCAAACAGTTCCACTGTTGTTTGCATCTAATATAATTCATCAATTGCTGTAACCCAGAGAACCCTCATGGACCATTTATCACTAATCACTCCTCTGCTTCCCATTTTTTTTCTTTCATGAGGTCCAACATCAGTTTCATCAGTTTCATGAGATTTGTAGCTTTCAAATCTGCTTTTTTTTTTAATTTTAATGGCTTCAAAAGGACTTGAATAATTGATTATAAATGTTAGAAGCCATCATGTTTGAGCAATGGTTTCAAGATTGTTTTTATGTGTTAATACTTGAATTTTGTTATTGATTTTATCTATTTTGTTTCGTTGTTGAGGTGCTGTTGTTCCCTTTTATGTTTCAAGCTTCAAGCACACAAAACATTCTGTTTTGCTGTTGAAGAACTCACTGCACATATACTGTTGCACACAAAACACAAAACATTCTGTTTTGTTCCCACATTGGATGCCTGTAATCTGTATTAGATAGATATGTCTATGTGCATAAGTTGATTTTACATTCTGTATGCATAAACTTGAGTGTTGGTGAATAGGATAGTTGTTTTTACATTCTGTGCCTTTAGTAACATACCCATCTCTTACTTGATCATGGGTATGAATCCTATATATAATATTTATAATTGATGATGCTTTAACATTGATGATGATGCCACCAATTCAAATGGACCAATTTTAGAGCTTACATCTTTGTGGGTTTAGGAAAGATTTTTGGTTGTGGTGGATATCATTAGCAGCACTTCCAATGGCGATGACGGCGGCTCCAGACCAGTGATCTCGTCTTTTTTACAAGATTTTGATTTTAAGATCTGGTTCATGAATGGATTTTGAAGGTAATCAAATAGTTTTCTGATCTTGTTAAAGTTTCTTCTTTGCAATCTTGTTCTTGATTCACCGTTGGTTTTCAACGTTCTAGATTTGGTCAAGGGGTTTAGATTTGTTTTCATAATCGGTAACGGAATGGTTTTCAAATCCGTTTGGTTTTGCCTTCGTATTTCAATTTAGAATTTGTTCAAAATTAGGGTTCTTGAGGTTCAAAGTTATAATTATTTTCCAAATCTGGTAGTGTCATTTTGTACGTGGTGGGGAAGCGAGCCACCGCCTAAGAATCACCTGTGGAGGGCTACGAAGGAAACCACGAAGGAACAGATCTGGACGTTGATTCTGTCCCTTTGATATGGGTTTGTTGTCTTCTTGTTTTGTAACATGTAGCATTTGTGTTAAAACCCAAACTGAATGTCAGTGTTGGGAATGAAAACAAAGGTATGTGGACGAGCTCCGATCTGAATTCTCTGGTGGAGTCTGTATTTGGATCGACGGACGAAGAGTGATGAACGAGTTGTCGCGAAAACTTGCTCAGTCTACTCTTGAAGACGAAATTGATGTTAAGTTTTTTATTTTTCGTTTTTATGTTACCTAAATTCACGATGTTTTTGGTTTAGTTTCTGATCTGAAGTTTTTTCTGCCATTAATACAATCAACAAGGTATATGGCAAGGTCGTTGCATTCTACTTTGTGTGGTTATAAGCAAATTTCAAGCAGGGGAAGCCCCGACGGATTTTTACCGGCGATTCACAACCAATCCGCCTAGGATTTTCCATCTTCTTCTGCCAGTGAAGTTGCGAGGTTAAGGATGCAAGTTGAACTCCTTTCCAAATTCTATAACCCTAACAGAAACATTGAATTAAGCTGCACAACCGCCTCCAAAATTCCAAGTCCTGATTTCCAGTTTAATGAAATTCAACCTGCTCAAGTAAGCATGATCATTTATTTTCTCTGATCTCATTTTATTCTTGCTATAAATGCAAGAAATAATAACTTATTTTGTTTAGAAAAAAATCACAGTTACATCAATCTATTTCTAAAATTGGTTGCAGAATCTTTTGGAAATTTAAGGGAGATCGCTATAGTTGTGAAGATTTAAAAAGTAATTTATTTTCTATGATCTCATTGTATTATTGATATAAATGCAAGAAATAACAACTTATTTTTAAAAAAAATCACAGTTATATCAATCTATTTCTAAAATTGATTGCAGTATTCTTGTGGAAATTTAAGGGAGATTGCTATAGTTGTGAAGATTTGAAAAGTAGGTTGTTATAACTGGTCTAATTACCAAATTGTGTTTCTATTTTCTGCAATTTAATCTTCCGTTCAAAAGCCTGCGTAAAATTGTTCATATATTTTTATCATGATATATTGTTAGTCTTAACTCTGAACTCTGTAATCTGAAGTTTTCTCATTATATTGAAACGAAAGAAATTCTTTAAAATTTCAGAGATGAGAGCGTGTACTGATATGCTTGATGCTTCTGTCCAATGTGAATGATTTTAAAAAAAAAATCATTTGTACAGAACCTTGCTTATACTTTTAGCTCTTCAGTAGTCATAAACAAGCATGTTCTGAACTGGCTGACTGTTTATTTGACGAGTCACTTTAAGTTTCAGGTTTTTAACAATTCTTGTTGTTTTAACAAGATGCATCAGTTTAATTGCCACTGCTTACTCTCCTTTCTGTATCAAATCCTAATTTATAAAAATAATTAAGTTCATCAATCATGACATACATCACCTTATGTGTGTTTTCTGAACCGATACAGTTTGGAATTCTCTTTGAAACGGGCACACATTTTGCTAGATATTATAGAGAAAAATTGTATTTATGTTCTGGATACGAAAGTGGTTTGGTAAAACTCTTGCAACTTCACTAAAATAACAGGGAAGAGATGGCATGTGAAGAAGCTGAGCTTGGACCAGAGAAATAATCTAAGAGATTGCAAATGCTACAGAATCTACACCTACTGGTAAGAGTTTGTGGTTTTTTGCTACATGGTTTTATACTTTTTTATTTGGTTGAAAATTGTGGTTGGAAGTCAATTTTTGTTGCAGTAAGTGGAGATGTTGAAACACACATGTAATTATGGTGGAAAAGATATGGTGGAGAAGATATGTCTGCTATCCTTGAAAAGGTACCTCAAGACAAGTAAACATGATTAAACCTCACATGTTATATATCTCTACTACTTATAAAGCATTTAGCTTTTTACTCTTTCTAATGCATAAGGTACAATCAATTACAACACAATCTTGAATTTTAAGACTTACAAGTCACTAATGCATAATGCACAACCCTTTAATGCAACAATTTAAAAAATCAGATTTTTAATTTAAAAAACAGAAATTACATGACAGAAATCAAAAGCTGTCAGACATGCTCCAATCTGATGCTTCTGCAATCTGCTGCAGTCTGCTCCATCTTTTACACTTCTCCAAACCATCTCTTCCTCTTCCCATTATGCTGCTGCTGTATAAATGTCATATTTCTGCTTCTAAATATGCTATCTTTTCTGCTTTAAAAATAGAACTCACCCACGATTTTGCTCACTGCTGCTGTCACTGCTCACTGCTGTCACTACTTGTTCTGCTGTCGCTTTTCTGCTTCTAAACCAAGGTAACTTTCCTCACGACCCCTTCAATTTGCTATCACCCATGATAATCTGCTAACTTTCCTCCTCCATGTGCAGCCATTAAAAAATATATGCGAAAAAGCAATTTACAACAAGGGAATGAATCTAAAAGTGAAAAAAAATGGCACGTGTTTGCTGTTTTTTGGACCCCCAATCGGACTTATTTCAACTTGTGTTAAATACACAACTTAACATAAAAAATATACAGATAGGAAGTCATTGCTAAACCTACTTATCATCGCTAAAAGTGAAAAAAAATGCACGTATTTGCTATT
Organism: Centrapalus pauciflorus; assembly: GCA_020465985.1. Taxonomy (NCBI): domain Eukaryota; kingdom Viridiplantae; phylum Streptophyta; class Magnoliopsida; order Asterales; family Asteraceae; genus Centrapalus; species Centrapalus pauciflorus. Next base: position 79,285 of record JAANYP010004144.1, read on the forward strand.
TTTTGGACCCCCTATCGGACTTATTTCAACTTGTGTTAAATTCACAATTTAACATAAAAAATATACAGATAGGAAGCAATGATCAATGAAGAGGAAGCCATGAAAAATTAGAAACCATAAGTCCAGAAAAGAAGAAAGCATTTTCATCTTCAATGGCATTATGATTAACCCCAAATAAATAGATGCCAAAATCGATACCTGTGCAGGCTTGTTCTGCTCACTGCTGTCACTGCTTGTTCTGCTCACTGCTGTCACTGCTTGTTCTGCTGTCATCTTGCTGCTTCTAAACCAAGGTAACTTTCCTCACGAATTTAATAAAGTAGTTCCCTAACTCGCTATGTTTTTTTCATAGCTACAGGTCAGCTTTGTAAGTTACTCAAAAAGAATGGTAAAATGAAATGTTTCTGTCACTGGAAGTTTTTAATTGCTTGTTTGACTTGTAATCCTTACATATGTCAACAACGAATCCAAGCACTATATAAGCATAAATGTTTTAAAAGCTTCTTAAAAGTGTTTCAAAATGTAAAAGGAGAAGAGCTGACCTGTAGCTATTAAAAGTGTTTCAAAAGCTTGTAATCTGATATTTGGGAGGCCTATAAAATTTGGACTTCACATTGCAATGCAATTTGTGTTGCATTCAGCCCCATAAAATGTAAAAGGAGAAGTCAGAATTGTCGTAATAAGAATGAATGTGAAGTAGCATGTCAAAATAACCACACCTGATCGCAATTTTCTTGGAACAGATGACTTTTCGCCGTACCGCATCCATCGAAAAACTGCAAATTTCAAAAGAGGCAAATATTAAATTCATGATTAATGAATAAAACCCAAATCTGAGTATGAAAAATGAAGTTCGTATCAGTGGTGTTTCGATAATAATCATGGCACCCACAGAACTCAATTTTTCCAGCATTTTTGATGGTTTTTGTGAAATTCCATCGCTTCCTCACCTTCAATTACCAAAGAAAATTAATAAATAAACAAATTAAAACAGTGTAACAGATGAATCAGTATTAATAAACAATTGCAAATGAATAAACATATGAAAGAATGAATTAAAGATTTCAGATTCTGTTTTCATTTTAGTTCACTGTCTGATAAAAATCAGTAAAATACATTATGTAACTAAAATCTTACGATAATGAATGTCTAAACACACACCACTCTTTTAATAATTGACTGTTGTTCATGCATGAATTACTTTCTGTTTTTTTCGATGACTTACACATTTAACAGAAATTTTTTTTTGAATGACAAAAAGGAGAAAACATATACATTGAATACATTATTCTATAAAAAATAGAAAGTGCAAAACCTTTTGAAAGTAATCTATTACAGTCATTTTTTTTCTATTGTGAACTAACAAACAGATTGACTGTTATGAAGAAGTAGTGTACTGGTTGTGTTTGTGACAGTTCACAGCAGCAACTGCTTTTCTCCCTAAACTTGACGTACAAATTATTTAAGTCTAATTGTTGTGTGTATTTTACTTACAAGAATCCAAGACTCAACAATTTGCTAAGTCTTAGACAGACTGGATAGTAGAGCAACAGACAGCAGTAGACAACATGATATAGAAACATAGAGATAAAACACAAACAGATCTGAATTACTTGATTTCAATTTCTATTTCAACATATTAACAAATTACTGCAAGTTTTTTAACAGAAAACTTTATATGTATACATACCTGTTCTGGTTCCAGACAAACTAACCCTTAACTTTTATTATTGCAGCTTTTGATCTTCTTCTCGTTACTCAACCACGACTCCTGTCACTAGCGCATCCTAAACCCAGGTTAGTATCATATGTGCTTATTGGACACACACTCTCTTAATAAGCTGCTACTGATCATTATCATGCATGCATGCACACACCAAACGCTTAGACTCTCAAGTACGATGATGAACATATGCTCACAAAACACACACTCAATCAAATGCATCTGTTGTTTCTGTTATAATGAAAAACACACATATATACACACACTCTTAATTGTCCGCTTCATATTGTTTATACAATTCTGCTTTATGTTTCTGTTTTTATGTGGACATCAAATGCCCAACAAAATGCTACTATACTTTATCTCAAAACACATCAGAAACAAGGATAGGATACAAATAAAAAATGACAGAAATTATACAATATAAGAGTAATGATTCTTGTAATATAATTTTAAAACTATCAAATTTCATAGGTGCTTATGTATGTAATAGATATGTAGCAGTATGTGTGTGTGTGTGTGTGTGTGTGTGTTTGTGACAGCAAACAGAAAAGAAAAGAACAACAGCAGTTAATATATGTATATATATAAGAGTTAATTATGTCCCAAAGCATCTATCGTAACTTTCATGTGAATATATAAAATAGTATTAAAATCAAAACTTTCAATTATAATAAAGAAACATGTAACCTAGATATGTATATTTAAACCAATAATGTTACTGACTTTTATATTTGAAAACCATTCCCTGAAACTTTCTGTTTTTGGGTTTTAAAATTATGTTTCTGTTTTCTATTTTTACTAACATCAGCCCAAAAGCTAAACAGTAACTTAAAACACACTGTTTTTAAAATTATGTTTCTGTTTTATGAATGCATACATTAATTCATCCATCTTGACACACATACAAGGACACACACAACCAGAGTCACACCTGCTGCTTCAACTATACCCATGACAAAAAAAAAAATACAAGATTCAATATTTCCAATGTAGAAAGTTCAATAAACAAAACCCACAATCAAGATTTGATTAAACCTACGGATGTATTAAGATACATATCAAGATGATTACCAATCAAAACCCTAAGTTATAAAAATAAAAAATGACAGAAATTATACAATATAAGAGTAATGATTTTTGTAATATAAATTTAAAACTATCAAATTTCATAGGTGCTTAGGTACTGTTTTAAATTGGGTGATTCTTGTTGTCCAAAATTGAAACTATCAACAACTTGTAAATTGGGTTTTAAAATTATTTTTCTGTTTTCTATTTTTACTGACAACAGCCCAAAAGCTAACCAGTAACTTAAAACACACTGTTTTGTATACACACATGCTTCCTGTTATTATTATCATCTAAGTATATGATTATGTTAGCTAATTAAGGACGTTCCGGATCAACAATCAATCTACTTAATATATATCTTATAATTTCGGTTGTATGAACATAGACATCATTATTAGCTTTCTGTTTGAAGCTCTAATTTGGACCATAACACACACACACTTGTTTTGGTGCTGCTGGTTTATGTTTTCATATAACACACCTGTTCGTATACATATATTCTGTTATGACTATTGATGTTGTTTCTGCCACTTACTAAACACACAACACACTCGTATATATGCTTCTTAATTCTGCTGCTTCAAATTAAAACACACTCATCATACAGACACAATATTCACTGTTTTATGGCTGATGTTTAAGAAACACACATATGTTTTGTTACTGCTATTAATTATTCTTTCGTTCATAAAGAAACAGAAATAAAAGATTTAGAAATTAAAAAAACACACATTTTAAAATGAAGAAACACAAAGACTTAGAAATAAAGAAATAGAAACTTAAAATAATCAAACACAAACGAAACTCAAATTGCATACAAAAAATCACCTTTATAAACATCAAAATCAAATAAAAATCAGATCTATTCAAATAAAAATCAGATATATTCACGTTTTCAAAATATGGTATCCATTTTCTTCAAATTTCGTTAAAAATCAAATCTATTCAAATAAAATACAGATCAATTCAAATCTCTCAGCACCAACCTACAATTAACGCCCCTTTAGCACTCAACGAAAATCATGAGATTGCACAGACTACAAGACCCGACTACAAACATAAGCTTGATGTAAAAGATACACAAACACAGTGAATTTAGATGCTCCAAGTTTAAACCTCAACTTATATGAACAATCAATAGGGGTTAAGGCTGACTCGACTAGACAATTTCAACTCAACCCATCTCTATGAACAGAGTTCTGGTAGCCAAAAAGAAAAATCCATGATATATGGGTTAAACTAAAGGTGAAACCATGAATATGCAACTCTATGAACAAGTGTGGTTCCAGATCTGACCTTAAGCCTTCGGTCGATCAAACCCTAAGAAATCCATGAATTAAAATACTCCAAAACCTACATAAATCAAGAACACATACAACAATAAATCTTCCCAAAAACTGAGTATATTCATAGTATACGAGATGGGTATGATGTATAGCTCGAAATTAAACTAAAATACACAAAAATAAGATGAAAATCGATGGAGTTAGCAAGTAGAAGTACCTAATATTCTCGAACCCAAGAGGGTTGATACCTACGCGCTAACGAAAACCACCTCGACCGGAAGTAGAGAGCAGAGGTGAGAAGAGAGCTTGGCGGTGGGCGGCGAGGGGAGAGGAGAGCGGTTGGCGGCGGGCGGCGAGAGGAGAGGAGAGGAGAGCGGTCGGTGGAGAGAGCAGCCGACCAAGCGACCGCCGAACAGCAACGATGGAAAGAGGAGACGACCAGGCGAAGGCAAAGTCGGCGGCGCGGAGTGGAGGGTGGAGGCGCCAGGCGGCGGCGCTAGGTGGGCGGCGGCTAGGGTTTGAGTCTTTGAGATGAAACGGTGGTCCTCTGGTCTCTGGAATTGCTTGCAAATGGGGAGGAAGGAGGATGGAGTCTTTGTATATTTTTGAAATACATAATGTTTTTCATTCTTAGTTATTATTATCACTTAGCATTTATTATTTCAATTTTATAATTATTTTAATTATATACAAAGATTTGTATTAAATATTGTATAATAACTTTAATCATATATTTGACGATACGAACATCATGCAGCTGGAATAATTTTTTTAAAAATTCAATAGTCACAGTCTTTTGAATTAATTAACATTGATAATTATGTATTTTAAAAAGTTTATTTTTGAATTTAAAAGTTTCGAATCCACTAATTTCAATAATACACTTTTTATTTTAATTTTAAAACAAGGTTTTCTTTGACAACTTAATTTGTGTGTGGAACTATTGCATCACATTGATGTAATGTTTTCTTTTATATTTTAATATATTTTGTTAAATATGATTGATTAATAAGATGACATTATAGCTATACTTTTATCTTTAATAAAATAGGATGCATATATCAACCCTTTTAATAATAATATGTTAAATGTCTTATGTCTCGTAAAAATTGTGTCATGATTTTATAACTTGACATGTGTATTTTACTAATATTTTATTTTAACTTATAATAAAGGTTTTAAGTTCAATTTTTGGCGTGTGTATTTTACTTTATTTTTAATATTGTAAATTAAATGTCTTTGTAGAACATGGATCAATATTTTCACGCGGAATGTTTTTCATCGATTCAATGCCCTCATTTATGGTGGAAACTCACGGCGGTTCGTGTGGAATTCATATTGAAGGATGAAACCACAAAAAAACTAATATTTATTTTACTTGATCGTAATGTAAGTTTCACATATTAAAATTACTTTCTTATTTATAAACAACTCATTTGTTTTGACGGACTCTTCTTTTGTTTTTTTTAAGAGGGGGAAAATGGCAGCAATTATCCCAGAAAGTTTAATACCTTTTTATGAACAACAAGATTTGGTGGGTGGAGTCTTTTCGTTAGATCATTTCCAAATCGAATTTAACTATTACGAATACCCTAGGCATGAAGGTTTTAGTTTTCTTCGTAATGAATGGGAGATTCGAATAAGCAAAAATACAAAGCTAACAAGATTGACCGACGATATTCAGAATGACTTTGTTTTATATCCATTGATATCTTCAATAAGAGCACTTGCAGAGGACAGAACCACTCGATTTATGTTGATAGGTACATTTAAGTTTTTCATTAAAGCTCTTATTTTATTTCATTTGAAAAAAATCTAAACTTCACTTAAATTTTTAATACCATTTCTTCTTTTTTAGACATCGTTGGAAAAATCGTCACGGGCAAACGGGTTTACGAGAGGCAATTTGGATACTATAGTTATTTTGAAGTATTTTTACAAGACGGAACGTAAGTATTTTTATGCATGAGAATTATTATTACATATCTTGTATGTAGAATATATATGTTGTAAATTTTTTTTAAATTAATTTTAGGGGCCACATAATAAAGGCGAGGTTCTCTGACACGCCTGAAACACGCCAAGTAAGATTTTTCCGAGCAATAGTACAAAAATCCATCATATACGCATCACGGGTTAAACTTTATCATTTGAATACAAGTACGTTATTTTTTTATACTCTATAATCTCTTTAGATTGTTTATTTATCATTTGAATACAAGTATATAATGCTATATAAGTTTTATAATAAGTTATGTTATATTTGTTTTCAGTGAATATTTTGATTTCCACGGAGTTTACCAATATCAAGTTTGAACCAGTGATTCCGGAAGCACGCCAAATTAAACTTCTGTTGGGATGAAAATTTTGTATTGACTATTAAACATTAATTAGTACTATTATGTATTTTGGAATGTGTTGTAGTAACTTTTAATGATGATCGTATTATGACTTCTTTCTTTTTATTTATTATGTATTGTTGGCATTTGATAACATATGATTTCTATTTATTTTCTGTGTATGTGCTGTTAATATATATATATATATATATATATATATATATATATATATATATATATATATATATATATATATATATATATATATATATATATATATATATATATATAGACACACACACACACACTCTAATCGCTATCATATAACACTTTAATCTCTATAATATATATGCCCAAATGTCTAATAAAGCCAATGAACACTTAATATACATATATACAAAACCGGCTTAAATAATAAGCCAAAAATCAAAAACATATCATATTAAAGTTTGTTCATACGAACATTGAAGAAAATAAACCAAATCAAAAACATTCCTAAAATCTAAAATTTGTATATGATCATTTGCACAGGGAGGCTTCATCTATTCATATCTAATCGTATATTAGCAACAGAAACAAATCAGATCCATGTATTAATATGTATATTTGTATTTAAAAAACTGTTATATATTTGTAAGTTTAACATTAAAATAAAAGCCAATAATCAAAAGAATGAATCATTAAGAAAGTTCTCAATAAAGTAACAAATAGGTGAATATTTCTTATATATATAATATAAATTATATATTATATATAATAAGTTATATATGTGTTTTTAGAGAATATTTTGATTTCCACGGAGTTACTTATATCAAGTTAAAAAGATATATACTCATTTTTTGACAATGTGTAATACAGTGTGTATTGATGTCCGGATGCAATGATACCATGGGTAAAGTCGCTCAAGTAAATGTAAATATACAAAAGGGTATGTACATTAAATATAATAAAAGGCATGTATATTTTATTTTATTGGTATGTAGTTTAATTGTTTAAGTATATGACATATATTTTCTAAAAATTACAGAAAATCGTAGAAAGATAAATAAAGAGTACTATGAACGACAGAAGTTAAGAAAAAATGTTAATGGTGATGTATCCCAAGTTGATATAGAGAAAGGTATGTGAAATACATAAAAATGAGTATCATATTTTTTTACTGTATTTATCATAATCATAAAACGAGTTATCGGTTACCTATTATTATTTCAGAAAAGCAAAAAGAATACAACCGACAATATTATGCACGACAAAAAGAGAAGATCAAGGAAAGAAAAAAATCTAATGGTGAAAGAAGTAGTAAATCTACGCCACCGATGACAAATATAACGATAGCAGAGTCAACTGAAATGGATACGGAGACACCACAAAGGGTACCATTGGGAATATTACGACATCAAGATATAAATATTTCTCCATATTTTGCAGAGAATAGTCAAACTAGGGCAATGATTTTCGATGTGGAGAAAACACCACATTCACTTGATGCGATAACTGGAAACAAAGAAAATGTTACATCGTATCAAACACGAGTTTTTTCAAAAACGAGATAGACATCATCAACGAACATCAGATGAAAGTACCAGAAAGGACATTGGATCGTCGAACAACTCAAGCAGAGAAGGAATAAGCCAGATGTGTTCAGCGTTGACACATGAAAATCTCAATGGTAAAAATCACACAGTTTATATAGTTTTTTGTTATATGAAATTTCATTTATTATTATGATCTTGATAATTGTTTCCGATCTAATATAGTTAACCGAAGTCCATGTGCTAACCTACTACCTCTCTTTAATGAAGTAGAAGTTCAAGTTTCAATAGGTTAGTTTATAATTTAATTATCAACGTTATGATTGATAAAAGTTTCCCATTAGTTTTATGTAAAGATAATTTATTTATTTATAATCACACTTTTACACTTAATGGAATGGATTTAGGATGTTCAACTGAGGTCAATGATAACCCAATGATACGAGATGAGATCCACAATGAGGATCCATATGATTTTGTTTACGATGGTATCCCTAAAGAGCATCGTGTCTTGAAGGTGCAGAATTCGTGTGTTCATTGTGGAGCAAAACGCGTACAGTTTGAATTCCCTACCTTTTGTTGCATGAGTGGAAAGACAGTGTTGGCACACTCAACTATTCCTCAAGAGTTATACTATCTATTTACCTCCCAATCTGAATTAGGTGAAATATTCAGAAACAATATACGTGCGTACAACACGAACTTTTCCTTCACGTCAATGGGTGTAACATTAGATGATTCAACAGCTAATATGTCATCTGGAGTATATACTTTTCGCGCACATGGAGGAATATATCATAAAATAGATCATTTAGTTCCGGAGGATGGAAAACCTAGATACTTACAGTTATATTTTTATGATTCCGAATCTGATCATTCACATAGACTACAATGGTCAAATCTTGATAGACGCATCATTCAAATATTGACCCGTGTGCTTTCTACAAACCCGTATGTGAGAACATTTCGAAGCCTTGCTGAGCTGGGACCGCTCGACAACTACAGGGTCACTTTGAATGCATCAGTGGAACTTGACCAGAGGGTGTACAACCGACCGACTACATCTGAGGTTTGAATATAACAACTTCAGTTTTATTTGTTCATTTCAAAATGAACCGTACACCATGTTAAGCCCTGTATTTGTATAGGTTGCTGGTATTTGGATCGAAGGTAATGACAATATCACTGCATACAAGAGAAGTATTGTTTTGTATGGAAGGCCTGGTTATAGTCAAAAAATTCAGCCTTACTTTAGTTGTTACGATCCATTGTCGTATCCGATGTTCTTCCCTAATGGCGAAACAGGATGGCATTCAAATATACCAAGACATGGAGTATCTATTGATGATATCGTCAATGACGGTGAACACATCGATGAAGATTTAGAAGGTATGATCGTTATCATGACTTATAAAATTGAATAAAGTTATCACATGTTATGACATATGTACCCATAGAAAATTTTTAATTTTTTAAACAACAAATTATGCAGAGACTAACGTAAGAAGAGGTAGGAATACTGTTACTATGAGAGAATACTATTGTTACAAATTTCAGATACGCTCAAATGAGAACGTGCTTTTGTTTGGGGGAAGATTGTTACAACAGTTTGTTGTAGATACATATATCAAGATTGAGACTTCGAGGTTGCTTTTTTGTCAACTAAATCAAACAAAAATTAGAGCAGAACTTTACCAAGGTGTTGTGGATTGCATGAATGCTGGTGAGGTTCAACTAAGTAGAGTTGGACAACGAGTTGTGTTGCCTGCCAGCTTCATTGGAGGTCCACGCGACATGCGGCGTAGATTTTTAGATGCGATGACTTTGGTTCAAGATGACGGGAAGCCTGATATTTTCCTTACAATGACATGTAACCCAAAGTGGCCTGAGATTGATGATGAGCTCTTTCCTGGCCAGTCTGCACAAGATCGACCGGATCTTGTTACGAGAGTTTTTCGTGCCAATTAGAAGATTTCAAGGAACAACTCTTCAAAAAACACATCATTGGCGTAGTCAAGGCATACGTTTATGTGGTTGAGTTTCAAAAGCGTGGTCTACCGCATGCACACTTTCTCTTGATAATGAGATCAGATCACAAGATGTCTAATCCGGACCATTACGATAAGATGGTTTGTGCAGAAATTCCGAACCCGATAAAGTATCCAGAATTGCACAAGTTAGTCGCCAAGCACATGATGCATGGTCCCTGCGGTTTTTTACGACCATCCAGCCCGTGTATGCAGAACGAGAAAAGAAGATGTCGCTCTGATTACCCCAAGCAATTTAATGAGATCACAGCACAAGGAGATGATTCATATCCGTTATATCGAAGGAGAAATAATGGAATGAAGGTGAATGTACGTGGTAGTACTTTAGACAATAGATGGGTGGTCCCGTATAATCCAAAGCTTTTGATGATGTTCAATTGTCATATCAATGTTGAGGCTTGTTCGAGTATAAAATCTGTGAAATATGTTTTTAAATATGTCTACAAAGGTCATGACAAGCAGTCGATCCATATTGATCCAGACGGAGAAGAAGGAGTTATCAACGAGATACAAATGTTTCAAGATGCACGTTATGTCTTCCCCCCCTGAAGCAATGTGGCGGATTTATAGTTTTCCACTTTCTCAAATTCTCCCTTACGTGATGGCATTACAAATTCACCTCCCGAATAAGCAGATTATAAGATTCAGAGATAATGATACAATGATAGATATTGTTGATAGAGAGAAAGATAAACGATCAATGTTGACTGCCTTTTTCGAGAGAAACAAAATCGATGAAACTGCAAGACAATATCTGTATAAAGATTTTCCAAGACACTTCACATGGAATGCGAGCTCACGTCGTTGGAATCCTCGAAAACAAGGAGTAATGAAAGGGAGATTGGTTTCAGCTAATCCTGCTGAAGGAGAGCGATACTACCTACGATTACTTTTAGTGCATGTTCACGGACCTACAAGCTATGATGATCTGTACACGGTTAATGGTATATTACTCCCAACATTTCGTAAAGCTGCACTTGAAAGAGGGTTAATAGAGAACGACAACAATTTATCACAATGTCTTGCAGAAGCATCATTATTTCAGCTTCCCAATGCTTTGAGGAGGCTGTTCGCAACTATACTGATTTTTTGTGAGCCTGGAGACGTTCGAAAGCTATGGGATGACCATTATGACTCCCTTTCTGAAGACTACAAACGACAATGTGAAAATATTGTGCGTGTTCGAGATATGGTCCTTTCAGACATTTCTGTATTTCTATTGTCTATGGGTAAGAATCTTGGTGACTTTGATCTTCCTAACGTAAACACAATCGTTAATTTACAATCTGGAGGGTTTCGTGAAGTGCAAGAGGAATATTCTATATTTGTTGAAGAAGAACACTTACGTGCTCGTGACTCCCTTAATGTCGATCAAAAGGCCGCGTATGATGCGATATTGGAAAATGTGGATGATGACCGTCCAGGCGTGTTCTTCATAGATGGTCCTGGGGGAACCGGAAAAAGATTTTTGTACAAAGCATTACTTGCTGAGGTTCGATCCCGTGGTCTTATTGCCCTTGCGACCGCTTCATCGGGCGTTGCAGCTAATAACATGCCAGGAGGTAGAACGACTCACTCACGATTTAAGCTTCCTCTTAATCTTGCTAACAACTCAGTGTGTAACATCAAGAAACAAAGTGGGGCTGCTCAATTGCTACGGGATGCCAAAATTATCATATGGGATGAAGCATCAATGGCGAAAAGACAGGCAGTGGAAGCGCTTGATAGAACATTACAAGACATCATAGGGGTCGCACTCCCATTTGGGGGAAAGATTATGATTTTAGGAGGTGATTTTAGACAAGTGTTGCCGGTAGTGAGACGTGCCACTCGGGCCCAAATTGTTGACTCAAGCCTACGAAAGTCTCCTCTTTGGCCCATGATTAAAAAGATACGACTAAGTATAAATATGAGAGCACTGGCTGATCCGTGGTTTTCTGATTTTCTGCTAAGAGTCGGTGATGGAGATGAGGAGGTGATAGATGATAGTTTTATCCGCATACCCGATGACATGATCATTCCATACACTGATAAAGCTAAGTCGATGGATGATTTGATCGATGCAGTTTTTCCGTCTCTGCAAGTCAATGGAAGGTCTTCGGATTATATCATATCTAGGGCGATATTATCCACAAAAAACAACAGTGTTGACGAGATCAATGATTTGCTGATCGACAGATTTTGTGGAGATGAGAAAAACTACTATAGTTTTGATGAAGCAGAAGACGACAAGAATAATCTCTACCCGATAGAATTCTTAAACTCTCTAAATGTTAGTGGTTTGCCTCCTCATTATCTTCGTCTCAAGATTGGATGTCCAGTAATACTCTTACGGAATATCGACCCATCAAATGGATTATGTAATGGCACGAGATTAATATGCAGAGGTTTTCAGCAAAATGTTATCGATGCAGAAATAGCTGTTGGTCAACATGCGGGCAAAAGAGTATTCTTGCCGAGAATTCCTTTATGTCCATCCGAAGAAGATATGTTCCCGTTCAAATTGAGAAGAAAGCAATTTCCTATTCGACTTAGCTTTGCAATGACAATCAATAAAGCTCAGGGACAGACAATTCCGAATGTTGGAATTTATTTTCCTGAGTCGGTATTTTCCCATGGACAACTTTACGTGGCACTTTCTAGAGGTACATCACGTGGTACTACAAAGGTATTGGTGACCCCTGTCAAGAAATTCAATCGAGATGGAGTCTACACATCAAATGTGGTGTATCAAGAAGTCTTGCGTAATTATTAAGGTACAATCCTATAGTTCGCATTACCCACATGTTTCAATACTTTATATTTGATAAATACCAACCTTTTATTATTTGCAGGATGTACAACAAGCGGATCGTTCAAGTGAAGCATTATCATATTTGGATATTTTGGATGCATAAAATGAAAAATGCTTGTAAATTTTTTTATCACAAATATATTTGATCATATTTTTGTCTGTAACCATATGGTTTTTATGATATTTAACTGACATTGAAACTTAAGGTATTTTTCTTTTACATTGTTTGAAGATATTATTCATCATCGTCATCTATTAAACGAACAAGTAATCGAAAAAAAATATTTGTCGCCGCCGCCGCTTTGCGCGGGCATGTAGCTAGTTTATACAAATATATAAAGCATTTAGATAAAGGATCTTAAAAACAACTCATAATGCATAAGGTACAATCCTTAAGAGCAGAATCTTGAATTTTAAGACATACAACTAAATGAAAGTTCATTGGATGTGTTGCAAAATGAATCATTGAAATCCGACATCAAATGAAAGTTCATTGCTATTTTAAACAAACATTTGGTATGTTTTCATTTATTTATCTCTTTCTTTTCTTCTATTTGTCTGTTTTGGCCATGATCTTACAATAGGGACGTCTCTTTCAATTCAATAACGGGGAATTTGCGCAATAATAGTGCTAGGCCAAAGCAGAATGGACTGACTGCAAACGAAGAAGCCACTGATTCAAGAAGAAAATTACCTAAACTGCTGATGTTCTGAAAGGATTGGTGGAGAGGCTTTGTATTCAGGTATGATTTGAACTCTACAATATTTGTTTTTAAAGTTTTAATTTTAAAAAAGTCATGTTCTATCTTAGTTTTTTACAATGGGCTCATTTAATTGTTCGGCCTGTTGGGTCAAGATTGTCACCCCTAGCTACAGCACTTGAGGAACCAATTACTCCACCAGTTCGTATTAATTATACTCAGCTTCTAATTGATGGGAAATTTGTTGATTCAGCCTCTGGTAATGAACTAATGATATTGCTTTGTTTGTCCACTCTTGTACACATATTTAATCAGCTTCATATTCGATTTGATTCTTCGGTGCCTCATAATGTTAACAGAAAATTGGAATATTTATATGTTGATTCCAGAAAAGACTTTTCCAGCCTTGGATCAAAGAACAGGGGAAGTAATTGCTGATGTAGCTGAAGGCGAAGCAAAGGATATCGATCGTGCCGTCTCTGCTGCTCGCAAGGCCTTTGATGAAGATTCATGGCCTAGAATGACTGCTTATGTATAACAACCTTTCATGCATTGTCTTTGTACTTTGGAATGTGGGATGTGTGGTTTGAAAGTGATTATTTATTCATTGTGATTATTCAAGTCGTCACTTCCAAAACCGCACATAAAAAATGCATTCTTTTGTTTTGTGACTTGTAAGTTGCAAGATTTGATGTTATGCGAACTTGTTTTTTCGTCATTGCAGGAGAGGTCACGTATATTGCTGAGATTTGCTGATTTGGTAGACAAACACAATGATGACCTTGCAGCTCTTGAGACATGGAACAATGGGAAGCCTTATGAACGCGCTGCCAAAACTGAAGTACCAATGTTTGCTCATCTATTTCGCTACTACGTCGGTAATAATCAAGCAATTCTCTCAACATATACGTAAATTGGGCAAATCATCCCATGGAACTTTCCTCTTCTTATGTTTGCTTGTAAAGTTGGGCCTGCCCTTGCCTGTGGCAATACCATTGTGCTAAAATCGGCTGAACAAACACCATTAACAGCTCTTTATGCTGCCCAGTTGCTACATGAGGTACTACCTGTGGATACTCTGCAAAAAAATTGTTAGTTTTTATAGTATAATTATTTAAAAAAAAAATTGCAGTGCATTCCCTAGATATTTTGTTGTGATGGTGCAACCAGATCATAGGTAGACCATTTGTTGGCAAAAATCTTAAAGGGGGTGTTTGGTAATGTGGAATGGAATGAAATAAAATTTATAAGCTGTTTGAACCAATAATGGTTATCCGTGTGACATTGAAAATGAAGAAAAAACTATAAAACTACATTCTCTTTCCATCTTTTGATTCTCTCCGCGTTGATGATGAAAAAGAGAAACGAAATTCATACTAAACTCCACATTGTACTCCCACTCATTGAGAATCAAGGCTCTTGTTACATAACCAAAAAGCTTGTAAACTTCATGTGATTCCATTTCACTATACCAAATACCTCCTTAGTTCCTTTCAATTTTCACATACAGATTAACTGGCTTTTTTTGTGTAGCTTATTTTCTCCACAACAAATTGATGGGAAAATAAAAGCATGACTCTGATTGTTTGGGGTCAAGAGTAGATTATGATGCCCCTGGCCTTTGGTGCACAACAATGGCATATAGCGCTAATGGGACCAGGTCATACTCAGGTAGACATAAGATACAAAATTATATACATGGCTCATCCTGTTCCATTTGTAAAATAGTTTTTTTGTTCAAAAGTAGTGATTTCTTTTGGTTGTGCTCCATTTAGAATTTTAGTTTATATTTTATGCATATACTTTCTTATGTATACATGTATTGTTATTTTGGTTAGTGCTTCTTAATGTTGTCCTTCAATTTGGGGCCATTTGGTTTGTTTTTGTATAAAATATTTCATTGATTAGTATAATTCTGTATTGAAAAAGATGTTAGTATCTTTGTTTACACTCTACGATCATCACTTCAAAATAGCATTTTCCATTTTCTTCCAAATATGGCTAAAGTGCTATTCACTCTACCATCACATTAATCTTTATCCATCTCCTACCCCACTACCACAAATTCTTGTCCTTGCTATAAATATGCTTTTATAAGCAACAAGTGTTTAAAATTCTTAACTTTTGTGAAACTATAATTTCAGACCGTTCTGTTGTGGAAAAAACAAAGAAGGTGACGCACATTTGGTTGACAATAAAACATAAATTCTAAATTTTTTGAATTCCATTCAATGACACAAACGTCAAGTAAATGTAAAATATTTGTCGCCGCCGCCGCTTTGCGCGGGTACACTACTAGTTTTGTTCTAATGAATACACCTGATTGACATTGGTTTTGCAGGAGATTTAACAAATTTCTATTCTTGGTTTATGGAAGGATTCAAGCACTGATGTAACACTCTCTATTCTCAGGTAATTCTAAACTTTAAATATGGTTAAAATACTTAAATAGAGTTTTCAAAATTGATGAAGTTAACAAAAGTTTCATATTTGGCTTTTAAAAGTCAAATAATGAATAAATGACACTTTAATATACCAAATCACAAAATAGCAATAAATGATGAAATATTTATATAAGTTTGATGTCTTTAAAGGATTTAGGATGTGTTGCAAAAAGAATCATCGAAATCCGACATCACATGAAAGTTCATTGCTATTTTAAACAAACTTTTGGTACTTTAATGCCCAAAAGTATGAAATATCAATGAATGATGAAATATGTTTATATATGGTCTTTACTAAGGATTTTAGACTTGTTACAAAAAGTACCGTTAAAATTGAACGTCAAACGAAAGTTTTTTGTTATTTTATGTAAAGAATTATAGTTTAACGAGTAAAAATACAAATTTAATGTGGGAAGTGTAATATTTTTATAGAGATGCTGTTTTTAGAAGATTTTTAAGGTGTTGTGAAAGTTTCATCGAAAACTGACTTAATTTGAAAGTTCGTTGCCATATTATGCAGTTTCAGAAAAGTTGATTGCTACTTTGGGCAGATTTTTTGTGAAGATGATCCACAAAAGGAGAGTTGTGCATGATAAGCGTTGATTTCGTATGGAAGAAATTACAAGAAGAGGAATTGAATATGCATTCCTAAGATTGTAATTTACTTTTTTGTTTGATGGACCTTATTTTAGTTGTAGACGTTTATGTACTTGAAATACTTTTTGATCGATATGTTATGAAATGATATTATTTTTGTTAGATTGAATTGTAAGTTGAAAAACTATCACGAAGCAATTAAATAAATATTTGTATTTGCATTAAATTAAAAAAATAATGAATGTGTTTCTTTTGTCTAGAATATATTGCATTTATTTAATTTAAACAATAATAAAGTGCTGCAATTGATTGATAATGGTGTTGCATTTACATAATGACAACATTTGATAAGTGTTGCAATTGATAAGTAAAGTGTTGCTATAAGTTGGTAACAATAAATTAAAAGTGTTGTTTTAGAGTATAAAAAGTGTTGCATTTAAATAGTGTTGCATTTATAAAATAATGGCAACACACTAAAAAGTGTTGCTTTAGAATATAAAAAGTGTTGCATTTAAAAAGTGTTGCATTTATAAAATAATGGCAACACTTTTGAAAAGTGTTGCATTATCTAGTGAAAGTGTCGCTTTAGACCTAAGGCGACGTTGGCTAAGGTGGCACTACATAAAGTGTCGCATTAGGCCTATAGCAACACTTTTAAGGCCTAACACAACACTTTTCCCATGTTGCTTTAGGTTTATTTTGTTGTAGTGACCATAACCTTAATTAACAATAATAAAGATAATTTCATAATTTCTAATAAAATTTCGGCATGACCTATTCGTAATATTAACAAAACCAACTTGTATTTTCGGATTCACATATAGTCTACAAAATAAGTTTCCAATTCATAAAACTTCAAGGTACCATATCCAAACATATATCAGAGATTTAAGCGCTATACGCCGATGGATCTAATATTATAATACATGAATTTGACATCGATCATGTCTAACCAAAACAAAAGGTTTAAAACCACTTGTTAAAGAATTTAACGACCCCGAGTACTTTGCAATCAATGGGATCTAGTACATCAACCTTCATCAAGCTTAAATAGACATAAGTCATGATGAGTCACAACACAAGGGTGATCAACTCCCTCCCCAAAATAAAGCATAAATAAATGTACCAAAAAGAGTCTATCTCGATCGCGGTCTCCTACTTCAAACTTTACTCGAATCTACCTTCTCTTTCCCTTTGCCTTCTATTCCCGAAAAGTGGAAATCAACGAATTGGTTATGCAATAATTCTTAGTGAGCGGACTAGATCGATTGTGTACCACATACGGATATCTAATAAATCAGTGAACCTGCAAAAGCTTATAACAATCCCAACAAAGCATTATTAGATAAGTAATATCAAGGGAGATGAGACATATCAAAAGGGAGACTCTTGATAGTGTCACGACAATACTACACACTATGAGTACATCCAAGGAGTGTGTAGCACCAAAAATCATTAGGGCCCGCAGTACCCGGCATCGTACTCCCGCCAACGATGAAGTACGACATCATACTCCAAGATCATTAGTAGTATGGCTATAATGTACATTACACACAGTAATATACTATTTCATAATCAAGTATATGCACATGTACATGTTAATACTAACCATATATGAATCAACCAAGGTAAAGGAATAAGCATAACAATTATAGTTAAACAACATGAAGAATTAAATATGAAACAAGTGGCGTAATCATGAGAAATAAGCAGTTATCATCATGTAAGTAGTAGATATGTCTCTAGTACTCACAATCAATGCATAAAAGATCTCGTCATTAACACGCCAACACAATATATGGTCATAGAGTTAGTATAAGCCTCGCCACAAGCTCCAAGGGTCGCCGAAATTAGTTACAAGACACCTAGACACAACACGTGATCACCAAGAATGTTAAAAGTCAAGAAAATGTAAGAACAATCTCTTAAACTAACTTTTATATACTTTTACGAACTTCTAATTAAGGTCCTAATTTTCATGTCATGAATTAGAATGTCTCCCAACTATGTTTAAAGATTAGAATAATTATTTATCATGTTTAGTTAGTGTTTGATGAATCTAAGGCCTAAGCAACCCATCTCAACACTTGAGTTGTATTTATACATATTTTCGGTTCCTACAAAAAAGCTCATACATCATTTTGAGGCCTTTCCCGAATCCCATTTTGACTTTACAATACGTTAAATCCTTAATTTATAAGAGTTTTGATATCATAAAACCAAAGCAAGAACCCTTAAATCAAAATTCAAAAATTTTGGACAGAACTATTTGACTCGTCGAGTCACCTGATCGACTCGTCAAGTCTCTCTCAGGTAGAGCCTGGTCTACCCCTTTTTCAGCATCAAATTTCCCCAAACTCCCTAATTTTTATATTCCGCCATGTTTGATGATCAAAGCTTGTTGAATAACAATAAATATTGAACTTTCAAGCTATAAAGAGTTATTATAACAACATTTTAGCATCATTGCATCCAACTTTTGATTCTATCAAATCCAAGTTAAATCACCACTATCCTCATTTGAGTTATTCAAATTTCTTATCAACCTTACAATACCTTCATGGAGTACTTTAACAAAATAGAAATGTTTATAATGCTTATAAGCTTGTTTACATCATACTATAATCAAGAGTCATACATTTCTTATTAATTGCCATGACCTAGATTCTCCATTGATGAACCCCAAATCATGAAGAAGAAGAAAAAAACATATTAATAGAGATGATGGAGTTACAGAGGCTTACCACAATGGTTCCTATCCTCCTTTAAAAAAAATCAGATTTGGGTTGAAGCTCTTCCTTGTATGTAAATGGGCTCCAAAAATCATGGGAGAGAAGAGTTAAAATGGGGATTGGCTTTTCTTCTAGACCATTGAGGATAATTCTAAAACAAAAATCTGATTTTTATTTTTCAAATTTGCAAATCAAGTCCTTCAATTCTTTCCTCCTGTTTATTTGGCCACTAACATTCTTCTCCCTTATATTTTAACTACAAGATCCAATATTTTTAGCCATTTACCTACTTATTTGCAAGCATGCTAATATACCTTAATATACACCTTGTTTTTCACAATGTACAAACTTCTAATGCACACTTATGCTTAATTACCATTTAGTTTCTAATATCTTAAATATAAAAAACATAAAATATAATGTCTACGATAACAATTAACATTCCTCTATAAGTATATATATTAGTTAAGAATAATATAAAGGAGTACCTAAATTAACAGATGTTACAACAAATAACCAAGTAATTGAGTGAATTTTGAAGTTATAATCATTAGAACCAAGTGAGGCTCCTGAAAAATTGAATTGGTTTTTGAGCTAACAGGTTGGACCATTGTCCTTTTGATGTATGCAATTGTGTCTTACTGGTCTTATATAGATCAGGCGTAACCCCCCCCCCCCCATAATTTGTCTTACTGGTCTTATGTAGATCAGCCGTAACCCCCCTCCCCCCCCATAATTGGTTATAAAAGACACACACATACAAGACTCAAAGTAAAATATTAAATAAGATGATTAATTATGTTTTATAACTTACAACTCCAAGTCAGAAATAAGGAAGAACTTCAAAGTATGAAAGGATGGAGAAGAGAGACAGTTATAGAAAGTAGATTTTATTTCTTATGATTTACAAATGAGGGGGGAGCCTTCCTTTTATAGACAAGGAAAAGGCATGATTACATAAGCATTACACAAGCGTGACATAAGTGCTTACATAAGAAATTACATAAGCATGACATAAGTGCTTACATAAGAAATTACATAAGCATGACATAATTCTACTTTACTAGAAAATGACCTTATACATATGTCATCATTATTTAAAACACACTAATCACACTTTTAAACATACCTAATAACATATAATTATTTCCAGCGGGAATCAGGGTGTGATGGTTCATTTTCGTACGGGTCGTAATGGTTACCATCTTCTTCTTCTTCTGGATCATGGTAATCGTTCTGATTAGGAAAATAGATGATAAAATTAGTTCCAAGTTCACTCGGTTTTCCATACCTAGGTACAAGGTGGGTTTCACAGTAATCATTGATGGCCTTTTCCCATTCCATGGCTAGAGGATCATCTATGGACCACACGTCTTTATCTTCAAGAACATTTACCGGGATGGTTTCTGGTTTTACACTATTTGCGCTTGCCAATGCTCTGCGTATTTCAAGCCATGTCTGTCAGTTACGGAGCCTAAACGAAAAGCTGGATGAATTGTTGTGATACCATTCCATGATGTAGGCGAATGGAGAATGGTAAACTTGCGACTTTTCTTGGTGTAAATGGGTATATGGTATAAACGAACAGGGCCTTCTTAACAGGATTATGCCATACTTTTTCTTTGGATGGGTCAACTGGATCCATTGGTGTGACGGCTTGAACCATTGTAAAGAGTGAACGCATGCTTTCGTTCTGGCGGCGTTTCACCAAAGTGGCACTGGAGCATGTACATCAGTAACTTATGTGAGTTGAAGGATATGGCATTGGTGTGCGCCTCAAAGAGATACCAAAAGAAACACAAGGTTTCTTTAGGGAGCTTATACAGATCATTGATATGAAAAATATTCAGGAAGGGGAAATCTGGGTGGAATCTGATTCCCTTCATATGTGGGCCATGATTTTTGAGAACGACTGTAAGAAACTTCTTGTAGTTCAGGTTAGTCCTATCGCCAAGAGTAAGGTCTGCGATTGACTCTAAGACATCTACTGGGAGGCTATGAGCTGGGAAAACTTGGGAGTCTTGTTGCTCATCTCCAGTGGAGGAACTGGTTGTCCCTATAGAGAGTACCATTGGAAGGTCTTTGTGAATCAGCTGAACCTGGTCCTTGCATTAATAGTTCTTTGGTCTGGACAGAAAATCTGCGAGAATATTTTTTGTGCCTTTGATGTGTTTCACTTTGAACTGCCATTGGGAAAACCAATTTGACCACCTCAAAAGTTGAGCTTCAGGGAGCATCTTTCTCTTGAACTGTAGCATCCGTGGAAAAGATGACATGTCTATTTCTATCAAGAAATGATGTCCGATTAGATGGAACTGGATTTTTTCAATTCCTCTCTTCACGGCAAGAATCTCCTTGTAGGTAGAGTGGTAATGTTGTTCTGACATTTTGAACGTGCCGCTCTTGTAGCCACAAATTTCTCTGACATTATTCCCATGTGGGACTAACAGTACTGCAGCCCAATATTCGTCACTAGCATCTGTGTGAAGAATCCTTTTGTCAGTTGGCGTGGGAATCTTTAAAGGAGGCATCACATCAGCAAGTTTCTTAATGGCCTTCGCAGCATTTGTTTATTTCTCTGACCATTCTGGAGGATTCTTTTTTAGCATGGGGAACAGATGAACTGTGTGATTAGACAATTTAGGCAGGAAATCAGCCATATAATTGACCAATCCAAGAAACTGTTGTATTTCTTTTTGTGACGTCAGCTTTTCTGGAAACTTGTGCAACTCTTTTGCAATTTGTGGCTGAGGTTGATGTTTTCCATCAAAAATCTTCATGCCAAGGAAATCTATAGAGCTTGCTCCAATTTCCATTTTCTTTTCTGATAACATTATTCAGTATTGTTTCACAATAGAATGAAACTTCAAAAGTAAGTCAATATGGGATTCTTCATCTCGTGAGAATAACAGGATGTCATCGATGTAGACCAATGTATTCTCAAGAATTGGTTCAAAAATTTTTACCATTGTCTTTTGAAAGACAGATGGAGCATTTTTTAAACCAAATGGCATCACCTTCCATTGGTAATGGTGATTTGGGATGCAAAAGGCAGTTTTTGGCCTGTCTTCAAGTTTAATACCTAACTGCCAAAATCCTGCTTTAAGATCGAATTTTGATAGTACCTTTGCATTAACCAATGACTGGAACAATGACCTTTTTTGTGGAAGGGGAAACTTGTCATCTGCCAAAAAGTGATTAAGAGGCTGGTAATTGATAACCAATCTTAACTTTCCACGAACTTGTTTAGTTCTTTTGTTGACATAAAACGCTTCACATGCCCAAGGCGATGTGGTTGATTCAATAATTCCTTGGTCAACAAGTTCTGAACATTCTTTGACCGCAAGCTGGTAATGATTTGGGTTCATTCCTGTATGGCTTGCCTTAGTGGGGTTAATATCCTCATTTTGCCGAAATGGGAGTGAGACAAAGAATGATAAATTTAACCACAACGGGGATTTTTTTTCGTGAGGAATTCGGTGTGGCTGGAGGCACAGGAGGTCTGAATGATTTGTTGCTTGAGGTTGTCAAGGGTGGCCAAAGAGGTCATATAGAGTTTTGGATCATGACTGGTTTTTTATGTCTCTTGAGGTTGTCCTCTGTGGTGATGTCTCAGATCCGAGATCTTCTGGCTCGAAGTTAATTTCAGTATCATTTGGCATTGTAGTCGCTGGTTCTTGAAGGAACAAGTGTTCAAAGGCTTCAGCATGATCAAGACTATCATCTGTGGATGTAATGATTGGCAGAACACTTGGGGCTTTTCTTTGGGATAATGTTTGTAGGAATGATGAAATTGGGTTTGCTTTCTCAATTGGCATGAAATCCGGGGCTTTTGAGGAGGCTACCATTGAAATATCATCAATTGAGTAACCTGTATTGCTTGTAGACAGATTTTTGGTATTTTCAGGGGGTGAGGGTTTTTGGGAAATTTTCTTTGAGTGTTCTGTGGACCACAAAGAAAGGGATGGGGATGAATCTTGGAATGGAGGTGAGGGTAAAGGTTGGGGTTCAAAAGTTGTTCTGACAAAGGGAGCAGAGGGTAATCTCCATGGATCATCGACAAGAGTAGATACTCTTTGCTGTTTATGTTGCCTCTCAAGATCCATTAGCTGAGCTTTTAAGAACTTCATCTCCGCTTCTTTTTGGACCAAGTCTCTTGAGGTTTGTGTAGCAGGGATTATACGAACTATTTGAAGAAGTTCATCATGGAGACTTTGCATTTTGGTTCTGATTTCCCTTATCATATCTTCAAGAGAGCGAATCTTAACAGAAAGAGCTTCTTGGGTCTTTGTAAAACTCTTTTGTTGGGCCAAAATGGAGGTGAGAGCATGGTTTTGAGCAACAGCATTCTCGCTTTGCCAATTCAGGGTAGCTTCTACAGCAGTGATGGAGCTAGGGACACCTGTTGGACCAACAACATTAGGATTTTTAATTTTCCATTCATGCTTGGTCTTTTGGTGGGTGTTTTCAAACGTGGTAAGAGGTGGGAATTCAGTTTGGTAATCAGAGGACGATGATGATGGGGTGATCACAAAGCATTCTGCATTGGTTGTTTTGGTGGAAGGTTATTTTGAGGTTGAGAGGATGGTTTTGAAGAAGAGTCACCATACAGGACATAGTAGTCAAACTTTCCTGAAGGTTATCCGAGAAGACCAACCAAAGTATCACCAGCTTCATATCTTTCTTTTAGCTTCTTCTGTGATCCTTTTTTCTTTCTCTTCGGGACGTCTTCGTTATATTCAACCTTGAATGCTTCTTCTATGCAATCTAGGCAATTGCATACATCAAAAGGACAATGGTCCAACCTGTTTATTAGGGCTGGGGGTTCTGAGACTGGGGGTTGCGTGGGCTCAATCATATGGATTGTAGGGAAGATGTTTGGCTTTTTCTGGCTTGTTGAGAAATTGACTTCAAAAAGTCCATTTTGGTGTCTGATGAATTCTGGGGCAGTTGTGGACTGAACAGGGGTTTGATGAATCTGCTCATAGTTTGTTACCCAATTTTCTGGAAGCAATTTAAGTAACTCATCCCGGGATAATTGCTTGGGTAGATATGTGCAGGTTGGAGTTGCGTTGGAGTCCACATCTATGAACAGGGCATCGCCAGAATTTTCTTGTCCGGGCACCATGATATCCAGAGAATGGTTCTGGACACGGTAGGCCATTTGATAGTGAAAGGTTGCTTGGAAGGTATTAACTTGGGGTGTACCGCCAATCTGGATATGGGCTTTTAGTGCAGTGAACAGTGAAGGGTCATTTAGTGGCATGTTGAAGTTTGGGTAGAAGGTGACGAAAATGGTTCCTGCATTTAGTGTGGTTTGGATGGTACCAATACATGCGTGTTGGTATACT
This sequence comes from Centrapalus pauciflorus, assembly GCA_020465985.1. Taxonomy (NCBI): domain Eukaryota; kingdom Viridiplantae; phylum Streptophyta; class Magnoliopsida; order Asterales; family Asteraceae; genus Centrapalus; species Centrapalus pauciflorus. The sequence goes on from JAANYP010004144.1 coordinate 103,903, forward strand.
ACAAACCTGGTGTCTGCTAGAGCAATTCTAGAAAATGCTGCGAGACCTTTTCTTCCATGGAAAGTCATGAGCGCTAGTCTGATAGCTCCAAAGTGGATATGAGTGTATCCTTGAGCTTGACTGTGGCGAAGAAGTTCTGATGGGAGTGATAACGTGACTAGATGCTCTGAGGTAGTGGCTGGAAGTTGGTGTGAATTAAACTTTGAAGTTTGGACAAATTCCTTGACTTGGTGATGTGAGTTTGAAGAACCAATTAATTTTCTTACCCTTTTTGAAAGAGAACTTGATGGTTTAGAAAACACATTATATGGGTTTACATCTGGCATGTCTGTTATAGGTATTCTAGACTCATTAGAAACATAAGATACTTCATAAAACTGATCTATTTTATATAAACAAAATTTTAATTCTATATCCTGGTTTTTGAGATCTACCGCGACTTTTCCTGACGTCGACTTACACACTCCTTAACAATGAAAATAGAAATCAAAACGTGTTCATAAACCTTATCAGTCTGTTCTTCAAGTTCTTAGCTGAAGATTGGTTTTCTGATGTGAGAGATCCGTAACAAGACGGCAGTCACAGAGCATACTAATCTGAATCTTAGTAAGACGAGAACATTAACAAAGTAAAAGACATGAAAACAAAGTGAACGCTATGTCTCTAATACCAATTATGGGAGGAGGGGGGGTTAAGGCTGATCTATATAAGACCAGTAAGACACACACATACAAGACTCAAAGTAAACTCAAAGTAAATTATTAAATAAGACGATTAATTATGTTTTATAACTTACAACTCCAAGTCTGAAATAAGGAAGAACTTCAAAGTATGAAAGGATGGAGAAGAGAGACAGTTATAGAAAGTAGATTTTATTTCTTTCAAGGGATTATTTACAAATGAGGGGGGAGCCTTCCTTTTATAGACAAGGAAAAGGCATGATTACATAAGCATTACATAAGCGCTTGCATAAGAAATTACATAAGCATGACATAATTCTACTTTACTAGAAAATGACATTATACATATGTCATCATTATTTAAAACACACTAATCACACTTTTAAACATACTTGATAACATATAATTATTTCCAGCGGGAATCAGGGTGTGATGGATCATTTTCGTACGGGTCTTAATGGTTACCATCTTCTTCTTCTTCCGGATAATGGTAATCGTTCGGATTAGGAAAATAGATGATAAAATTAGTTCCAAGTTCACTCGGTTTTCCATACCTAGGTACAAGGTGGGTTTCACAGTAATCATTGATGGCCATTTCCCATTCCATGGCTAGAGGATCATCTATGGACCACACGTCTTTGTCTTCAAGAACATTTGCCGGGATGGTTTTTGGTTTTACACTATTTGTGCTTGCCAATGCTCTGCGTATTTCAAGCCAAGTATGTCGGTTACGAAGCCTAAACGAAAAGCTGGATGGACTGTTGTGATACCATTCCATGATGAAGGCGAATGGAGACTGGTAAACTTGCGACTTTTCTTGGTGCAAATGGGTATATGGTATAAACGAATAGGGCCTTCTGAACAGGATTATGCCATACTTTTTCTTTGGATGGGTCAACAACTGGATCCATTGGTGTGACGGCTTGAACCATTGGAAAAGAGTGAACGCATGCTTTTGTTCTGGTGGTGTTTCACCAAAGTGGCACTGTAGCATGTACATCAATAACTTATGTGAGTTGAAGGATATGGCAATGGTGTGCGCCTCGAAAGATACCAAAAGAAACAAAAGGTTTCTTTAGGGAGCTTATACAGATCACTGATATGAAAAATATTCAGGAAGGGGAAATCTGGGTGGAATCTGATTCCCTTCATATATGGGCCATGATTTTTGAGAACGACTGTAAGAAACTTCTTGTAGTTCAGGTTAGTCCTATCGCCAAGAGTAAGGTCTGCGATTGACTCTAAGACATCTACTGGGAGGCTATGAGCTGGGAAAACTTGGGAGTCTTGTTGCTCATCTCCGGTGAAGGAACTGGTTGTCCCTATAGAGAGTACCATTGGAAGGTCTTTGGGAATCAGCTGAACCTGGTCCTAGCATTTATAGTTCTTTGGTCTGGACAGAAAATCTGCGAGAATATTTTATGTGCCTTTGATGTGTTTCACTGTGAACTGCCATTAGGAAAAACAATTTGACCACCTCAACAGTTGAGCTTCAGGGAGCATCTTTCTCTTGAACTGTAGCATCCGTGGAAAAGATGACATGTCCATTTCTTTCAAGAAATGATGTCCGATTAGATGGAACTGGAATTTTTCAATTCCTCTCTTCACGGCGAGAATCTCCTTGTAGGTAGAGTGGTAATGTTGTTCTGACATTTTGAACGTGCCGCTCTTGTAGCCACAAAATTTCTTTGACATTATTCCCATCCTGGACTAACAGTACTGCAGCCCGGTATTCGTCACTAGCATCTGTCTGAAGAATCCTTTTGTCAGTTGGCGTTAGAATCTTTAAAGGAGGCATCACATCAGCAAGTTGCTTAATGGCCTTCACAACATTTGTTTGTATCTCTGACCATTCTGGAGGATTCTTTTTTAGCGTGGGGAACAGATGAATCGTGTGATTAGACAATTTAGGCAGGAAATCAGCCATATAATTGACCAATCCAAGAAACTGTTGTACTTCTTTCTGTGACGTCAGCTTTTCTGGAAACTTGTGCAACTCTTTTGCAATTTGTGGCTGAGGTTGATATTTTCCATCAAAAATCTTCATGCCAAGGAAATCTATAGAGCTTGCTCCAATTTCCATTTTCTTTTCTGATAACATTATCCCGTATTGTTTCACAATAGAATGAAACTTCGAAAGTAAGTCAATATGGGATTCTTCATCTGGTGAGAATAACAGGATGTCATCGATGTAGACCAATGTATTCTCAAGAATTGGGTCAAAAATTTTTACCGTTGCCTTTTGAAAGACAGATGGAGCATTTTTTAAACCAAATGGCATCACCTTGCATTGGTAATGGTGATTTGGGATGCAAAAGGCAGTTTTTGGCCTGTCTCAGGTTTAATACCTAACTGCTAAAATCCTGCTTTAAGATCGAATTTTGATAGTACCTTTGCATTAACCAATGACTGGAATAATGACCTTTTTTGTGGAAGGGGAAAGTTGTCATCTGCCAAAAAGTGATTAAGAGGCTGGTAATTGATAACCAGTCTTAACTTTCCACGAACTTGTTCACTTCTTTTGTTGACATAAAACGCTTCACATGCCCAAGGCGATGTGGTTGATTCAATAATTACTTGGTCAACAAGTTCTGAACATTCTTTGACCGCAAGCTGGTAATGATTTGGGTTCATTCCTGGATGGCTTGCCTTAGTGGGGTTAATATCCTCATTTTGCCGAAATGGGAGTGAGACAAAGAATGATGGATTTAACCACAAGGGGGATTTGTTTCGTGAGGAATTCGGTGTGGCTGGAGGCACAGGAGGTGTGAATGATTTATTTCTTGAGGTTGTCAAGGGTGGCCGAAGAGGTCATATAGAGCTTTGGAACAATACTCCATGGATTTAAGAAGCTTTTATAATGGAGCCCTTGTTTTCCGAACCTTAAATCCGGCAACCGGTGAATAATATCAAATCCAATTAAGAGATCTTTTCCATATAGACTTGAGCCTAGAAATCAGTGTCTTATGATACATCTAGGAAAAAGTCTTATGTACACGGGATCACTTATTTTGTCAATGACAAATGTCTCTCCATTAGCTACCTTCAAGTACTGTTGATATGGATTCCAGTAATTCTCTGGAAGGACTTTAGGGTTCAAAACTGAAACCGTAGATCCTGTATCAAAGAATGCAATTACTGGGATCGGCTTGGTGTATGTATCAGTGAGAAGGTGAACTTTGGCTATTGGTGAAGGTTGTTCTTGTAACGACATGATTTGAGGGGTTTGATCTTGAGACAACAGGTTAGCTTGTGGTGGTTGGGAAATGGTTATTGTGAACAATTCTGCCTCCGAGTGATATTCCAAGTCAGTGAGTTCTTCTTCAGAAGACGAATCAGAATAAGCTATTTCACATAGCGCTTCTTCAGGTTCATCTTCAAGAGAATAAACAGATTCAAGATCCAAAACATCAACAGGCTCAATTTTGTTGAGCGTCTCCATTAGTGCTTGGGTTTTTCGTCTGTATTTGCAATCTTTTGCAAAATGTCCTTTCTTGTTACAGATGTAGCACCTATCTGTGGTTCATCCCATATGCGTCTTTTTCTTTATGTATTTCCATCTTCTCTTGTGATTTCGCTTGCCAAAAGGTCTTTTTAAGGAATGATGTTTTCCAAACTTTTGAAACTTCTTGTGATGTGACCTCTTTGAAGAATGTGAACAATCACATGTAGATTTGTCCTTGCACTTTATTTGGAGGTGTCTGTCATCACAGGCAGAGCCAAGGCACTTTCCTGTTTGTTCAAATTAAACAAGAAACTTCTTTTGATTGCACAACTTTGCAAGCGCATTGAGGATCAGCTGATACATTTCACCTAATGAGGCTTGAGCAACCGTCATGTTTTTTAACTCCAAAGCTCTGTATGCTTCGTTCGCGAGCGATTCTGGAAAGGAGTTCAAGAAAACTTGTTTAAGGTTTACATCATCAACTCCATTGAGACAATAGAATCTTTTCGACATTCTATCGTAATGTCTCTCGAGATCTTTCTTCTGAAATGAACAACACTTCATTTTTAAAAACTCTTCTCTAGAATGGATAGTGTGTTCTACTGGGCTTCCGATGAATTCACTATAGACTATATGCATGAATTCTTCTAGAGAACGAGACTGTTGAACTTGCAATTGTCTATATTCTCCAAGGCTGAGATACCAATCTCTGAGGCGCCCTTGTGTCCTTGTTAGAAACCTTTTGATGACCACATCTATCTCGTAATATTGGAGTTCCGCGGAGCACCATGTTAGCATTTCTATGCTTCTTTCCCGCCATTTCGAAGGTGGGATGTCATCAAAGGTGAATTGTTGCTTCGAGTCTGATTTTGGGTAATGACCTCTCCTGGTGATGTCTCAGATCCGACATCTTCTGGCTCGAAGTTAATTTCAGTATCATTTGGCATTGTAGTCTCTAGTTCTTGAAGGAACAAGTGTTCAAAGGCTTCAGCATGATCAAGACTATCATCTGTGGATGTAATGATTGGCAGAACACTTTGGGCTTTTCTTTGGGATAATGTTTGTAGGAATGATGAGATTGGGTTTGCTTTCTCAATTGGCATGAAATCTGGGGCTTTTGAGGAGGCTACCATTGAAATATCATCAATTGAGTAACCTGTATTGCTTGTAGACGGATTTTTGGTATTTTCTGGGGGTGAGGGTTTTTGGGAAATTTTCTTTGAGTGTTCTGTGGACCACAAAGAAAGGGATGGGGATGAATCTTGGAATGGAGGTGAGGGTAAAGGTTGGGGTTCAAAAGCTGTTCTGACAAAGGGAGCAGAGGGTAATCTCCATGGATCATCGACAAGAGTAGATACTCTTTGCTGTTTATGTTGCCTCTCAAGATCCATTAACTGAGCTTTTAAGAACTTCATCTCCGCTTCTTTTTGGACCAAGTCTCTTGAGGTTTGTGTAGCAGGGATTATACGAACTATTTGAAGAAGTTCATCATGGAGACTTTGCATTTTGGTTCTGATTTCCCTTATCATATCTTCAAGAGAGCGAATCTTAACAGAAAGAGCTTCTTGGGTCTTTGTAAAACTCTTTTGTTGGGCCAAAATGGAGGTGAGAGCATGGTTTTGAGCAACAGCATTCTCGCTTTGCCAATTCAGGAAAGCTTCTGCAGCAGTGATGGAGCTAGGGACACCTGTTGGACCAACAACATTAGGATTTTTAATTTTCCATTCATGCTTGGTCTTTTGGTGGGTGTTTTCAAACGTGGTAAGAGGTGGGAATTCAGTTTGGTAATCAGAGGACGATGATGATGGGGTGATCACAAAGCATTCTGCATTGGTTGTTTTGGTGGAAGGTTATTTTGAGGTTGAGAGGATGGTTTTGAAGAAGAGTCACCATACAGGACATAGTAGTCAAACTTTCCTGAAGGTTATCCGAGAAGACCAACCAAAGTATCACCAGCTTCATATCTTTCTTTTAGCTTCTTCTGTGATCCTTTTTTCTTTCTCTTCGGGACGTCTTCGTTATATTCAACCTTGAATGCTTCTTCTATGCAATCTAGGCAATTGCATACATCAAAAGGACAATGGTCCGACCTGTTTATTAGGGCTGGGGGTTCTGAGACTGGGGGTTGCGTGGGCTCAATCATATGGATTGTAGGGAAGATGTTTGGCTTTTTCTGGCTTGTTGAGAAATTGACTTCAAAAAGTCCATTTTGGTGTCTGATGAATTCTGGGGCAGTTACAGGGGTTTGATGAATCTGCTCATAGTTTGTTACCCAATTTTTTGGAAGCAATTTAAGTAACTCATCCCGGGATAATTGCTTGGGTAGATATGTGCAGGTTGGAGTTGCGTTGGAGTCCACATCTATGGACACGGCATCGCCAGAATTTTCTTGTCCGGGCACCATGATATCCAGAGAATGGTTCTGGACACGGTAGGCCATTTGATAGTGAAAGGTTGTTTGGAAGGTATTAACTTGGGGTGTACCGCCAATCTGGATATGGACTTTTAGTGCAGTGAACAGTGAAGGGTCATTTAGTGGCATGTTGAAGTTTGGGTAGAAGGTGACGAAAATGGTTCCTGCATTTAGTGTGGTTTGGATGGTACCAATACATGCGTGTTGGTATACTACAAACCTGGTGTCTGCTAGAGCAATTCTAGAAAATGCTGGGAGACCTTTTCTTCCATGGAAAGTCATGAGCGCTAGTCTGATAGCTCCAAAGTGGATATGAGTGTATCCTTGAGCTTGACTGTGGCGAAGAAGTTCTGATGGGAGTGATAACGTGACTAGATGCTCTGAGGTAGTGGCTGGAAGTTGGTGTGAATTAAACTTTGAAGTTTGGACAAATTCCTTGACTTGGTGATGTGAGTTTGAAGAACCAATTAATTTTCTTACCCTTTTTGAAAGAGAACTTGATGGTTTAGAAAACACATTATATGGGTTTACATCTGGCATGTCTGTTATAGGTATTCTAGACTCATCAGAAACATAAGATACTTCATAAAACTGATCTATTTTAGATGCAGATGACCTTCTAAAACTAGACGAAGAACGTGACAAACTATTATCCGAATTCATGACTGGTTTTTTATATAAACAAAATTTTAATTCTATATCCTGGTTTTTGAGATCTACCGCGACTTTTCCTGACGTCGACTTACACACTCCTTAAGAATGAAAATAGAAATCAAAACGTGTTCATAAACCTTACCAGTCTGTTCTTCAAGTTCTTAGCTGAAGATTGGTTTTCTGATGTGAGAGATCCGTAACAAGACGGCAGTCACAGAGCATACTAATCCCCCATGGCGTTCACTTTGTTAATTAAACTCAAAGTTTGTCACGTAACCCCCCCATAATTATTCGGTTAATTCAAGGGGGTTAGATGATTAAAGGGGTTGATTTTTTTGTTATATATGTTAAAGGATGTTTATATATGTTTATAGAATTCAAATAAGGTATAAAAGAGCCTATTCAAGTGTTTATAAAAGTTGTAATGGAGTTTGGAATGAGGAATTTAGGAGCAGGGAATTAGAACAAGAAGAAATAATGCAGAATTGGAGGTGACTCGACGAGTCCCTCTGACTCGTCGAGTCATATTTCTCTGGAATGGGAAAATTATTTCAGGCTTAATTGACTCGTCGAGTCGCACCCATGTACACTTGAAACATATGGTTTAAGCCTTTTAATGATATTATAACCTTATGTAATCATCATATACTTATATAACACATAATATAACATCAAAGACTACCTAAAAGTCTATAAGAACGACCGAAAGGTGCAACGTTGTTGATAGAATTCGAAAACGCTTAAACACCTTAAATTACTTCCAAACCTTATGATATGATATAATAAACTTATAAATACTTTGAATATCAATGTTTGATAGGTTTGGACCCGAAAGGAGTGTCGGTTGCCGAATTGAGAAGCTAAGGGCGAAAATCAAGCTTTAAGAAGCTTTTGATGGCGATTGCTACTTAAAGGCTATTTATTGCCTATTTGTTGTGATTTCTAGCATTGATGTGTGTGGTGCATAAATATTTACATGCTTAACATCATTGTGATATTGTGCATATCTTTGGCATCACATGATGCATTTCAAGTCTTGCACTTAGTTGCATAACCTTTTATCTATGGCCATGGAGCCTTGGTTGTTACTACAATTTGTACATATTGATCTCTTTGTTATACCTTGGTGGTTCATTTGACACTTGTTATATTCCTAATTGGGTTATACCCTATTGTTGAGCCATGATGATCTAGTAACTCACTCAACAAATTTTATTTTCATACCCAATATAGTTTACATATCTCAGGTACTGGTAGTAAGGCAAGGAAGTTGTCGGATCTGGACCCAAAGCTTAGTTGGCCGGTTTGGAGTTCACTTTTGGTAAATCTCGAAGCTTTAGTTTTGAGAATTGGGTGGATCACCTACCACCTCATCAAATGCTTATTATACTTGTATGTTGATGATAGTTGATGTACCTAATTCTAAGTATCTTGTAAATATACTTAATTACTCGAGCTTTGTAATCTCAAACTAAGTCAGGGATATGGACGTCGTGCAAACGGGTCACGCCCGATTTTCTTTTGAATTATAGTAGTATATCATTATTGGGCTTAATTTCTTGTTTATCTAACTTAATTCAATTAAATATTATATTATGTTGAAATGAGTGTTTCAATCATGAACAACGCAAATTGAAATTAAAGAAAAATGCATGGATCCGCACTAGAACCACAATGCAGACCATAAATTCCAACAACTAAAACGTTGACAACACAACACTGATATCATGATGCTCACCAACCATTGCAATGTAAATCAAAATCTTTAGATATGTTACTCAATTTGGAAAGCTTGTAAAACTAAATATTTACGGTTCTTTAAGAATCAATCCATATTAAATCTAATACCAAAGAGACTAATAATCTAACCCCACAAATTGAGAACTTCATTTTGGTAGTACATCACATCATAGATGAAAAAAACTTCCAAATATAACCAACAGTCCATGCTAAATTGTAAAGTTCCAAGACGAACCCTTGAAAAATCAAGCATTTGGATCATTTAGAACAATAAAGTTTTGCAAATCCAAGTTTATACATGGGCTAATGACCAAAATAGTCACACCTTTTGTAACATCCCACATCGGTGGAGAGGATAAACTAATGTGCCTTTATAAGGGTGAGGTTGTCTCTATCCACCAACACGCGTTTTGGGGCGGGCCTTTGCATTGGCTTTTAGAAACAAAACCGTGCGGCTTTTGCCAAAGCGGACAGTATCTTGATTCGGGGTGGTCTGGGCTGTTAAAGTCAACTTAGGCTTTATCACTTGGAATTTGGCTTCCAATAGGCTTTAAACTTTCACAATTGCTACTACAAGACTTTACGATTCTCTTTGGCTTACAGTCTTTACGACTTAACTTTGGCTTTAATATCTTTACATTGACTTAATAGGGTTTTAACACGACTTTGGCTTTGTTTAAGGCTTTACATCGACTTTAAGATACTTTGAGAACAAGTTACAAGGATTTTATAACTTTTAAAAAACATTTAACGACCTACATATAGTTGATACAAAGCTAATATGAACCAAACATGCTTAAAACAAGCTACAAATAATCAAGCAAAAACTATTATGGTTGTGGCCATGATGAGCGTCATTGTCGCGATAAAGGGTTATGGTCACGATGGCTCTCAGGTTGAAGATAAGTTGAGTTTGAGATGTTGACGATACAAAGATACTTTTCTCGGTATGGATTCATTGGCATAATAAAGGGGTCATGGTCACGAAATTCAAAATATCTCGGAGTCATCATTGGATGAGCTCGGGTACATCACGATCGAGACCAGAGACACGTCGTGGTCACGACGGGATGGTCATGGTCATGACGACCTAGCATCATGCTTCAAAACATGAACCGAAAATCGGCCACAACAACTCCAAACTCGAATTTGCAATTAAGAAAATAAACTTGTTTAAATGAAGAGAAACATGCTACAACAATGCTTAAACTAAACCAAAACATTTGCCTGCTAAATCCAAGACTATAAACATGATTTTTTTGGTTTAGTTTCACCCATTTTTTCTCCAAGAACACATGCAAAGCTTTAAATACTCATACTTAGCTCAAGATGCACTTCAATCTCAGATTATTTTCCTTGAAATTGATTTAATTGATGCTCAAAATTTTGCTACATATACAATACATACACTTTCTTTGCTTAAAATCTTGCACATACATGAACCCTAACTCAGAATCAATGAAATTCAACACTTAGCTTCAATCTTTGCTTAGAATAATGCTAACTAGTGTAATACCCATGCGGTGCATGAAATATTGTCGTTTTATTTAAATATTACAAATCAATTGATATATACATGTTAACAAATTATGAATAAATTAATAATGCAAATACCAAGAAAATGTAAAGACGACTGCAAATTATAATATACCAAATAAAGATAGAACGATATGTATAGTTGTCATTAGTAATGATTTAGTTACAAAGACTTCAAACAAAAAAATAGTGACCAGTTTGACACAAATTCTGATCCAAACAAAGGCAACCATATCCTTAAAACACCATTATATAAATGTTCATTTTTATTTTATATTTCCGGTTCGAACGTTATTTCAGTTAACTCCGTAAAAAAAATCTGCTTACTTAGAATTCTATAAAATCACATAAATATATATGGAAAAAATTCAATACAATATGAGCATGTTGAAATAAATATTTGTTTTTAGTTGTAACATACTAGGTCTGATACGATTTGACGTGAACCTGTTGGGGTTGTTACGATACATTTATCTTTTAGCCCAACCTAATACATAAATTTGTGTAGGTTATTAGAGAGCTCATCTATACATATTAACTTTTTATGGGTGTTACTATACGCACACCCCCCAAATCCTCTAATTATGCTAATTGCACACCCCCTTAATATTAATTACTTGATTAGTGGTGTGGGCCCACAAATGTCCCATCAATATGTTATTTTTTTGTTTTTAAGAAAATGTGGGACCCACATATACTTATCACACCCCCTATTGTCACGTCGTCTTTAATTTTTTGTTTTTTGTGATGTGGGACCCACAAATGCTTATGACACATCTCATCTATTGTCACATCATCTTTACTTTTTTGTTTTTTTATGTTATGGTTCCCACATGCTAATGACACACCCCCTTCTTTTTTTCAAATCAACTTTTTTGAGTTAATTAAAAAAAATGATCCTTGTAGTTTGTATCAAACATAAAATTTGGTCCCTGAGCTTCCAATTAGAAACAATATTACTAGAGTAAATTACAAAAATTGTCTCTATGGTTTGTTCAAAATTATGGATTTGGTCTCTGGTTTTAAAAATTACGAAAATAGTCCCTAAAAACACTATAACTTGCAAAAATGGTCTATCCTTCTCTTAAAAAATTTCAAATGACGGTTTTGCCCTTTTTTCAATAACATATTTGATCTCTCAACTATGTAATTTACATTCAGTTTTAAATATTAAATGTTAATTTAAAAAGTTAATGTTATTATTATTTATACATTTTTTTATATTATTATTATTATTTTTATTGTCTAATCATATAATTTATATTGTTCACTATTACAAATGGTTGGCGTAACTACAACCTATATGACGTTTTGAATTGGTTACGCCATAATGCATAGTATAACACCTTGCCTTTTATTTGCATTTTTATTTTAAGTAATTTTGAGCAATTTGCGTAAAAAAATGTAATTTCGAGATTTAGTATAAATAGAAGTTGAGTGCTCCATTTTCACACTTTTGCAAAAACCGTCTAGCATTTTCAGAGTTCCTCTCTCTAGAACCCGAACTTCTCTCTAACTTTTCTCTCAAACCGACCGGCCAAATCTCGAGTTCTATACGTCATCGGAAAGGTCTCGAAGTGTACTACGCGGATCTACCATTGCATGTGAGATTTGATACGAATTTGAGGTAAGAATTGCCATTTTCGTATTCTGCATTATTTGGGTTTTTGAAGGAAGCTTCATATTTCATTTTTGATTCGATTTTTAGCCATTTAGCTTGAGTTTTAGCCTGATTATGGTAGATTATGTATAATATAACTAAACCGAGGCTTATTACTTAGCTTATTTGTGGATTTGAGGCTTGAAAATGCATGTTTAAAGCTGTAGTTTATGAACAAACTCGAGTACGCATAGAACAGACTCGAAATGCCAAGAACAGACTCGAATAGAGCTAGATTCGAGAATGAGGTTCGAATCTAACCCCCTGGTTCGAATCTGTCTTCGAATCTGATGCTCAGATTCGAATCTGACTTCGAGTCTGATGCTCAGATTCGAATCCAACCCCTAAATTTCGAATCTAATTGATAAAATTTACGAACAACGCATAAATTAGCAAAATAAATAGCAAAATATTTAGCTAGAAGTTATGGCTTATATATGTTGGAATATTGAGCTAGCAATATTAATTTAGCACATGTTCTGTAATATTAAACTTCAGATATTATACATAAGCTGTTTAGCCCAGCTGCGAGTCAAAGCCAGTGCCAGTCTATATTGAGCCTAGATAAGCAAGTGCAAGCATTATAAAGCAATTTAAAGCGTAAATAAGCCGAGCAAGTATTTCCGAGCATTTCAAAGCATTTTCAGTACAGTGAGTAACATTTATTCTTGTTTACATGTTTTATATGAAATTGAGACATAAATTGCTTCTATATGACTTCTTTGGAATTCAATAGACTTTTGTGAGTGAAGGCGAACACTGTGGTACAGGTGATGCCCAGCTTAGCCGGATCTTACATTTGATCTATTAATATGCATATTTATCTGCTATCTGTTTATTGTTCTGCATACTATACAGCAAACTTTGTGTTAGCGTTTCTTTGTGCATCTCATAAGCATTATATTTAGCGAGCAAGCAATTCTGATGTTCACCACTATCCCTTGAGCATTATGCGGGTAGCTAGCCCCGCATCACAGATTGATCATCTGTCAGCGGTAAACCCCTAGTGGTGGCATCTCCTTTCTGCGTGAAATGTCTCAATCGTGCAGCATTCTTTCTGGGTATTAAGCAAACAAGCAAAGCAAGCAAGCAAGCATAACAGCCTTTATAGGCACTTTCGCCTCATATTTTACATGTATTCATGAATATCTGTTTACTCACTAAGCATTAGCTTACAGTTGCTACTTACAATTTTTACAGGAAAAGGTAAAGAACAAGCTGGACCTTCTGCTTAGGTCTATTTTCTGATCAACCCAGAGGACTTAGCTCACTTTCAGCTTGTGGTATAGCTTTATGATGCCTTAGGTTCTGGGTAGCTGCTTTTATTTTAATTGTGATGTTTTTTTTAGCAACTTAGTACTGTAACCTTGTAGCACGTGTAGTGCAAGACTTATTGTAATATTTTATTTAGCTTTATGCATTTATTATAATTCCTGGGATAAGCAAGCGTGTTTTAAAGCAAGGATGTGACAGGATGGTATCAGAGCATTGGTTTGAGGGATTCAAGTGTTAGCAATAACTCTTGGACTCAAACTTTTAAGCAAAGATATTAGCTTCGAATATCTAGGCTTTAACTTGACCTGAGATAGGCTTTGACTATGCTTTAGGAGTTGGGAAATGGGGTAGAGTAGGAGTTATGCCTATTCTTATGCAAGTATTATTTATATAATTTCAGAACATGTCTGGATCTGGTGAAGGAGCTGGAGGTGGACTCACTCCTGAACAGATCATGCAAATTATGCAAACTATGCTTAACGAGAACAACGAGCGTCAAGCTAAGTTCTTGCAAGAACAGTTTCGTGCTCGTGATGAAGCCGAAACTAGGCGCAGACAAGAGCGTAGGAAACAACAGCATGATGACACTGGACGCCGAAACGACGATACTGACCAGGAGGAAGCCCCTGTAGTCCGTCCTAAGGGCTGCAACTTCCGTTACTTCAAAGCCTGCGGAGCCCAACCTTTCAAAGGAGCTGCAAACTCGATTGAAGCACTCGAGTGGATCACTGGCATTGAGCGAATATTTCTCATCAGCGACTGTGCTGAAGAATCCAAGGTCAACTTTGCTACTACATTGTTCGAGGGTGGCGCTGTTATGTGGTGGAGATCTCAGGAGAACATGCACGGAGCTAACTGGATTAAGTCCCTATCTTGGGATGAATTTAAGGTTATTTTCTTTCGTCAGTATTGCCCGGCTGATGAAAAGAAGCGTTTGGAAGAGAAACTGATGTCTCTTACTCAGGGAACCAAATCGGTGACTGAGTATGAGATCGAATTTACTCGACTTAGCCTGCTGTCTGACTACCAGGTTGCTACGGAGGAGCGAAAGATCGACCGTTTTCTGATGGGTCTGCATCCCGAATATCAGAAGTTCTTGAAGCACCAGCGATATACCAACTATGCTGATTGTGTTGAAGCTGCTCGAATTCTCGAGCAGGATTTTATTCGAGCCGGAGGAGTTCCTGCTTCCTCTGTTAACCCGACATGTCCATCACCGCCCAAGAAATCGCGCACTGGAAGCTATTCTGGATCTTCATCCAGATATTCTCAGCCACAGCAGTCTCAGTACCGACAGTTCAGCTCACCTCCGGCACAGCAATCTCGATCTTATGCGGTACATTCTGAGCCGAGGCAGTGTCGCCGCTGCCAGAAGTCACACATTGGGCGTTGTAACCCCAATGATGTGAGGTGCTACGTGTGCAACGAAATAGGACATAGCAGTGAAGAATGTCCTAACAAAGTTAAAGTTTGCAACAACTGTTTACGCCCTGGACATAATGAGCATGCATGTACGCATCCGTAGAGCATGATTTACCCGAGTGCAGAGCATCATCCGCGATTGCAGCAGCAGCAATACCGACCTCAGCAACAACATCAACAACAACAGCAAAGACAAAATCAACCGGCCCGGCATAGCACATCGCGAGGAGGTTCTAGTCGCCGTAACGAGCCAGCTCGGAGTCAGAATCGCGCATTCCAGATAACGGCCGAGCAAGCAAAGGAAATACCAGATGTGGTATCTGGTATGTTTCTCGTTAACTCTGTACCTGCTAGAGTTATTTTTGATTCAGGAGCCAACCGTTCCTTCATATCAAATTCATTTGCATCTAAACTTGGAATTGCACCCACTACTCTACCTGTTACCTTTGATATTGAAACGGCTAGTAATGTAAGTGTGTCTACCGATAAGATTTACCGTGACTGCATCATTCTGCTCGACAACTGTACATTTCAACTGGACCTTATCCCGATGGACTTTCACGAATTCGACGTCATCGTGGGTATGGATTGGCTTGATCATCATGACGCCAATATTGTTTGCAAGAAGAAGTTGATAAAGCTCACTACTCCGGATGGCCACAATATTTGCATCTACGGTGACAGAAAGACAGGTGATATATGCTTAATTTCTTTAGTCAAAGCTAGGAAACATATAGCTAACGGTTGTGTGTCATACTTAGCATATGCGATAGATGCTAAGTCCGAAAAGAAAGCATTAGCCGAGGTTCCGATAGCCTCCGAGTTTCCCGATGTCTTTCCCGAGGACATCTCTGGACTCCCGCCAGACCGTCAGGTGGAGTTCAGAATTGATTTAGTGCCCGACACGGCACCGATTGCTCGAGCCCCTTATAGACTTGCACCCGCAGAGATGCAAGAAATGATGAAGCAATTGCAAGAATTGCTAGATAAGGGACTCATACGACCGAGTTCATCTCCCTGGGGAGCTCCTGTTTTATTCGTTAAGAAGAAAGATGGGACTCTCCGGATGTGCATTGATTATAGGGAGTTGAACAAGGTAACAATAAAGAACAAATATCCGTTGCCCAGAATAGACGATCTTTTCGACCAGCTTCAGGGAGCCAGTTACTTTTCGAAGATCGATCTCAGATCTGGGTATCATCAGCTCAAAGTTCATGAAGAAGACGTCCCTAAAACAGCTTTCCGTACTAGATATGGGCATTACGAGTTTCTTGTTATGCCCTTTGGTCTTACAAACGCTCCTGCGGCGTTCATGGATCTGATGAACCGCGTTTGTAGACCAATGCTTGATAAGTCTGTTATCGTCTTTATAGACGATATTCTCATCTACTCGAAAACCGAAGCTGAGCATGCTGTGCATCTTAGAGAGCTGCTAGAGTTGCTGCGCAAAGAGCGACTTTACGTAAAGTTCTCTAAATGTGAATTTTGGCTGCGACAGGTGCTTACAATCTCGATTTATTCATTTTAAGCTTAACTATTCTTAAATTTCATGTTCAGCGTTAATTTGCAAATTTGTTGGTACATCCCGTGTGACGATAGCAGTCTAAGTTGTCTTACATTGTGATTTAGCATATGTTTTGATATATATGTTTAATATGTGTTTGTCTGTTATTGATTGTGTGTTTGAACTTGATGTAACATATTACAAGAAGTTCAAACATAAAGGTCAAAGATTAACTCAAGCATAAGTTAAAACATAAGTTTCGTCACTTAAGAGTTTAAGTATTTTGGCTAGATTCGAATTACTTAAGGGAATACATTCGAATCTGAGATAGATTCGAATGAGTCCATAGATTCGAATAGGCTAGATTCGAATCTGTCAAGATGGACAGATTCGAATGGGCCTTGGGCCAGATTCGAGGTTGGCCCACAACAGACTCGAATCAGGGTCTATAATTAGGGATAGACTCGAATGATTAAAGGACTTTTTGCAGAATTCGTGAGGAATTAAGCAAGAGGCGATCTCGAGTTTATCAGCTAGGTGAGTGCCGTTTCGGAGAGAATTAGTACGTAGGATCGTTCGTGTGTCGTTCGTTCAGCGTCTAATAGTCTCTGTGTTTCCGTTGGTTGAGAGTTGTCCGTCTAACCGTCAACGAGGATTCCGCACTCGTTCACGGATCCGCGTCTAGATAGATCTTGCAGTGGTAGACCTTACAAGTGGTATCAGAGCCTAC
Source organism: Centrapalus pauciflorus (assembly GCA_020465985.1). Lineage (NCBI taxonomy): Eukaryota > Viridiplantae > Streptophyta > Magnoliopsida > Asterales > Asteraceae > Centrapalus > Centrapalus pauciflorus. The sequence goes on from JAANYP010004144.1 coordinate 120,962, forward strand.
GGAGTGTTCTTGGTGTTCTTCGTGTTCATCAGATACATTCTAGGTTTCTTGACGCTAGTTGGACGGTTTTGCTCTCAAAAACGTGTTTTTGAGCTTAGCAAATTCATATTCGGGAAACACTTTGTTGTTTTTCACGTTTTTGATCGAAATCATTATTTTTCGTTTGAAAAATAGTGGTTTAATCTGTAAAACGTCAAAAAAATCAACGTGTTAGCCGTTTTTCGAGTTTGCGGCGCTCGAATCTATAGGGGTAATTAGGGTTTTACTTTATTTTCGAGTCTAACCTAAATACGCTCCTTTCGAGTCAATTTCAGTGAGTTTCGAGTCTACCTTGTTTCGAATCTGTTACTTCATTCGAATTGGATCTCGAGTCTATATTGTTTCGAGTTTGTTTCGAGTTTGTTGTTGTTTCGATTCTGTGCTTCGAATCTGCTGACATTCAACTCTGCTGTGCCTTCGATTCTAAGGGTCTTCGAATCTAAGGAGTCCTTCGAATCTGACATAACTTCGAATCTAAGGAGTTGTTCGAATCTGACATTATTTCGAATCTAATTGACTTTTAAGACTTAATCGAATTTAATTTCAAAAGATTTAATATTAATTAGTTTCGAATCTATCTAGATTCGAATAAGTTAATCTAAATCAGTTTCGAATTAAATTAATTAAGTTCAAATTCAATTTCTTTCAGAAAAGATGTCAAATCTTCAGAAATTCCTTGAGATGGATCACGAAGTTGGGAAGGCAAATGCACCGCCAAAGCTGATGAAAGTTGAGGACTACTACTGGTGGAAGGACAGATTTACGGATTTTGTACGATTCAACGATATGCGCATGTGGGTGTGCATAGATGAAGGGTACATTCCACCAGTATCTGAAGTTGAAGGCCGTCAAAAGGTTTTGTCATACCAGATGATGAAAGAGGATGACAAGAAACTATTTGAAGCTGAAAACAAGGCTTTCTCCATTATCCGAATGGCTTTACCTCAAGATATCTTACACACATTTCGGACTCAAAGGACGTCGAAGGAACTTTGGGAGTCTCTCCAGAAAAGGTGTGAAGGTAATCCACGGGTACGTAGAAAGCGTACAGAGCTGTTGACACAACAGTTTGCGATTTTCAAGGCTCTTAAGGATGAACAGTTAGATGATATTATCACAAGGTTCTATCATCTGATAACAGAGCTTGAAAGTCATGGCATTGAGTATTCTGACACTGACAAGAACAACAAGCTTCTTGATGCCCTACCAGCCAAATGGGCTATGTATGTGGCAATGATTAAGCTTAATGAGGACAAATATTATGCTCAATCACTTGATGACATCGTGGGAACGTTGAGGGCATATCACTTCGAGATGATTAAGGCTGAGACTGATTACGAGCAAGTCCAGAATCCGGCTATGTATTTTGGAAAGACATCTAAATCATCAGTGACAGCTGAACCGAAGAGTGCTACAGCGTTTTTCACCGGCGAAACGTCATCGCCACCAGAGTCCGAAGACTCACTAAATCGCGCGTTCTTAGGGTTAGGAAGATCGGAAGAACCGCAACCTCAAGTCCAACAGGCATCGACCAGTCAGAGCTATTCGAAGATGCCCATGAGCGCAAAGTCAGCGGAAGAGCATCTGAATCTGCTTGCTTCGTTTGTGGCCGCTTATGGAAATTGTGTTCAAGGGAAGATCAATGATCCGGCTCTTTGGGATGAAGATTACGATCAGGTCGACCCTGATGACTTAGAGGAAATGGATCTTAAGTGGCAACTGGCCATGGTGACCCAGAGGGTAAAAAGATTCATTAAGAGAACTGGGAGGAATCTGCAAATGAACAACAAAGGGATAGGATTTGATCCATCGCCGATCATTCCAACTCCAATTCAATCCATCCCATCAACCTCATCCTCATACGCCGACAATCAAAGGTTTCAGCAGCTAAAAGCTCGAGTTGACTTTCAAAATATCCAGATCTTAGGCCTAACAAACGCAATCGGTGAGATCCAGACTCATAATGCAAATCTTGATAAGGAGAATGCCGATCTAAAGAAGATTGTGGAAAAAGTTCAGGAAGAGAACTTAGAGCTAAAATCCTTTGTTTGTGATCAGTCTGCTGAGATAAGGTCGATGCGCTCCCTACTTGAGCAGTTAATGAAAAATTTACAGGCTCAGGGGGAGACATCGTGCCGTGATTAGGAAGTGCCGAGAAGAGATGATACTGAAGGCGATGATCCCGGTGCAAATAAAGAGTTTGAGTCTGTAGATTTTCCTGCAGCTCAAGTTACACAAGTTGAGGGGGAGCCTAGTCAAGGCGAAGGACAAAGGGGTGAAGCTAGTTCATCTAAACAGCCTTCAGACTTTGAGATCAGTGAGATGATTGAAGCACTCATGGATCTCGATGATGATGCACTGGATGGAGGCTTTGATTATGAAGATGAAGAGCTTGAAGAAGGAGAGTTTATTCCGGAAGAGATAGTTGATTGGCAACCGGAAGATGAAGTAGTAGCTGATGAGGATGATGAAGCTGACGAAATAGTTGTACAGCAGAATCCTATCACTGACACTTATATGATAGATGGAGAAAGAATTGTCGATGCTGACATAGTGAATGCTGCTTTGAATCCTAAGTCATCGACTGAAGAACCAGCAAGAGAGCTAAGTAACGAAGAAAAAAGGAAGCTATGGTTCAGAGCCGAAGAGAAGGAGTTAGCAATTAGGAGATCAATGAAAGTGCCTGGTACAGGGAAGCTATCTGAGCGAATCTTAAGTTGGTTCTTTGACAGAGATCTTCAACTTTTTATAATTAAAAGAAAAGACGGGCTTCAGTACATTAGGCGAACATTGAAAGCATTCAACACCCTTCCAAAGATTGAAATCACAGCGCTTGCATGGAAAGATCTGATAAATATTGGTGATGATCCTTATGCGAATGTGATTGAAAGAATAATAAGAAAGGAGGGGAGATCTAGGAAATTTGAACGATTGAGTCCAAGGGTCGGAAGAAGAGTCGAGGATAAGTCACGTATAGATCCTCTTACAGGCCGACCTTGGATGAGGATTCAGTACAAACCAGTGAAATGCCTGAGGAAGGTACCTCTGAAGAAAATGCCACAGAATGTTTTGCGAAATCTGAAGTGGTGGTATGCTGACACGGAAACTGGTGAAGCGGTTATGGAAGACTTAGAAGAAAAAGTTATTCTTAGAGTCTATGACCCGCTTCACCTGGTAAATCTATCTAAAGAAGACCTGCAGATTTTGTATAACTGTAAGATTTCCAGTGACGCACATATGGATGCTGAAGCTAGTAAGTATGAAAATGTGGTCAAGGTATGCGTTGAAAAAGGTCTGTATGCTGGTAGTGTTTTGAATCAATAATAAACCATGTTCTCAAATCAAATGTGTGTGAATTATTAGAAGCTATCGTCAAGGGGGAGTCTGTTGGTACATCCCGTGTGACGATAGCAGTCTAAGTTGTCTTACATTGTGATTTAGCATATGTTTTGATATATATGTTTAATATGTGTTTGTCTGTTATTGATTGTGTGTTTGAACTTGATGTAACATATTACAAGAAGTTCAAACATAAAGGTCAAAGATTAACTCAAGCATAAGTTAAAACATAAGTTTCAAACACTTAGTTGTTTATGTAAAAGGCTAGATTCGAATTACTTAAGGGAATACATTCGAATCTGAGATAGATTCGAATGAGTCCATAGATTCGAATAGGCTAGATTCGAGTCTGTCAAGATGGACAGATTCGAACGGGCCTTGGGCCAGATTCGAGGTTGGCCCACAACAGACTCGAATCAGGGTCTATAATTAGGGATAGACTCGAATAATTAGAGGACTTTTTGCAGAATTCGTGAGGAATTGAGCAAGAGGCGATCTCGAGTTTATCAGCTAGGTGAGTGCCGTTTCGGAGAGAATTAGTACGTAGGATCGTTCGTGTGTCGTTCGTTCAGCGTCTAATAGTCTCCGTGTTTCCGTTGGTTGAGAGTTGTCCGTCTAACCGTCAACGAGGATTCCGCACTCGTTCACGGATCCGCGTCTAGATAGATCTTGCAGTGGTAGACCTTACAAAATTCTGTATCTTATCAGATACAATTCCTTGGTCATGTGATATCTGGTGAAGGAGTCTCTATGGATCCTTCTAAGATAGAAGCCATTCAAAACTGGGAAGCTCCCAAATCAGCTACTGAGATCCGAAGTTTCTTGGGATTGGCGGGTTACTACCGTCGATTCATTAAGGACTTCTCAAAACTAGCCATGCCTCTTACATCTCTTACTCGCAAGAATGTTCCCTTTATTTGGGAAGAAGCTCAAGAGAATGCATTTCGAACTTTAAAACAGAAACTCACCGAAGCGCCTATTCTGGCCTTACCCGAAGGTAATGAAGACTTTGTAGTCTTCAGCGATGCTTCATATCAAGGGCTTGGGTGTGTTTTGATGCAAAGAGGCAGAGTCATAGCATATGCTTCTCGCCAGCTTAAGGATCATGAAAAGAGTCATCCGACTCATGACCTTGAACTTGCTGCTGTGACTTTTGCATTGAAAACATGGCGGCATTATCTCTACGGCACCAAATGTCAGCTGTATACGGATCACAAGAGCCTTAAGTATATATTCAGCCAGAAGGAGCTCAACATGCGCCAGCGACGCTCCATGGAACTCATCAAAGACTATGACTGTGATATTCTTTATCACCCTGGCAAAGCGAATGTGGTGGCCGACGCATTGAGTCGTAAATCCTACTCTGCTAAATGTCTCTATACCTTGACTCAAACTTCGTTTTCATCAACTTTGATCGATGAAATTCTCGTTGCTCAAGCCGAAGCCCTAAAAGGGGAAAACCTCAACTCTGAGGACATGATAGGGCAACTTCAGTTCTTAACCGATAGCCCTCGTGGCTTAAAGCTTTTCAAAAATCGTGTCTGGGTTCCCAAATTTGGTGATGTTCGACAGAAATTCTTTCGGAAGCCCACTGTTCTAACTTCTCGGTACATCCTGGCAGCACCAAGATGTACAACGATCTAAAAGTCGAGTATTGGTGGCCCGGTATGAAGAGAGACGTAGGCCAATATGTCGATAATTGTGTTACATGCCGATTAGTCATAGCGGAGCATCAGCAGCCTTATGGCAGTCTACAGCCTCTACCGATTCCCGAGTGGAAGTTCGATCACATAACGATGGACTTTGTGACGAAGCTTCCGACTACGCGGAGACAGCACGATGCAATATGGGTGATCGTGGATCGTTTAACCAAAGTTGCGCACTTCGTTCCGATTCGCGAGAATTACTCACTAGAGAAGCTGGCTAAGATTTATATAGACGAGATTGTTACTCGACATGGTGTGCCTCTGTCAATTGTTTCCGACCGCGACAGCCGGTTCACTTCAAGGTTCTGGAGTGCACTGCAAGATGGTTTAGGCTCCAAGATCAGAATGAGTACGGCGTATCATCCACAGCCTGATGGCCAAAGCGAGCGCACAATTCTTACACTCGAAGACATGTTGCGGGCATGTGTTCTCGAGTTTAGCGGTAATTGGGACGACCACTTGCTGTTAGCAGAGTTTTCTTATAACAATAGTTACCACTCATCCATCAAAGCCGCACCTTTCGAAGCCTTATACGGACGCAAGTGCCGAACTCCTACGTGTTGGCATGAAGCCGGTGAAGCACCAATCGCCGGTCCCGAGCTACTTCAACAGACTAACGACAAGATCAGAATTATCCGCCAACGCTTAGAAACTGCTGAATCTCGACAGAAATCGTATCACGACCAACGCCATAAGCCTTTAGAATTCCAAAAGGACGACTATGTTGTATTAAAAGTCTCGCCGATGAAAGGTGTGTTCAGATTCGGCAAGCGTGGCAAGTTAGCACCACGATTCGTTGGTCCTTTCAAGATCACCGAGCGTGTTGGAAATCAATCTTATCTGTTGGACTTGCCGAGCGAACTGTCCAACATACACCCCGTGTTTCACGTTTCGCAGCTTAGGAAGTGCAAAGAAGATGACAGAGAAAAGTGGGCCGATCATCTAACTTACAAGATTAACGAGAAACTGCAATGTGACGAGCCTGAAGTTATTCTAGAAACAAAGATGAAGAAGCTGAGAAATAGAGAAGTAGCAATGGTGTTGGTGCAGTGGAGGACTTCTCACGGAATTTCTCAGACCTGGGAATCTGAGGAAGACATGAGAGTTCGATATCCGCATCTGTTTGAGCCTTAGGTACTTCGAGGACGAAGTGCAAGCGTGGTGGGCTCATACTATAACACCTTGCCTTTTATTTGCATTTTTATTTTAAGTAATTTTGAGCAATTTGCGTAAAAAGATGTAATTTCGAGATTTAGTATAAATAGGAGTTGAGTGCTCCATTTTCACACTTTTGCAAAACCCGTCTAGCATTTTCAGAGTTCCTCTCTCTAGAACCCGAACTTCTCTCTAACTTTTCTCTCAAACCGACCGGCCAAATCTCGAGTTCTATACGTCATTGGAAAGGTCTCGAAGTGTACTACGCGGATCTACCATTGCATGTGAGATTTGATACGAATTCGAGGTAAGAATTGTCATTTTCGTATTCTGCATTATTTGGGTTTTTGAAGGAAGCTTCATATTTCATTTTTGATTCGATTTTTAGCCATTTAGCTTGAGTTTTAGCCTGATTATGGTAGATTATGTATAATATAACTAAACCGAGGCTTATTACTTAGCTTATTTGTGGATTTGAGGCTTGAAAATGCATGTTTAAAGCTGTAGTTTATGAACAAACTCGAGTACGCATAGAACAGACTCGAAATGCCAAGAACATACTCGAATAGAGCTAGATTCGAGAATGAGGTTCGAATCTAACCCCCTGGTTCGAATCTGTCTTCGAATCTGATGCTCAGATTCGAATCTGACTTCGAGTCTGATGCTCAGATTCGAATCTAACCCCTAAATTTCGAATCTAATTGATAAAATTTACGAAGAACGCATAAATTAGCAAAATAAATAGCAAAATATTTAGCTAGAAGTTATGGCTTATAGATGTTGGAATATTGAGCTAGCAATATTAATTTAGCACATGTTCTGTAATATTAAACTTCAGATATTATACATAAGCTGTTTAGCCCAACTGCGAGTCAAAGCCAGTGCCAGTCTATATTGAGCCTAGATAAGCAAGTGCAAGCATTATAAAGCAATTTAAAGCGTAAATAAGCCGAGCAAGTATTTCCGAGCATTTCAAAGCATTTTCAGTACAGTGAGTAACATTTATTCTTGTTTACATGTTTTATATGAAATTGAGACATAAATTGCTTCTATATGACTTCTTTGGAATTCAATAGACTTTTGTGAGTGAAGGCGAACACTGTGGTACAGGTGATGCCCAGCTTAGCCAGATCTTACATTTGATCTATTAATATGCATATTTATCTGCTATTTGTTTATTGTTCTGCATACTATACAGCAAACTTTGTGTTAGCGTTTCTTTGTGCATCTCATAAGCATTATATTTAGCGAGCAAGCAATTCTGATGTTCACCACTATCCCTTGAGCATTATGCGGGTAGCTAGCCCCGCATTACAGATTGATCATATGTCAGCGGTAAACCCCTAGTGGTGGCATCTCCTTTCTGCATGAAATGTCTCAATCGTGCAGCATTCTTTCTGGGTATTAAGCAAACAAGCAAAGCAAGCAAGCAAGCATAACAGCCTTTATAGGCACTTTCGCCTCATATTTTACATGTATTCATGAATATCTGTTTACTCACTAAGCATTAGCTTACAGTTGCTACTTACAATTTTTACAGGAAAAGGTAAAGAACAAGCTGGACCTTCTGCTTAGGTCTATTTTCTGATCAACCCAGAGGACTTAGCTCACTTTCAGCTTGTGGTATAGCTTTATGATGCCTTGGGTTCTGGGTAGCTGCTTTTATTTTAATTGTGATGTTTTTTTTAGCAACTTAGTACTGTAACCTTGTAGCACGTGTAGTGCAAGACTTATTGTAATATTTTATTTAGCTTTATGCATTTATTATAATTCCTGGGATAAGCAAGCGTGTTTTAAAGCAAGGATGTGACACATAGGGAGATAACAACAAGTTACGTGTGGGCGTTGAAACAACTAAAATCAATTATGAATACAGACGTTTAACCAAAAGTGATTGTTACAGTAGGGAGTTGGCATTAATGAAAGCGTATCGTTTTTTCGCAAGCCAACAAATTGTTATGCAGATGTCATATCTCCCAAACAATTTTGAAGAATTGTCGACCATGTTTAATCTACAAGGTTGGAATTTATTTCAACACAAGTGAATTAAATTGGTTTAATCTTCATCAGAAGACATCTATGTATATAATTACATCAGTCTACAACGGTCTACGTGACAAGACTATTATTCTATGTGTTTTTATATCATTTTAAGATCGTTTTAAGCACCGATGCTTCGTAACTTTGTTATTATTACTCCAAAATTATGTTTCAGGGTCAAGAAGTCAAATGGAAGCAACTCAAGAAAATTCAGCGCGATCCGAGCCGGAGGGGGCGCAGGCCTGCGCCGCCCTACGCTACAAAACAGAACTTTTCAGAGTTAGAGACGTCTTCCAGCGCAGCCCAGGTCGTACCCCAGGCGCAAGGGGGGGAGGGGTGCAGGCCTACGCCCAGGCTTACGTTGGTGCGGCGCAAAATGAATCCAGGCGCATTTTTTAACCTAAAAAGCCAGTCTCACCTCCTCAATAAATAGAGGTCGAGGGTGGACGTTTTGAGGAGTCTCGAAAGTGTTGAAAGAAGTGGCGAAGACCCTGCCGGATTGGAATAACGAATCAAGTACAAAGACGGTGTTTTGAAGCTTATGACGATGCCTACGATCAATCCCGATGACAAGCACACAATGAGCGGCTAAACTCCATAGCCATTTGCGGAGGATCTACGGCTGAGTTTTACTTTTCGAATTTCTATTCATGTTTTGATGTATCTTGGATTGCTTGAACATTTTACGTGTATTCAAATGATAAGCATTCGGTTATAATTATAATTTTTATGTTTTGATTGGTAATAGCAAGATAGTTCACAGTAGTGTTATTATTTGTGCCTAGTCCATTAGCTTAGGGATTAAGACAAGTAATGAACATTATGCGCTATGCCGAGAGTTATTGACTAACACGATTATGATTAATTTAACCGCACAATTAATTATGTCTATATGATTGTTGCACGAAATTCGAGTGGGTAATAACTTCTGCCGTAGTGATTCCATAAATGGTTATTTTTACTTGATTTGTTAACCGATCCGTTAGTTGTTTGCCATTAATTTACTTATAATTTAGACGTAATCATTATTCCAAACAATTCAATCATTTTACAACTTAATCGTTTTTAATAAACTAAAGAAACTAGCTAATTAACCCTAATTACATACGCACTCCCTGTGGATTCGACCCTTACTTCTCTGAGCTAAATAGTTAGATTTAAGGTTATTTTTACATGCCACAACGATGGCTCGTCAATCTGTACGATGCTAAAGGTACCATTATAAATAATATATTTTCTCCTATGGATTTTAAACCATAAACTATATTTTTCTTATGGATTTTAAACTATATGTGTATCGCGATCCACGACCCCAACAAGAGTCTCGAAGACATAGTGATATATGTATCGCGATCCGCAACCCCAACACGAGCCACCAAGATATAGTGAAAATGTGTATCGCGATCCACATACAACATAGTCCTGCCGCTTCTATAGGCCAGTTGCTTTTGACTTGAATTATTGAATACCATTTGTTTCGGATCACTTGCCAGCATCCCAAGACTACGTATATCAGGAATCGTCATCGATCAATGGTGAACGGCATTTTTGAACAAGATCCATTTACGCAAAACTTAATAAATTATCAGCCAATACAGGTATTAAATATTTATTTTTATTTATGTTTATGTTTTTCGTTATCGAATTCACTTTGTTTTATATGATAAACGTTAGGAACCGGCAAGTTCATGACAATATGGATACGCTCATCACAATCTTACACAACAAAATAAGTATTATTCTCATCCACCAACAATCAGGGTATAATGTATGATATTGATATTATGTATCCGGTTTATCGGATGGTTGATATTAAGAATTTTTATCTTCGATTTTATATAGGAACCAATATGATACAGCCATCCACTCATGAATGAAATTCCATCATTTTTTCAACCATATGTCATCGGCATAGAAGATGTTGAAGGTGATGGAAATTGTGGTTTTTGATCAATAGTTATTGCTATAGGTCGACATGAAAATGAATGACCAACAGTTCGCGGTGAGTTATTAGAAGAGTTACGTAAAAATAAGTGTTGGGAACATATATTAATAGAGTTGAAATCAATTTTATTGTAAAAGCAGGGTTTGTTTAGTAAATATACAATACTTGTTATTGTATATAAATACTAGAAGTGGTACTGTTTGTTGGTACGGTTAAGAAGAGATACATGAGCAGATAGATAGTTTGAATTGATTGTTGTGTAAGATATCAAGAACTCAATGTAATATGTCTCATCTCAATATAATCATTCGATATCTTGTGTTGATCATGTTGTTATTAATTGTTTAATTGTGAATTTGAATGCTGATAATGAATTATCAATTGGTATCATAGCCAAATATGGCAAGAATCGAGTGATTTTTTTTAATCTGAATTTGAGTTTTTGGAACACTGTTTCATCGCAAGTTCTGAAAATTAGAAAATTTCTTATGGTTTTTGAATCAATGGATGAAATGAAGTGATTTTTGGATCGAGTCTGTAGTTTTAAAGGACGAATCTATTGATATAAGTCTCAGATTTTAACTCAAAACACACAGACTTTAATTGTAATTTTTTTGAAAAAGTTGTGTTCTTAATATTTTTTTTCAATATTAAGGTGTATAATCTGAAATTTGCAAAAAAAAAACTTCACAAAAAGTGTTTCTGTGTGAAAAACGCCACTTCGTAGTCAATCTGAGTTCAATTCGTCATTTTTGTTGAAAATATTGAAATCAGAACTTGAATATATTCAAGACTGATCAATCTCGAGTCACATTAAAGTTTAGCTTTATTCAAGTTTAATATAGTGTTGACCGAGTTTTATAAAGCTTTGATCGAGTTTCATCATGTATTGACCGAGTTTCATCATGCATTGACTGAGTTTCATCATGCATTGACCGAGTTTGATCATACACCCTTCGAGTTTGATATAGCATTGATCGAGTTTGATACATAACTATCCGAGTTTGACCCTTTATCAACCGAGTTTGATATAGAGTCAATCGATTTTGGTCCTTAGTCATCTGAGTTTGTTCATTAATCATCCGAGTTTCATTCTTAATCATTCGAGGTTGATACTTATTCATGCGAATTTCATCATTAATCATTCGAGTTTCATTCTAACTTTTGACTCTATGACCTTTGCTGCTTAAATTGGCCATCTCTTTTGACTGGAACATCGTTACATTGCCTACTTTACGCCAAAACGAAGCTTGAACTTGGACCTACGATTTCTAGAATCGGCGAAGCCAGTTCGTGATAATCCAGTAATAACAATCATAAATATAGATCTAACAATAAGTAAAAGATTGAATACCACTAATCGAATGATTGATTGATCACAATGAGAGAATTACAATACGTGAAACTTGAAAGCAGAAATCCTTATATGAATGATTATTAGTCTTTAATCTTTAAGCCCCAACTTCATCTCGAACCTCCTGATGCTCTTTCTGTTCATTAGCCTAGACTCAATCTTTGCGACAAAATCTACCATCATCTTTCTATCACCTGGACATATACCTCCTATCTTTGATTTTCGCTTTGCATCATAAGCAAGTTTTCCTTTCAACCCCGTCATGACTTTCGGAAGAGTACCATCACAATACTTGTTTAATTCAATCATCTGCATGGCTCTCTTCTTTTGATCTTTCTATTTTTAAATAACCACCGGATGCTTGGCCATAACAATTTGATACTCTTTCAGTCTGTCCATATTCTTTATAATTCTGTTCGGCGCGATGATATTTATTCTTCTCATCCCTCTTTCAACCCCAATCTGCAGATCTGGTATCGACATGAGTACCAACTTTGTATGCATGAAATGGAATAGAGATTTAAATGCAAAACGACAATATTCTTCTCTCTTATTTTGGCACAACTCATCAAACAAGTCTTCAACATCAATCAAATTTATCGTAAATATTTTTGTCTTTTGTTTTTGTTTTTTTTTTTGTGTAGTTAAATTTTTTTTGATATTCAAATTTTTTTTTACTCACAATTTTTGATTGAAAAGGTGGTTTATGGGCTAATTTGGTTTAAAATATGGGCCGAGAGTTTGAATTGTTGAAAACATAAAGTGGGCCGGGTAAAAAGTGAATATAAATTTGAATTTTCAAACTCAAATTCACTTTTTCGGAAATTCAAAAAGAATTCACCTTCTTCCACAACCTTTCTTCACTTCAAAGAAACCTCAAAAACCCACAAACCGACGATCTAATTTCATCAATATTGTGAGTCAAGTTTTGTTTTTCTTTAGTATTTCAGTTTATTTGAGCATATTAATCAGTGTATTTGTTTGAATGTTATTATGTGTTCGTATGTCAATATTTTTTTTGTTTTTTTGCATTCATGGCCGTTAATGGTGAATTGTTTGAATGATACTTGAAACTGAAATTAAGTGTGTGTTGTTGTTCATAATGATAATATGACTATGAATCTGAAGTTTCATAAGTCGGTTTTAAATCACACACACACAATCATCGATTTTTCAATAGAACAGTTTCGCATTTTTGCTTTTTCTGAAATTTGAATCTTCAACAACTTTAAAGTTGTTTTTGTTCAAGGTTCAGTAAAACAAATATGTTTAAAATGCATTTTCGAGGGGGATACAAGTTTTTATACACTGAAACATAGCCCTGAACTAAAATTCATAAAATCAGTGTTCTGGACTTGTAACAAAAGAAGATAGATATTTCTCGAATAAAGCTTCATTCGAGTTGAATGAAAGTGTTATTCGAGTTGATTGACAGTTCCATTCGAGTTGTGTCAAAGAGTCATTCGAGTTGAATGACAGAGTCATTCGAGTTGTATATGTAAGTCATTCGAGTTGATATATATGTCATTCGTGTTGCCTGTATGAGTCATTCGAGTTGCCTATATGTGTCATTCGAGTTTCATCTGAGAGTAATTCGAGTTGAATCATGACTCATTCGAGTTGATGTATATTAAACTCAGAGTTAATCGAGTTTACTACACATTATATTCGAGAAAGAAGTGTGCTTTATGCGAGTTGTCTAGTGTATCAAACACTTAGAAAATTTTTAGCACATAGTTTAGGACATATATATATCGAGTTTTACATATCATCATTCGAGAAAACTCAAAGACTGATTCGAGTTGAGTCACACTTCATTCGAGTTGTATATAGGCTTATTCGAGTTTCATTGACTCATTATTCGAAATTTACAGAGTCTTATTCGAGTTTCATTGACTCATTATTCGAGATTTACAGAGTCTTATTCGAGTTTCATAGACTCATCATTCGAGTTGTCTAATGTATCATCCGACATAGATCAAGCATAATTCGAGAAACTTGTTATTTCATTCGTGTTTAATCAGAAATTTTTTTCTAAGTGTGGGATTTTTGTTTTTTAAGAAAAATGTCACATTTTCTAAGAAATTGTTATAAATTTGTGTTTTTCTAACATTGGTCTCTAAACGATTGACTTTGGAGTCCTTTCAATAATTTTCAATTATTGTCAGGAATCCCGATGCTTTAAAAAGAAAATCACAAGTTTTTGCAATTTCTGATAAAATGTTACAAGTTTTTCTACATTTTGAAGGTTGTCATTTGTGTACTTGATAAGTCTAACATGATTTTTATTTTTACAGGTGTTCAAATGGCATCCCCAGTGCAATCCCAAAATTCAAATTCCTCTTATTCCCATTCATCGTCAAATCATACCCTTCTTTCTACCCCAGTCAGATCACCCTCAGTGGCCCGTTCCTCACAAACACATATTATCCCAGACAATCAACTTGTCAAGCCAAAACATTGCCTTCCTTTCCGGGACAATAACCACCGTTTAGATTCCAAAGTTATAAAAGTAAGCCATCCTATCATTGTGGACATTCTAAAAGGCCATCCTCTTGGTTATCTGCTTCAGTATAAGCCGTCTATTCCACAAGTATACTTACAACAATTTTGGCACACTGTCAAATTTGTTCCTGCGGACGGTAATCACCACTTTAAAGTGACAATTGATCAATTCAAGACAAAGATCACTCTTGCAAGGCTACGTCACAATTTATTTCTTCCACGACGAATAGACACTGTGAACTTTCCAGAGTTAGCAGATTTTGAGGATTTTGTTTCTGATGAAGAGCTTGTCCATGATTTGATTTGTCTAGGCTACTCAAAGCCACTTCCGAAGAGCTCCAAATTTCACAGAAATGGATTAAATGGCGAATGGTACACATTATTTGGTATCATAAATCGTTGCATGACTTCAAAGCATACGGGAATTGATCGATGTAGCATTCATTGCCTGCGGATATTTCATGGGATCGCATTCAACAAGCACTATGACTTTGCTCAGTGTATCTGGGAAGATCTAAAGGAGATTGTACTTGCTAAAACCACAAACAGAGCAAGGAAATTCGTTCCACTTCAAAGGTTTATTCAGATTCTTATCCGAGGGATCTTAAGGGCTAATGAAAATATTCCAAAGAGAGCCAATTCTCAAAGATGCCCAGACTATGTTATGATGAGTTTGCATGAAGTGTCGGACTCTCCGAATGCCAACATAATGCCAATTCCAGAATCATTACTCAAATATGCTGATCAAGAGAGTGAAAATGTGAAATTGTATCGAATAGATCATGCTCCGATAGAGACCCAAGAACCGGGTTCTCTTAGCCCAGGAGTTTTAAGGATAGCGGAACCTCAGCAAGGGGCTGAAGTTCAGGTTAGCCGTTCTGAGAGTGAGGGTGAAGGAAGTGTGAGGGGAGGTGAGGAAGAACAAGAGAAATCTGACTCTGAGAGAACTCTATCTGATATTCAAGAAGAAGAGGGAGAGGGTGATGATGATGATGGTGGTGATGATGCTGGTGATCATCATGAAGGAGGGGGAATGATGATTGAGGTTGAGCACATAGCTGTAGAGAGTGTGAGGGTGCCCCTAAGCCCAGAAAGCCGGGAATTACCCACATCCTCTGTTAGCTCTCCTTTGAGAGTTAGCATTGAACAAGTCAGTATCCCACTGACGAGTGCACGCCCAACTAGCCACTCAGTCTCCTCTCAACAGGAGTCTGTTTCAATTGCACACAGGGATGAGCCACATAATCTATCCGAGAGTCACTTGGCCTTGATGGATATTGAACCAAGTACACAGTTGCCCGTGTGTACGACTTCATTTGATTCACTGAGTCTAGCTGAAATACACGTTAGGACACTTGCGTCAACTTCATCTGTTGAAGTTAGTGTGGCTGAACTGAGTGTTCCCACTGGAACATCCTTAGTAACGGAAGCATTTGTTGCTCCGTCACTTGAAGAGGGTGGAAGTCCAGTCAGAGAAATGCAGATATCAACTCTGAGCACTGGCCACACAGAAGTTCTGTATACCAGTTCAACTGTTGTGTCAACTGGAAGTCTTCGTGACCCAGTAGTGAGTTTATCCCCGTTTGTGACCGAATCAACTTTGTCAACAGCTTTGAATGAAGTTGTTTCTGGAGTAAACAAGCATGTTTCAAATCAACTGGCTGAGGTCATGGCTCAAATGTCCAATATTCAGAAGTTTTTGAAAGGAAAGGATGTTGCGGAGGAATCTGTTAAGAAAAATGAGTCAAAACAACAAATTGAAGAGTTGAAGGAGGAATTAAAAGATTTTGTATTTGAACAGTTTGATGAAATGAGGGAGCGTATGATAAGCTTGGAGAATACAGTTGTAACGGCGTTAGGTAATCTCTCTGAACGAGTGGCGGCAGTGGAAGAGACCTGCAAAGCTCAAGCTTCCTCGTCGAAAAGGAAACATGATGAGCACGACGACGACTCCGATGATGCTCCTCATGAGGGGGAGAAGAGGAGAAAGCTTGATGAGCCGATTCCTGGAGTTTTAATGATAACATATCCAGAGAAGGAACCAGAAGCTCAAGGGACAGAAGCCGGAGGATCTAAAAAGACAGCTGGTGAACAGAGAGAACTGGGATTGATTCTTTATGAAGATGTTCCAGTTCCTTTGAACACTCAGCCTGATATTTATCAGTTCATTGAATATATTGATTCAGAGGAAGATGTTCAAGAGAAAGAGATAGAGCAGAGTATTCAAGAGACTGGAGAAGGAAGAGAGGAGTACATTGAATTGTCGGAAGATGATGACATAATTGCATTGACAGATATAGATTTTAGGGCTGAAAGGATAGAAGAAGAGGAGGTGTTAGTTGAAGAAATCATGAAAGATGTTGAATCAACACCAACGGTTGAAAAGCCTGAGGTAGTTGTACAGATTAAGGAAGAGTTTGAGGAGTTCCCTGTTGAGAGCAGTGTCGCTCAAGAAACAGTTGTTTTAAATGAAGTGGAAGTAATGGATAGATTTTTTAATGAATTTGTTCTGGCTGATGAATCAAAGAAACAACACAGATTAAGGTTTCAGGCACAACAAGTAGTGCAGAGAGAGATTCAAGATATGTTGACTTTGTTAAACAAGGATGAGATAAGTAAGAAAAAGGTGAAAAAGCTTGAACTACCAGAGAACAGGTCTGCTGAGTTCATAAGGAAAAGAAACAAGATGCCGTACATTGAAGACATTTTAGAAAAACGGATCTTTTGTAAAAAGCAAGCTCCTTGCTCCTTTCACAAGCTATTCCGAGTTTTAGAGCCGAATATGCCCAATCTGGTTAACTATGCCAGTTTCCTGAGGAATAAGACTCAAGAGGTTGAGAAGGTGAAGAGCGATTTCAGAATAGTGGATCTGGTGCAAATTGAAAAAGAAAGATTTGTTAAAGTTTTTTATCCGAAGTTTACTGTAACCAGGTCTGATGGAAATACTTATGTATTCACGGAAGCTGATATGTTCAACATGCACTTAGTTGATATTGAAGATCTGTTTGACGAGCTGTGCAGAAATAAAAGGAATGAACATTGTAGATTTGCGCTGAAGACATTGTTTCACTTTATGCATACCAAACTTGTATTAATGTCAGTGCAAGATCTACAGATTGGAGTTGAGAGAGGAATGAGGAAGATAAACATGACTGCACCACACAGAGATATTAAATTTGCTGGTGAGCTTAAAGAGTTTCAAGTTATTATGGTGAAGCATCCAGATGTCATGTATAAAGATAGGAATAAAAGGTTGAGAGCTATGAGGAGTGTTGAGCTGAACAAGTTTTCCGATGGTACGTTGGTTAAGGTGTTGAATGGTTCTAAAGGCAAGCTGGCTGCAGATCAAAAAAATGAAGACAAAGAAAGGAGCCTTATCTGTTAATGATCGAAGACTCATGGTCGAGTTTATTTCTAAAATTGAATGGAGGCTGTCAGATCGAAAAAGTATTAGAAGATTTAAACAGAAGCTGGGCTTGTCAATCTGAAGACTTTGCTACTTTCATCAAAGGGGGAGATTGTTAGAATATGTTTTTGATTGATGAAATATCAAAGTCTAGGGACTGTTTTGTAATTTCCTTAAAGTGTGTAAATATGTATAAATAGTCTTGTTGACTTTCCAATTTGGTAGATCTGTCAGAATATCCTTTTTGTACGATTGGTAATCATTTGGGAGTAGCAGTACTGTACACGAAGAACATTCCCGAAATCAATTTGTAATCATCAAGATCATCAATCGAATCATTTGGTTAGTGTTGATTATATTCTGTGTTCTTATTAATTGCATTTAGTTGATTGAATTGATAGAAACTTAAATTCACAAATCCGCTTCACTGAAAGCATATGTCTTTTCGTCTGCTCTTGTTACTGTGAACGTAGGATAGAAAATATTCACAAATCTATCTTTCTCAATTCAAACCGGCTCAGCAATCCAGTGTTCACTTCTGACGTCTTCAATTCGCTGTGTTTTATTCTGCTAGAAATGAGCGTAAGTCACAAGATTTGGCATGTTTGGCTCGATCACTCTGAAAAGCTTCAAAAATGAACATGGAGTATGCTTCTTGCAGAATATCTTCTTTTCTAAGTGATCCTCCAAAAATGGAAGTCTATTTCGTTTCTTTATGAAGTCTTCATTTTGCTTTCCAGAAAGATTTAGCTTCTTAATCTTCTTCTTTCTTATTTCATCCTCATTCAACAAAGTTAGCATATCATTGATTTCTTTCTGAACTTCTTCTTGAACAACATATCTCAAATGATGTTGAAGTTCTGATTCATCCGCCAAAATGTAACTCTTGAAGAACTTATCCAATAATTCAACTTCATTCAAATTTCTAACTGGTTTCGGCACTACATCACCCACCGGAAATGGATCATACTCTTCCTTAATTGTAACCGTCACCGCAGGCTTTTCAACCGTTGGCGTTGGCATTTCATCTCTAAATATCTCCTCAACCAACTCCTCCTCATTAACTATCTTTTTTGCTGTCAGAGTTATATCAGACAATTCAAATGTTTCATCTTCAGGCACATCAATTTCTTTTTCAGCTTCTTCAATCCTGAACACTTCTTCTTCTACATCATTATCTGAATCATCATACTCTTCAAAGTTGTATATTCCAGATTATATACTCAAAGGAACTGGAACATCTTCATGAAGAATCAATTCCGACTCACTTTGAGCATCAACCAGTTTTTTTGTTGAGCCTCCTACTTCTCCTCACCTTCACCTCCGGTCTCTTTCTTAGTAAACACAACCATTTGAAGTTTTGTGTCTGCAAGCTTCCTCCTCTTCTCCCCCTCATGAGGAGCATCATCGGCGTCATCATCATGATCCTCATGTTTACATTTCGATTCTGAAGCTTGAGACTTACACGTTTGCTCAATAATAGATAATCTTTCTGATAAAGAGGCTAGAGCACTAACAACTGTGTTTTCTAACCCCAACATCCTTTCCCGCATCTCATCAAACTGCTCAAAACAGTAGTCACACAACTCATTTTTTGAAATTTGTGGCTCTTCTTCTTCTACAACTTCTGTTGTAGCTTTGCCTTTTAACAACCTTTAAATGTTTGACATTTGATTCATCATATCAGTATATTGATTTGTCATCTGATCGGTAACTTCATCAATGGCTTCAGTCAGTCTCGTTTCGGTGAAAAAGGGTAATGTACTAACTCCTAGGTCACGAAGACTTCCAGTTGTCACAACGGTTGAACATGTAAATAGAACATTCGTGTGGCCTGTGCTCAGAGTTGGCATTGTTGTAGCTCTGACAGGACTTCCAACTACTTCAAGTGAAGGAGCAACAAATGCTTCCGACACTATAGTTGTTGTTACAGGGACACTAAGTCCTTCTGTACTTACTTCAACAAATGAAGTAGACTCGAGTGTCCTACTTTGAATTTGTTCTATGACTGGTGCATGAAGGAATGTACACCGGGGCAGTTGTGTACTTATTTCAATATCCATGGAATCCAAATGATCCCAGGATAGCTCATGTGATATGTCCCCGTGCAAAAATGAAACACCTCCTTGTTGAAAAGGAGATGAGTGGCCGGTGGAGTGTGCAGTCGCCAGTAGGGTACTGGCTGCTTCAATGTCAACTCTCATAGGAGATCTAATAGCAGTCGTGACTTCCCGGCTTTCTTGGATAATAGCCTCCCTAACACTCTCACTTGCCATCTCATCAACTTCTTTTTCAGGTAAACGCTCAGTTGGAGATATAACAAGTCCTTCTCCAGCACCATGCATATCATCATCATCATCGTTGTCTTCTCCTTCATTCCCACCTTCTGGTATATTGGACAATGTTCGCTCCTCAGATTTACCCTCACCACCCCTTTCTTCCTCTGCTACACCCGCTCTCTCAGCTAGGTTTCCCTATACGTCAACCCATTGTTGACGTACCTCCTCTCCTATGTCTCCTTGGGTAGGAAAACTTTGGTTCTTGAGTTTCCATAGGAGCATGATCTATTCGGTACAACCTAACACTCTCAGCATTCTCATCATCATACTTCAACAAAGCCTCAGGTATCGGCATGATATTGGCATTCGGATCGTCCTGGACTTTGTGCAAGTTCATCATTACATAGTGAAACACACATCTCAACGTAATATATTAATTAGTGGGGTTATGTTTAATTAATCAGATTAGTATGGTTTTTAAAGAAATTCGGGCATGACCCGTTCGCGCGGAGTCAATATCCCTGTTTAGTTATAAACCAATATTGGAATGTAAGATGAATTTACAAGATACTTCTACACAATTACAAGATCTATCATCAACCCAAAAGACATTATATGTCTAAGTACATATATAAAAGTCAATCATAATGGTAGACAACTACCCAATTATTACCCAGTTGTATAAGCATAGCTTTACCGAAGTTAAGTCTTCCGAAGCGGTCCTTTTAAACTCTAGGACCAAAGCCGGCAATCACCTTGTCTTTACTAACTCATCCTGAGGTATATAAAAGTGAGGGGTTAGCTAATAAAAGTTTCTAAGTGAGTTACTAGATTAATATGGAGTGCAAAACATACAACATGCGTTAATGTTAAAATGATTATAAAATGACAAGTGCAATATCTTTTAATAAAAATGGTGTGGGCATAGTCCATTAATTTGCATAGGTTGCGGTACGTGACCTGCTAACCCGCTGATGCCAACAGCTGTGAATCCATGTCCAGCTGCGCAACTCCAACCGGCTTCCATGTCCGTCCACCTACCCGCGAGCTCATGCGGTGTAGGAATTTATACGCACAAACACAAAGTAAGGCGCTAATAATAATAATAATGATAACCTAGATATCCAGTGAGACCAATGATAAATGAGCATAGCTCACAATGAGGTAATCAAGTGTAATCATGTGAAGCATGAAATGAACGATCTTCAAGCATAACATGACGGTTAATATATGTAATGAAAGGTATCAAATGAGGTATGCTGGCCATAGGCCATGATCAAGTAATGAACCGCCAATAGGGTAGTATAATAAAACCAGTGCAATGCATCATATAAGAGGATGATTCTAGTTAGATATGCACAATGTCATAAATAAAATGAACATGTAATTATGTATGCGACAGACACATCAATGCTAGAACTCACTGTACAATAGGCTATAATAGCCTTTAATGATCAATACGGCTGATACGCCGCTTAATGCCCCGAACCAATAACCGGCACTTCTTCCAGCTCCTAACCTATCAAATAATGATATTCAAGGTATTCATAAGTTTATAATAGTATATCATAAGGTTTGGAAGTCATTTGAAGTGTTTAAGCGTTTTCGGTTTAAGTTTCCGAATTAATCGACACCGACACGCCTCTTATTGAGTTTTATAACTTTTTAGGTAGTCTTTGGTCTTATATCAATGTGTTATTATCATATAATGTATTAAATTTCTTTCACGCAACCATGACTTGTCATTCGGCGTTCGTGGATGAAGAAATCAACATGAAACGAAGAAAATTGTCTAACTCGCACTAGTTTCGTATTTTGGCGATAACTTTTTCATACGAACTCAGATGTAGGTGATTCAAGAGCCCAGACGAAGAGGACACATAAGGTTACAACTTTTATCTTTTACAAAATGGTCATATCTGAGAGTGACTCCACGAGTCAATGGGATGACTCGATGGTCGAAACACAGTGAAACGAATTTTGCTACTCTGCTCGTGATATTTCCGTTCCAAACCCGTTTTCAACATACAAAAACACTTCTAAACATATTTTTATGCCATAATTGGTACATATAAACATATACTAACATATGGTAGCTTACTTTTACACAATCACATGGTTTAATCATTCAATTTCATCATTAATTCCTCCCTTTAATCACTTACTTCCAAACAAAACTTATTTTCATGGTTTTCATGTTTTCTTGATGTATTTGCTTGGAAGTTTCATAATTCATTTGGTGTTCTTACTAATTGTAATTAAATTCCAGAAAGTTTCATTCTCCGTTTTGTTTTCTTTTCCACCATCCCTTCCAAGGTTTATGAAGAAGAAGGAGAACACACACACATACATAAAACTTAGAAGCTTACCTTAAATCTACCAATTTGGTTGATGGATATCTGGAAGTCTTTTGCACCAATAAAACCCAGCCATAAGGAGCTCTTCAAGGTATGTATATGTGCAGGGAAATTTCAAAGAGAAGAAAAGGGTTTTTACAACCCTTTATTAATTGATAAATTTCCACCTAGCACCCCTTAGGTCTCATACTTTGTATATTAGCCACAAGGTTAACTTCCTTTCTCAATTATGCTTAAATCAATTGTACATATAGCCTCAAGGACTTGTACATAATAAATGGATTCCAAGTTACAAGAGGTTAAAGCACATTGTGCAAGTAATTAAGGCTTGTAACCCTAAACCTTTAATTTTAATCAAGATCAAATATAAAGGTAGAATTCATTTAGCATTTTATTGACAAGCTTTAGACTCTTGTACACAATAATTAAATATCTTGTACTTACGTTTAAAATTCTTCAAGTAACCAGGTTTAAGCATGTTGTACAAGTGAGCAAAGCATGTCGCTAATAATCATATAATAATTATAACTAAATTGTTTAAATTGTACGAAATTTAAAATTTTATAAATTGAATTAGTACATTTATACAAAAGTACTATAATAATGTATGAGTTCAACTACTCGAATATATGTAGGTCTCATTTATTTATTTATAGTTTTAGCATTGATATACATATATTCTCTTTAATAATAAAAATTTCAATCTTTACATATTGATTAACATAAATAATTCACTTGATCCATTAGTTGAGTGTATAATTACTATATTAAATTTGAGGACGTTACACATAATCTGGGCACATCTGAGAATTTGATCTCTTTGGAATCTTTTCGTTAGCCCTCAATATGCCTCTGATTAAAATTTCAATGAACCTCTGTAAAGGCACAAACTTCCTGGCTCGATTAGTGGTCTTTGCAAGCATCACTTCTTTCAGGTCCTCCCATATGCATTGAGCGAAGTCATAATGTTTATTGAACGCCACTCCATGGAAAACACGTAGACAATGTATGCTTCCTCAGTCAATGTCAGTGTGCTTTGAGGTAATACATTTGTTCAGGATTCCGAACAGTGTATACCACTCGCCATTCAGACCATTTCGGTAAAACGTGGAACTCTTGGTCAGTGGTTTTGAATAACCAAGGCGTATAAGAGCTCTGCAAAGCTGATCGTCAGATATAATCAGGAAAGTTGACTGTATCTATGCGTCTAGGTAAGAACAAGTTATGACGCAATCGGGCAAGAGTGATCTTTGCTTTGAACTGGTCAATGGTGTCCTTAAAATAATGATCACCTACATCAGGCACAAATTTAATTGTGTGCCAGAACTGATGTAAGTAAACTTGAGGAATGGAAGGTTTGTATTTCATAAGGTAACCGAGAGGGTGACCTTTTAGGATTTCTACAATCACCGGGTGGCTAACTTTTATGGAGTTTGGATCAAACCGGTGATTGTTATTAAGCAAGGTTAGGCCATGTTTGGGTTTGATGAGTTTGGTTTCAGGGATCGGGGATGATGGTGATGGTCTTGTTACGGATGCTAGTTTGATTGGTTTTGAAACCAAGGTATGATTTGATGATGAATGTGATTCTGAAGAGTTTGAGTTATGGGTGGGGGTTTGGGATGCCCTTTGTTACCTGTAAGAATAACACACATGTTAGATATATCAGGAAAAACAAGTTTACTCCTACAGATAGAGAAATAGAACATTTAACAAGAAATTAGAAAAATATGTGTTACATTGTTTAAAGTATCGGGATTCCAGACAATAATTTTAAAATATAAATGTTAGGACTCCAAAGTCAATCGTTAAGAGACCAGTGTTAATGTAACACAGATTTTAAAAATTTATCTCGAAAAATGTGAAACTGAAAAATTAAATTTCCCACACTTAGAAAATTTTTTGAAAATTTGGCCTCAAACTCGATATATACATGGACAAACTCGAAGAAGTCGTGAACATACTCGGGTGAAGTAGGAACCAACTCGAATGACACTGAAACAAACTCGGTTGACATTATGATAAACTCGGTTAAAAAGAAGTCAACTCGGATGAAGTTAGGTGAAACTCGGATAAAGTATGAAGTTCCTTGAATGAAGTTACATTAAACTCGAATGACACTTAAAGTTTCTCGGGTGACCTTTCATGAAACTCAGTTGACACTTTAAGGTTTCTCGGATGGCTTATTGTCAAAATCGAAAAAAGATTGAAGTTCTCGAATGTCCCGTTGATGGAGTTGGAAAAACTTAAGAAATTCTAAGTCCTTTTTATTACAAACTCGAATGAAAAATAAAATTTTCTCGGACAACTCTTTGTCCAACTCGATGAAACCTTGAGTTTTCTCGGATGATATATCAACCGAGTTTGAGAGTTTTAATATTTTCTAAGTCCCAAACCTTTTCAAACTCGATTGAAACCTAGACTTTTCTGGAAAGCTTCTTTTTCAAACTCGATAACAACTAATGATTTTCTCGATTGAACTTTTTATCGAGTTTGAAGAAAAGAAAATGTGCTAAGTCCACACGTACACTGAAAAATTAAAAAATTTATTCTAAGGACTTTCAAACCTAAAATGTGAACTTTTCCTACTCGAAAATTCATTTTGAACAAGTTCCTTTTACTGATATTGTTCCAAAAACAACATTTTAACCCACAAAAATCTGATTTTTAGTAGGGTTAAAAACTCGAAAAATTTGGAACTTCAAACTCAAATTAAATGTCGTATGTTGTGTTATAAGACTTGAAATTTGATTTTCAAGCTTATATGAGCATTATGAACACATACATTCTATCAATATTTGATGATCAAATGAACAATTTCACATTTACACACACCGACACACACTTATGAACATACACAGTCAAACACATATAATCTCGAAACAAAACTAAAAAAATATAAAAACAGTATCTCAAACCAAATAAAAAACTTACAAATTTTCTGAATCTTGAATTCAACGAAGATCGATTGTGTGTACGGTTGAATAAAATCGAGAGAAAGGTTGAGGAAGATGTACAGTGCACGGTTTTTTTGAAAAAGTGAATTTGAATTTCAAAATTCAAATTTATACTCCTTTTTGAAATTTTCAAACCCGGCCCAATTAGAAATCTTTTCAACCCATTCTCTCCTTTTTACTTAAGCCCATTTACAAAAACAAATTTTCACACCAAAAAAAGATTAAAACAAAACAAAAAATTTGCACAACTAAACTTAAAAAATTAAACACAAATAAATGAACTAAAAAAATTTAACTAACTATAAAAATAAAATGAGCTAAAAACACATCTACTTCCCCTTGAATTTTGCATTGTTGCTCCCCCTCAGATTAATATCATTTTTTAAGCTTGCTCCCCCTGCAATCAATCAGATAAAAAATTACCAGATATAAAAATATCAGATAAATTTTCTGTTTGCTCCTCCTGCACATGACAATCTGATACAGTTAAATCTCAGAACAATGAAAAACATTTAAATCACATAAGATTAACACAAAAACTGAATCAAGTAAAAAATTGTAAAATTATAATTATATTGTGTAACAACTTAATGTTTAATCTACCGATTCAACATGCCTAATTTGTATACCAAAAAGTTAAAAGCGTTTTTCACCTAACGCTTTGGTAAACAAATCAGCTAATTGATATTCAGTTGTTACAAAATATAATTCTACATTACCAATTTCTACATGATCTTTTATAAAATGATACCGAATGTCGATGTGTATAGTTTTGGAGTGTTGCACCGGATTAGAAGCTATTGCATTTGCGCTCTGTGAATCACAATAGATTGGGATCTTCTAAGGTGTAACCCCGTAATCACGTAGTTGGCTCTTCATCCACAGCACTTGTGAACAGCACGATGATACAGCAACATATTCCGCTTCAGCTGTTGACAGTGACACACAGTGTTGTTTCTTGGATGACCAGTAGACGGGTTTATCACCAAGGAATTGAACTGCTCCTGATGTGCTCTTTCTATACATTTTATCACCTGCATGATCAGCATTTGAAAAGCCAGCCAATGTAAATGATGATTCCCTAAGATACCACAAACCTATGTTCGGAGTACCCTTCAGATATCTTAAAATTCTTTAGGCAGTAGCCAAATGTGATTCTTTAGGATTTGCCTGATATCTAGCACAGACACATGTAGCAAACACAATATCAGGTTTACTCGCAGTTAAGTATATTAATGACCCAATAATTCCTCGATAATGAGTTACATTAACAGGTTATCCTGAAATGTCCTCATCGAGTTTTGATTTAGAATTAGGAGTCATGGGTGTTTTCAGGGGGCGTACTGTTGACCATGTTAAATTTCTTCAACATGTCTTGAATATATTTAGACTGGTTGATGAAAATTCCATCACTCAGTTGTTTAACTTGTAGTCCCAAGAAAAAATTTATTTCACCCATCATGCTCATTTCAATTTCTGGGACATTAAAAACGTGAACATTTTACAAAATTCAGTATTAGTAGACCCAAATATTATATCATCTACATATATCTGAATTACTATGATATTTGGACCCTGTCATTTAATGAATAGGGTAGTGTCCACTGCACCTTTGTTGAAGCCACATTTTAATAAATAAAATGATAAGGCATCATACCAAGCTCGAGGTGCTTGTTTAAGGTCATACAGTGACTTGTCTAAAATATATACATGATCAGGCTTCGAAGGATCTGTAAATCCTTCAGGCTGATATGTATATACTTCATCTTTTAACTCCCCATTAAAAAACACAATTTTTAAATTCATTTGATATACAGTGAAAATCTTATGAGCTGCAAATGCTAAAAACATTCTAATGGCCTCTATCCTGGCAACGGGAGAAAATGTTTCATCATAATCTATTCCCTCCTGCCGACTATATCCTTTGGCCACGAGTCTTGCTTTGTTCCGAATGATGACACCATGTTCATCTTTCTTGTTCGTGAAAATTCATTTTGTGTCAATGATAGATTTGTCTTTCGGTCTTTCCACCAATCTCCAGACTCTCAACCTCTCAAACTGATTGAGCTCCTCTTGTATCGCTACTATCCAGTCTGCATCCTGAAGAGCTTCCTTCACCGTTTTGGGTTCTAACTTGCTCAAAAAATTTCAGAAGAGGCATTCATTTATGGTAGCTCTTCAGGTTTGTACAAAAGCCTAGGGATCACCAATGATATTTTTAGGTGGGTGGTCCCTTGTCAGGAACCAAAATTGGAATGATCTGAGACTACGACAGGATCTTCACTAACCCTGTCAGGAACCAAAATTGGAACATCAGATTTGGTCTTATCGAAGTAGTCTTCATAAAAATTTTCAAACAATTTATTTAAATCATTCATATCCTCTTTAAGCTCCGGTGACTTCACAGAAGTCGTCTGTATAGACTCGGGTCCTGAACTGGCATTTTCAGGAGCCATAACGATGCCTTCATCAAATTTAACATTGACGCTTTCATTGACGAACTTTGTGCGTTTATTGTAGACTCGAAACACCACTGATTCTTTAGAGTATCCAATGAAAATTTCTTCATTAGCTTTCTGATTGAATTTTCCCAAGCTATCTTTGTCTTTTAAGATAAAATACATGCATCCAAAGACATGGAAAAATTTGATTTTAGGAACTCGTCTATTGATCAGCTCATATGGAGTTTTACTGAATCTTTTATTGATTATTGATCTATTCTGGGTAAAACACGTAGTTGCCACAGCTTCAGCCTAGAGGAACAGCGGCAGATTTGAATATGCGAGCATCATCCTTGCAGATTCCACAAGCGTTCGATTCCGTCGTTCAACTACACCGTTTTGTTGTGGGATACAAGCTGCCGAAAAATGATTCGTTATCCCAACAGAACTAAGAAATGTCTCGAGGGACTTGTTCTTAAACCCTGTACCATTATCAGATCTAATGGTCTGTACAGAAAGCTGCAACTTAACTTGTATCATGCGTGTGAAGTCAATTATTATCTCAGTAGCTCCAGACTTGGATCTCGGGAAGAACACCCATGTGTATCTTTAATAATCATCAACTATCACCAACACGTATTTCTTCTTATTGATGCTTTGTACTCGCATAGGCCCGCATAAATCCATATGAAGTAGCTCTAATGGCCTAGTTGAAGAATGTTCAACTTTTAATTTGTGTGAAGCTCTCACCATCTTCCCTTTCTCACAAGCTGCACATAACTTCTCCTTTTGAAATCAGAGAGTCGGTAGACCTTTTACTAAACCTCTTTTTGCAAGGTTAGTCAATTCTTTGAAGTTCAGATGAGACAGACGGCGATGCCACAACCAGGATTCTTTTGAAGATGCCTTTGACAGTACACAGACATCCTTCTTCAGATTAATGTTTGTTAAGTCTATGGAGTACAAATTTGTTTTCCTAGTTCCAGCTAGGATTTCCTTCCCTTCTCCAGATCTTATGCTGCACCTATTCGCCTTAAAATTGACTTCCAACCCTTTGTCGCACAGTTAGCCAATGTTGAACAGATTGTGGCCAAGAACATCTACATAGAATACCTTCTGAATGGTAATCTTTTTGTATTCCAGACTTCCATAACCTTTGATCGGATAGAACTGATCGTTCCGAATCTGACCGTCCCACAAAACTTGTGAACAAAATTCGTGAGGGTGTCTCACATGCCGGTCATGTGCTTGGAAAATCCAGAGTCAAGGTACCACACATGATTTACTTACAAGATGAAGTAAAACGTGAGGTACCCACTTATATTTGGGTACTTTTGATTTCGGTAAATCATGTGGTATTACTTTAGGTAGAGTAACAGATAATTTCTTTGTTTCCGGAACACACTTTTTAACAGTCTTCTTGGGTATCCATTTTTGTACAATTCTTTTTGGAACTGATTTTGAAATTTGTTTCTTTGGATCCCTTTTCTGTTTAAAATTGGGAACCTTGTTCTTTGCTACCCAAACATACATATGAGAATTACACAATGATTTAGCGTTCAACACATGGCATTTGGCAGAACTAAACGATAATAGTTTAGCACGAGAGTATTTTGAACATTGTTTAACGGCTGATTTATTACAGACAAAATTCCCTACACAACTAATCCTCTCTGTAATACTAGTATCTTTAACTCTCCACTCTTTTCTAAAAACTCGTCTTGTTTCCTTTCCGCTTGCTTCTTTCGCCATATTTGCTTCGATGTTCTTTGAATTATCTGACATAGAAGAAGAACAGGAGTCGATTTAGTATAAGCCTTATTCTATAAAACTATCTTACCTTTAGAAGCATTTCCTTGCTTTGCATTTGTAACCTTTGATGAAGTGATTCACCTTTTTCAAATTTAGGAGTAACAAAAGAAACTTTTGCTTTCTCCTTTCTGTGTAATACAGGTGATGGAACTGATTCAACCTTAGGATTTGTAGGTATTCTTTTCAAAATACTTATAGGTCCTTTAGGTTTATCAGTTTGTTTGTCATGAAGTGGTTTTATAAACTCATCAATTTTGACAAACATTTGTTCCAATGAATTGAATTCAGAGTTCATATACAGATCAAACTCTTTTTTAGAATTAATAGATTCAGGTTGAATTGAAGATATCTGATCTGGTTGAGTTTTGATTTCAGGCTGTTCTTTAAGTTTCATTTCCAAATCTTTAATCACAGCCTGAAATTTTTCCTTTTCATTCTCAAAAGTTTTAATTTTCAATTCAAGATCAGAATTAATCTTCTCAAGAATTGAGTTCAAAATGTATGGCTTTTAAGTGAAAGATGTATTTTCAGGCAAATCTTTATCTAAATATGTCTGAATATACTCTTCTGATTTACATGGATTTTGATAACTTTCATTAAGCTTGTTATAATCCAGAGTATTTTGCATTTTATCTTGTCTGAACCTTTTTAGATCTTCACCTGATTCTATCTCATCTGATGCTTTTAAAAATACCATTTGTAATCCTAAATTCATGTATCTAGTATCATACAGAGTTGGTGAACACGGAATTGCTTTCGTTAGATACTTAGGATTATCACAACCAATTCCAGATTTTGAATTATAAAAATCGGTGTCTTTTGGTTGGTTCAGATGGATTGTCTGATTTGTTTGACCTCTTTTGAGAAATTCATCTTCTAAGGATTTAATTTTCACATACAGTTTCGTTCTTTCAGCAAAGATGGAATTATATTTTACAGAATAATTTGCCGATTCTAATTCCGCTAATTTTATTTTTTCTGTTACGTTAGAAATATTGTTACTCAGCTTTTGATTTTTGCAGTTAAATGTCATTGTATTTTTCTTCTATGTTACACACAGATTGCAATGCAAATGTCTTATCTTTGGAAAACTCTAACACTAAAGCATGTTCGAGTCTTAATTTGTTTTCCAAAGAATGGACATTCTTTTTCTCGGCTTTTAAAGATTTTTCAAAACGTTTCAGCATATAAGCCTTTTGAGCAAGTTTTTGTTCCAGCTCACAGGAGTTATCTTCATCAGAGTCAGAATTAGAATGTACCTCGGGTGTCTCTGACTAATCTGAGGCTTCTGAATCTGACCCATCATCCTCTGGCTTTTTACTGCATCCAGCTTCTCCTGTAGCCATTAACGTCATATCTTCTCTCAGTTCAGTCTGGGAATCAGAATCCTTTTTCTCTTCCTCTTCATCATCAGTCAAACCAACCCAGACTTCATCTTCAGCAAGCATAGCAGATTCACTTCACCCAGATTCATTGACGATTTCTGACTTCAGACATATGTGTGCGTCTTCATCCAGAATATCCTCGTCTTTAGACAATAGTAGCTAGTGGTCATCCTCTGCCATCAAAGCCTTTCTAGCTTCTTTTTCTTTAGCCAGCAGAGCCATCTGAGTATAGTAATCTAAATTCTTGACTACTGGCTGTCTGCATTCCCTAGCAAAGTGGCCTGGTTTACCACAGTTATAACACTTCTGTTCTTCTTCTTTCTTGACAGACTTCTCATACTTTCCAAACTTCTTACCACTGCTTTCTCCAGATTTTTCATATTTATCTCTTTTCTCATATTTTCTGGATCCTGTCTTGTATCGCATTTTATTATTCATTGGTTTGTGATAGAATTTCTTCTGAATGTCTTCGTCAGGAGTGCCATCTGCTTCTTCATTTCATCTATCTCTGAGTCTGCTGAAGTATCTGTTGATTTTGATTCAGATGTACTGCTTATAACAACTCGTTTCTCCTTTTTCGGTTTGTATTTATATTTTTTGTCTGCAAAGAGAGCATGTGGATCAACCGTTGCTTTCTCAGCTTGCTTCTTTCCAGAAACTTTTCTTAAAACAACGTCTTCATAGTTGTTTAAGTTCTCAAACACCATATGAAAATCCATGTTGTTGGGAATCAATAATAGAGATGAAACAAATATATTGCATAAGTTCAGGGTTTTAGTGTAAATATTCAATAGTATAGGGGTTGTATGTGTAAATACACAATACTTGTGTGTTGTGAATAAATAGAATGTTAGTGCTTCTGTTTGTATACAAATTCATAGAATCACATACACACAGTACGCATAGAATACACAGAAAGAGAAGATTGCTTTGCAAGTCAAGAACTCAATGTAATATTTCTCTCTATAATCATTTGACATATTGTATTCTGTGATTGTGTTAATTGTGCAAGCAAATGTCTTCCTTCTTTCAATATCAATAATATCCAAATGATAGAAATGTGTTATATCTCCGTGATTATTGAAACAGAAATCTGTTGAGAGATAACTGAGTGGTTGGTGGGGTTAAGTGCATGCGTCACTGGGTCCATGACGTCTTTTTCAATATCAAGTCACCTAGGGCTTAATAGATTATAAGGTTTACCCAGCCGACACAGTGTAGGTGGACTTTCTTTTCTTTAAATCCTTTCTCAACTCTCAGCTCTCAGCATTTTTCAACTAAGCTCCCTCCGGCTCACTTTTTCATAATTAAATTCAGTCAGCTTTATATCGAATGCATGAACTTATGTACCATCATCTCCTTTCAAAATATACCCCTCTCATTCAATTTTTATCTCTGCTCGACCCTGTAAGTATCCCATGAAAACTGAAACTTCTCAACTGATAGACCTAAATAACCCTTACCCACACAAACTACAAGGGGTTTGCTTCTTGGGTAGGTCTTCCGGTTCTGGTTAGACCATAGAAGCGATTTTTATGCCTATCACTCATTTTGATGCATCATCGGAGTCAGCAGAATTATTTGCAGCTTTGAAGCTCTTGAGATATCATGAAATTTAGCTCAGATGAACTAGGAGATAAAATTCAAAATGAAATTTGGGAATGACTATTTGAGAGATATCAAAATGAAGTGTACAATCTGATATAAGATATGAAATCAAGCAGACTTGTATGAAAGAATTAGCACATGGAAGAATATTGGAGAATTCATTAAGAATGGGAGAATATGAAAGAAAATCTCAGAATTAATGAGATTTTGAAAATCAAAGTGATTAGACCAATTATTCTCAATGATAGATTCAGATGATCAGAAGAAAAATTTCCTTTTTCAGCTAAAAAAAATCTTTTTATGTGTGCATAAAATATTTTCGTGGAAAACACACACATTGTTGAAAAAGATGTCTTTGTCAAAGTACGTCTGAAACTCTTCTGGAAATGAGCACAAAAAGTTAGTCAACTCATGGAAAGTAAATCAGGAGCAAAAAATTATGAAAATAAAACTCCCTCTTTGTCAATTTCAGCTTCAGAGTTGAATTCAGGGCAGGAATTCCAGTAAGATTTGTCTCTCAGACTCGAGTTCTATCTAAGGTGATCAGAAGCCATAAGATGCAGAAGCTCGGGTTTCAGTCTAAAGTAACTGAAAGCCTTTAGCTCTGGTTCTGTACTGAGAAATACAAAAACCATCTCCAATGAAAAATGGGTTTTAGTCTGAAATAACTAAAAACCTTTACCATTGAAGTCCGGGTTCTAGTCTGAAATAACTAGAAACCAAACTAGGTTCTACTCTAATGCGAGTAGAAACCTTTGGAATTCGAACGGGTTCTAGTATGAAGATAACTAGAAACCACTGTTGAATTGAAGCACGTGTCTTGATCTGAAGTAATCAAGAGCCTATAATCTGCAAAAATTCAAGATGTCTTTGGTATCCAAACAGATTTGGATCCAAACTTGTTAGCACTTTTGGGTACCCATTTCAAAACGGGTTTTGGTACCCACTTATACTTGGGTTTAGGTACTCATTGCATATTATAACAATCAGCTTCTCTTTCAAAAGCAGATAACAAACTTCTTTGAGTATTTGAAAATTGAATATCTAAATTTCTAAATAAACTGGAATTTGAATATTCAGACTTTTGAGAACTCTTCTTTTTGAAAAACTATCCGGTTCTTGCCTGTTTCTGATAATACTTGGTATTTTTCTGTGAAAATATTTTCTGATTAGAATGACCAGTATTTTCAGAAGCTTTAGGAAAATTTGACTTCGAAGATTCACCGGTGTAAGTCTTGATCGGAAGTTGTTCAACAATTTTATCTTTGCCTCTGTGTATCTTTAACATATACTTAAGTTTAAGATCTGAAGAAGAATCAAATTTAGAAAAATCAGTTGGATTCTTTTCACTTTTTGTAGATAAATCAAAATTTTCAACTTTAGATTTTGAACAAACTGAAGAATCTTTAACCTCTGATTTAATCAAGGAAAGAGACTCATGCAATTGTTTATTAAGATGAAATATCTGATTTTCCAATTCTTGATACTAACTAAATATGAATTTTTGTCATTATCACATGATTGGTAATCAGATTTAAAATATTGTTCTTTAATTATGAACATTTGTCTTTCATCTTCAAACAATTTAGATTTTGTATTAAAATCTTGTTCTTTAAGCAAAAACTCATGTCTTTCCTTCTCAATTAAATCTCTAGTTAAAGATAACTCTTTTTCAAGAGCAAAAAATTCTTCAGATTTGTTTAAAATACAATTTTGATCAGTA
Source organism: Centrapalus pauciflorus (assembly GCA_020465985.1). Classification (NCBI taxonomy): domain Eukaryota; kingdom Viridiplantae; phylum Streptophyta; class Magnoliopsida; order Asterales; family Asteraceae; genus Centrapalus; species Centrapalus pauciflorus. The sequence continues at coordinate 155,013 of JAANYP010004144.1, forward strand.
TGATTTGTCTTGGAAAGTGATTCTTCAAGATCTTTAACTTTCTTGTAAAGGTCAGATCTTTCAGGCAAAAGATATTACAGTTGAGTTGCATTCTGAGAATTTGCTCGTTTCGAATCGTCAAGTTCTTATGATAATTCAGAATTTTTCAATTTAAGAGCAGTACTCTCTGAATTTTGTTTGACTTTTAAGCGCTGAATGTCTTCTTTCAGTATTGATACATCACGTAAAGAAATAGCTTTATCAGTATTTAACTGAACAAGAATGTCATAATTGTTCTTACGAATCTTTTCAGATTCAGTAAGTTTTTCAATTAGCTTAGACTTTGAAAAATGTTCATATGCCATTTTGAATTGCTTGAATCTGAATCTTCCAAGATCTTTTATGAAAAAATTGTGAATTCTGATAAAACTTTGAAAACTATATCCGTAAATGATAACTTGTGAAAAATCAGCTCTGAATTGACTTTTTGGCGTTGAAAATTCAGTTATTCTGTAGAAAATTGCCCGTAACTTTTTTTTGGAGTGGAATTGGGCCTCGAAAAATTACCGAACCCGCTTTGCCCATATTAAAAATCGTAGATCTTTGTTCAAGCTTCGATTTGACGTATGGTAGGCCTTCTAACGATGTTCCAGTCAAAAGTTATGGCCAATTTAAGCAGCTAAGGTCAAACAGTCAAAAGTATGATGAATCTCGAATGAATAAGGACTCAACTCGATTGAAGAGTAATGAAACTCGAATGATAAAGGATTAAACTCGGATGGTTAAGTGTGAAACTCGATTGAAACACTATCAAACTCGATTGAAAGAGAATGAAACTCGAATAAGCTTCATTCAACTCGAATGTGAATTGAATAAAACTCGAATGAACAAGAATGAAACTCGATTGAAGGCTCAACAAACTCGATTGAAGAAAGGACTTTTCTCGAACAACACTTGAACCAACTCGAATGAACCTTGGGTTTTCTCGAATGTTTTATGAATAATCTCAAATAAAGCAAGAACTTTTCTCGAACAATACTGTGATCAACTCGGATAAAATATAAAGTTCCTCGATTTACTCTTTGATCAACTCAAATGAACCATAACGTTTCTCGATTTACTCTTTGATCAACTCGAATGACTTCTTTATAAAACTCGAATGACACTATGTACTTAGTTTTGCCCGAGTTTTATCATTTTTCAACAAAAACAAGATCAGATTCAAACTTTTTCAACAAAAAATCCATGAATTGACCTCAAATTGATTCGATGGTTCGTTTTAATAGCAGAAACAACTTTTGTGAAATCACTTTGGCTAATTCTCGATTAAAAACCAAAAATCAAACAAAAACCTCAAGAACACACACTTTTTCAAAAAATCAGAAAAATCTCAATTAAATTCTGTGTGTTTGGAGATGAGATTTGAGACTTACATCAATCAATTCGTCTTTAAAACTCTAAACTCGATCAAAAAATCACTTCAATCCATCCACTCAATCAAAAACCATTTTGAATTTTCTGATATTCGAACCAAAAAAATATAACAGTGTTCTTCAAACTTTCGAATTTCAGATTTTAAATTAAAAAAATCACTCAAAATCAGCCACATTAGTCTCTGATACCAATTGTTAATTCATATTTCTAGCAATTCATTCAACATTTTACATAAACATATGAACAATTAACACAATCACAGAATACAATATGTCAAATGATTATAGAGAGAAATATTACACTGAGTTCTTGACTTGCAAAACAATCCTCTCTTTCTGTGTATTCTATGCATACTGTGTGTATGTGATTCTATGAATTCGTATACAAACAGAAGCACTAACATTCTATTTAAACACAACACACAAGTATTCTGTATTTACACATACAACCCCTATACTATTGAGTATTTACACTAAAGCCCTGAACTTATACAATATAATTGTTTCATCTCTATTATTTATTCCCAACATTCTCCCCCTTAGAGATGAACACAACTATTAAAAGTAAAATTCATTTCAACTCTACAAATATTGTCTGTAACACTTGTCATCTATCTCCTTTGTCTGTTGGATTATCATGGTATATTTGTCCCACTCCGGGTTGAGAACATTCAGGAATTTGACATTGATATCCAGATTAGACTTTGTTACCCTGTTTCTCTTCGTTTCACTTACGAGGCTAACAAATCTCAGATAAGTATCTCTAACAGCTCCCCTTCTCTAGCTCTGAAGTTCTCAAATGTCATCAAGCTGTTTCGTGCTCTATTTGTAGCTGCTTTGTCTGACCCTCTCATCAGCTTACACACCTCATCCTAGATGGATTTGGCTGTGGTTGTATTTGTCAGACTTATGTAGATGTCATTTGGAATTTAGATTAGCAAAAGTTTTCGGGCTGTTTTATCTCCTAGTTTTCTTCTCTTGTGATCTTCAGTCAGATTAGCAGTTGTGACCTTTATTCTCTCAAGTATCGGAGGATTACCTTTTGGAACTGCTGGTATTGTTACAAAGAATCTGGTTGGACCTTCCGTCAATGAAGCCAGCATCTCCTCAGATAAATCTTGAAAGCTTATGAACTCTAAAAACCGTTCCCTCCATTGCACATACTCTCCTCTGTACAGGATTGGAGGTTTGGTTTCGGAACCCATGGATAGTGCATCTTTGGACATTGTAAATAGTTTATACTGAATCTTCCAAGATCTTGTTATGGAATTAAGAATAATTTCTGAATGAACACCGAAAACAAACTCTAAGAATGAAAGACCAAAGTCGGTCAATGAATTGTAAAACTCGATGTATGAAGAGTGAAACTCGATCAAAGAAGTATCAAACTCGATCAAAGAAGTATTAAACTCGAACAATGAAGTATCAAACTCGAAGTACTAAGTTTAAAACTTCATCGAAGAAGGATCAACCTCGAACAAATAAGTATGAAACTCGAATGAAACTTGGTTCAACTCGAATGAAAAATGAATGAACTGGAATGCTTATAATCAAACTCGAATATACTGTGAACAAACTGGAAGAATTATCAATCAAACTCTAAGTACAAGTGCTTCAACTCGAAGAAAAAAAAAGTTTTGTCAAACTCGAATTAAGTTTGATTAAACTCGGATGAAGTTTTTTTTAAACTCGGATAAAGTTTGATCAACTCGATCAGTTTTGAAAGAAAGTTTATCCAACTCGAGCAATATTTGAACAAACTCGATCAAAGAGTGATCATACTCCGTCAACTCTGTGATCAAACTCGATCAATATACTTATCAAACTCGATTCACACTTTGTCAAATTCGGTGAAAACTAAACTTTAGTTTTGTCCGAGTTTTAACAAGAACTTTTAAAAAACCAAGTTTAAAAACTCAATTTTCAACAAAAAAAAAATCTTCTAAATGATCCCAAATTGAAATCGAGTGTTCGGTTTTCACTTACAAACACTTTTTGAATGAACACTTTGCCTAATTTCATATCAAAACCCCTAAAATTCAAAATTAGTGAAGAACACACAAAATTCAAAAAATCAGTAAAATTCAATTTACTTTCTGTGTGTTTAGAGTTGAAATTTGAAACTTATATCAATCTTTTCGTTTTTTAAATTCGCTCCTTCGATCCAAAAATCAATTTGAAACATCCACTGAATCAAAAACCCTCGATGATTTTATGAATTTCGAAAAAATGAATGTAACAGTGTTCTTGAAAAAACGTTTTCCAGATTCAAAAAATAAACAATTTAGCCATGTTTGGCTTTGATACCAATTGATAATCCAGTAATAACAATCACAAATATAGATCTAACAATAAAACTTCTTTGTAGTAGTTGTCAGTCTTGCTAGCATTTTGGCAGTTACCCGTTGCTTGCACTACATTGTCTGACGATAACCTTGCCTGACCGCTTCCTTGTGGAGCCTAGAGCCCGGGAAGCTCTAAAGGTAAGTGAAAAGAAGATTGAATACCACTAACCGAATGATTGATTGATCACAATGAGAGAATTACAATACGTGAAACTTGAAAGCACAAATTCCATGACCTAGTTGTACACAATTGAATATTTCGTGCAATCCAGTACTAATTTGTACAGCTACAATAACATATTCTACTATATACACAATACAAAGTATGGAAATATTACAAAATGACCCCTAGACTTATAACACTCATAAAAAAATCAATTCCTAGTAATTCGGGCAATTTTCAAGGCCTAATTCGATTCCAGAAAAAAGTTACAGACATTTTTCTACAGAAAAGCTGAAATTTCAACGTCAATAAGTCGATTCAGAGCTGATTTTTCAACAAGTTATCATTCACATATACATCTTTCAGTGTTCAATCAGAAATCACTCATAAATCCATAAAAGATCTTGGAAACTCAATTTCAGCAATTCAAAATGGCAAATGACCATAATCAGTTTTTGAATCTTACAAAGTCTGAGTTGATTGTCAAACTTACTGAATCTGAACAGATTCGTAAGAACAATTATGAGATTCTTGCTTTAAATGATGTCAGAAGATTGAAAGAACAAGATTTAAATTTTGAAGAAAACCAGAAAGTTTTAAATTCTGAGATTCATATGCTTAAATTGAGAATATCTGAATTATCAAAAGAACTTGATGATGTTAAACAAGCGAATTTTCAACATGCAACTCAACTGAAATATCTTTTGCCTGAGCGATCTAATCTTTACAAGAAAGTTAAAGATCTTGAAGCAACACTTTCAAAGACAAATAATTCTGATCAAAATTATGTTTCAAACAAAACTGAAGAATTTTTTGCTCTTGAAAAGGAGTTTTCATTAACTAAATAATTATTTGAGAAGGAAAGAAATGAGTTCTTACTTAAAGAACAAGATTTCAAAGTGAAATCAAAATTGTTTGAAGATGAGAGAAAGGTGTTCTTAATTAAAGAACAATCTTTCAAAACTGTTTATCAATCGTTTGATAATGATAGAAATTCATATCTTGTCATCATCAAAGGATTGGAAGATCAAATAATTCATCTTTCTAAACAATTTACTGTTTCCCCTTTTTCAAATAAATCAGAGGTTAAGGTTTCTTCAGACTGTTTAAAACATAAAGTTGATCATTCTGATTTATCTTCAGAAAGTGTTAAAAAATCTAACTGAAATTTCTTACCTTGATTCAACTTCAGATCTTAAACTCAAGTGTCTTTTAAAGATACACAAAGGCAAAGACAAAATAATTGATAAACTTCCGATAAAGATTTACTCTAGTGAATCTTCGAAATCAAAGTTTTTAAAGTTTCTGAAAATACTGGTTATTCTTATTAGAAAACATCTTCACAGAAAAATACCAAGTATTACCAGAAACAGACTAGCACCGGACAGTTTTTCAGAAAGGAAAGATTGCAAAATACTGATCGTTCAAATTCAAGTTTCTTTTGTAAATCAGATATTCAATTTCATCATACAAAAAGAAATTTGTTTTCTGAGTTTGAGAGAGAAGAAAAGAAATATAATTTGCAATGGGTACCTAAACCCAAGTTTAAGTGGGTACCAAAACCGTTTTGAGATGGGTACCCAAAAGTGCTAACAAGTTTGGATCCAAATCGGTTTGGATACCATAGACATCTTGATTTTTGCAGATTAGAGGCTTCTACTCACAAAAGAGTAGAACCCGAACTTCAATGGAAATGGTTTTTGTACACATAAGTGCAGAACCCGATCTTAAATTCAAAAGGCTTTTAGTTACATCATACTGAAACCTGAGCTTCGGCAACAAAGGCTTCTAATCACTTCAAATTAGAACCCGGTTCTGAAAGACAAATCTTTCTGAAATTTCAGCCCTGAATTCAACTTTGAAGCTGTATTGACAAAGAATGAGTTTTATTTTTACACTTTTTTGCTCCTGATTTATTTTCTGTGAGTTGACTAACTTTGTGTGCTTATTTCCAGGGGAAGTTTCAGACGCACTATGACGAGGACATTTATTTTACAAATCTGTGTGTATTTTTCTCGGAAATATTCTTTTTTGCACACATAAAAAGATTTTTGAGCTGAAAAAGAATAATTTTTAAGAATCTTAATTTCTCATTCTCTGAGTATATCATTGAGGTTAATTGATCTAAACTCTTTGATTTTTCATAATCTCATTGCTTCTGAGATTCTCTTTGTTAGAATTCTTTCTATTCCTTCATACTAGATTCTCCCATGATCTCCCTGAGCTAATTCTTTCATAAAAATTTGATTCATTTCATATCTTATATCAGATTTTTCATTTCATTCTAATATCTCCCAATTCATCATTTCCCATATTCATTCTAAATTTCGTCTCCTAATTCATCTGAGCTGAAAATCCAAATCTTTCTTAATGATTATATCCCATGAGCTGAAACGCTAAAGATTAATTCTGTTGACTCCAATTATGCACCAAATTGTGTGATAGGCATAAACATCGCTTCTATGGTCTAACCAGAATTGGAAGACCTACCCAAGGAGCAAACCATATATAGTTTGTGTGGGTGAGGGTTCTTTAGGTCTATTAGTTGAGAAGTTTCAGTTATCACGGGATACTGACAGGTTTAAGCAGAGGTAAAATGTAAATGAGAGGGGTATGTTGAAAGGAGATGGTGGTGCATCAGATCATGCGTTCTCTATGAAGCTGATTGATTTGTATTTCTGAAAAAGTGAGCCAGAGGGAGCTTAGTTGAAAAATGCTGAGAGCTGAGAGTTGAGAAAGGACTTGAAGAAAAGTAATCCTACCTACACTGTGTCGGCTGGGTAATCCACATAATCTATCAAGCCCTAGGTGACTTGATATTGAAAAAGACGTTATAGACCCAGTGACGCATGCACTTAACCCCAATAACCACTCAGTTATCTCTCAAAAGATTTCTGTTTCAATAATCACGGTGATATAACACATTTCTATCGATATATCATTTGGATATTATTGATATCGAAACAAGAAAGACATTTGTTTAATCTCCGACTTCATTTGTATCCACATTGTGTCTAGAGCTCATTATATACACTTTTAGGACACATTGAGTCTAACAGTCTGCGACTCTGCGTGACTATAAACTGCTAGTCCAAAGTGACTAAGTCGGAACAAATAAGAGTGATTCTTTCATGATAAAGGATTTCACGATGACTATTTGGAAATCCTATCAGTGTTAACATCACACCAACGCTGAAATTAGGTCACTTAGATAAGGTCTATTGTGCAAATAGGACTCCTATGTGGACCTGGACTCTGTTACTTACAAAATGAATTTTTTTCATTATCCACAAAGTTGAAAGCTTTATTTGTTTTGAAAGGAAAAAGTATAAATTTGAGGGGGAGTGTTATATTTGTTCAGAATAGGGGGAGAGGATTTCATGTTGAGGGGGAGAGAGACAATTTATAAGTTTTCTGAATTGTAATTGACATTGTAATTATTTTTGTATTTTTGCTACTGTAAATTTTACTGCATCTTCGTCTCTGAAGATTTTTCATGATGTTCATATTTCTTATGATCATCATGGGGGTGAGAAAAAATAGTATTTCAGAGACAATTGTTAGAGACAAATGTTGAGTAGTTTGAAGACAATTGCAACAACTGCAGTAGATTTAAAGACGAAAGATGATAAGTTGTTTATAATTGATCAAGGGAGAGAATCAAAAGCTATTCCTGATTCAAGGGGGAGAGTTTGCTCATAAGAAAAGAGAAGATCAAAGAACAAGAGATTTGAAGATCAGAGAGAGACGAAGAAGTACAGAGATCAAAGAGAAGAAAAGAGAAAATGATTGAAGTTCCTGATTTGAACTTTGAATTGAAAAATTACTTTCATCTCTAAGGGGGAGATTGTTGGGAACATATATTAATAGAGTTGAAATCAATTTTATTGTAAAAGTTTAGGGTTTGTTTTGTAAATATACAATACTTGTTATTGTATATAAATACTAGAAGTGGTATTGTTTGTTGGTACGGTTAAGAAGTGATACATGAGCAGATAGATAGTTTGAATTGATTACTGTGCAAGATATCAAGAACTCAAGGTAATATCTCTCATCTCAATATAATCATTTGATATCTTGTGTTGATCATGTTGTTATTAATTGTTTAATTGTGAATTGGATTGCTGATAATGAATTATCATAAGACATTACAAAATAATCATCGCTTACGAAAGAGTGAATGAATCTTTAAATTGAAAACGTTCTGTATTTGCACCAAGTCATCATTGGTTGTTTATGCTTGATTCTTGAATTTTGATCGCTAATAAGTATGATTGCATTCTTTATTGTTTAACAAATGAAGGCAGCAAGTGTTTTTTCTTCTTTGGTCAACCCCACGTACTGAAAATGAATCCATCACAATCGCATATGTACATGAAAATCATTTTATAAAAGTTGATCTGCAGCAGGTCATCCAATGCCGACTGTTTGTGGGTATAACTGACGTTCCATAAAAAGCAAAAAAAATGGGAACATTTTTATAAAGATCGATTACTTGCCTATAATCAATCCCACAATATTGAATGTAATGTGCATGTACCATTGGAGTGATAATTTGTACAAATTTATAATCAATGGGTATTATGTAATTTATTAAATCATTAAATTATCTTTTCTGTTATAGTTGGTCAAACGGTAAAAAGAATAAAAAATACTTTTTAAAAAAAAATCTTGAATGCAAAAAGTAGATAAAATTTAAATAAGTAAATCGTAAGATAAAATAAAGTACAAGGACCATTTATGTAATTTATGTTATATAATTCATTAACAACCATTGATTAATAATGATCAAATGATTAATGTTTATAAATTAAATAATTATTATATATCAAATCAATTGATAATCATTTATAAATATTTAATGATTAATAGTCAAATAAACTACTAATTATATAATGATTAAAGTAATTAGAAGGATAATTACATGGGGTGTGTAATTAGCAAGAGTGGAGGGGTGTGTATAAAATGACCCCTTTTTATCATCCACAACAACAGAAGTTGTGTATATTGTGTAATATATAGTTCATTGTTATGGATCAAAAAAAATCATTTTGTACTAATCACTACCATTTTATTAATAAAAATACACACACAATTTTATATAAGAATTTATTTTGAAAATATAGAGTTTTTAGTTACCTTTTGTAACCTCGTATGAATTTAAAAAAAAATGAAAATTACTTACTTATTTAAAAGATTGAATTATATATATAACAATTACCGACATGCGTAAAAGTTACGCTATGTTAAGCAGGCTGCCAGGCAGCTCAAGCAGGCAGGTAAGCAGTTGTGTTATTTTATTACTTTATATATATTATATAACATTTTTGTTTTCCTTTGATAACTTTTAATACATTGTATTTTATTAAAATTTAAATATATTATTACGATCGCATTATTTTTGCCTACATTCTCATACAAAATTTATTGTTGTCGGAACAATTTTCGTTATGCAGGCAGGCATGCAGCTGTCCAAATAAACAATCTTAAGTAGGCTGCCATGCAGCTCAAACAGGCAGGTAAGCAGCTGCCTTATTTTATTAATTTATATATATTATATAAGATTTTGTTTTTCTATGATAACTTTTGATATATTATATTTTATTAAAATTTTATATTATTACGATCGCATTATTTTTGTCTACATTTGATATAAAACTTATCGTTGTCGGAACCTTTTTCGTTAGGCAGGAAGGCATGCAGCTGGCTAAATATATGATTTTATATATAATATATAATTGTTTTGTTGTTCTATTAAAACGTGTGTTATGTTTTATAAAAATTCAAATATATCGTTATGATCACTTTTCTTTAAACTACATTTTAACATAAAATTGTATTTCGTCTCAAGCTATTTTAAAATGAAAATTTTTATTATTTAGTTGGTTAATCAATCACACTCATTCGTTCACCGAATAGTAATACTAGCTGGCTTGTAGGTACACGACTACTTTTTTTTTATTACTTTGTATATGATATATAACATTTTTGTTTTCCTGTGATAACCTTTGATATATTATATCTTTTTAAAATTTGAATATTCTGATATAAAATTTGTTATCGTCAGAACTATTTTTATTAGGAAGGTAAGTATACAACTAACTAATTATTTTATTTCATACATAATACATTATTGTTTTATTTCTGTGTTATAACGTTTTTCTCAATCTTTGTATGTAGAGGGGGGTGAATATAGTTATTTAAAAACTCAACACATTTTTCTCAATGTTTGTATGTATATATCAACAAATGTTAATTACAAACAAGTTTGAACTGCGGAATGGTTCAAACTGAGATGACAAAACAACAGATAGACAACTAATCTAAGACACACTCAGACCAGTTACAATTAATTCACTCACTAAGATGTACTCACTGATTTTACAAGACAGACAGACAGCTTGAACAAGAACAGCTTGGACACACTCAACTGTTTTATTCTAAGCAGACTTTGCATGCATGAAAACACAATTCTTTGCACATTCTGGATATCTCTCTCTTGTTTATCTCACAATCTTTAGAAGCTTCCTTTTATACTCCCTCAGAGAATATTGGTGAACCTTCCTCATTGGATGCAGAGATAGTGAAGTGTCTTTCTAAAAAGACAAAACTACTTTTCTGTGCATTCTAACAAAACAGCATTTGTCCCTACGTAGCGATATCTTTGTCTTTTCCTTTTTATCTCTGTTGCATTTTGCTTTACCTTAAAGAGGAATGTCAACTTTAATCATTTCCTCTTCTTGTAGAGCCATTTTGATATAAAAAAATGGTCTGTCACCCATTTCAAATATCCACCTTGTCTTCATGTATCAGAACAGCTTGGGCGGTGTAAGCAGCTTCTGATTGTCCACTTTATCTTCGACTTGCGTTCAAGACAATACATGATGACATGGAAACAAATTCCATAAGGTGTATAACCTGTTCACAAAGAACGAAACACTTAGTTTTGGTCCAAACTGCTCAACAGACATGAGCAGCATAGACAGTTTACGTCTAGCCTGTCCAACAGAATAGGACAGTTTGGGCAATCTTCCTAACTTACAACTAATGTAACAGGGTGAGCAGCTTTGACTAATATTGCAAATCACTTATCAGGTTTCAATAAGGCATTAACAAGCCTTAATTTATACCTTTTAAGAGTATCAAACAGGTTTGATTTATAATCTCCCACAGGTTTGATTGAGGACTTTTTGTGCCTAACAATCTCCCCCTATTTGCAATAATCCGTCTAAGTTGATTATTTCAATGATCACTATATATTTTTACAATACATTTGCTGAAATGAAAGTACAACATTGAAGTAAAGTAAAAGATCAGTTTATATATACACTGATATTGATTTAAACAACACATGTTTTTACAGAAGTACAACTGATGTAGTAAGGTAAATTACAACCAATGCAATAAGATAGATTACAACTGATGTAATAAAGTACAACATATGTATAGGAAAAAAATCTCAACAAGTTTGGACTGTTGATGTTGGGAGCAGGTAATGGCAAGTCTGTCCAACCTATGGACAGGTTCCATTCTTCATCTACTCAGCAGTAGATGGACCTTCAAGCTGTTGTTTCTGCTCAAACAGGTGTTGCTAATGCTCCATAATCTCATCAATTTCTTCTACTTCGTGCCTAAGGAACATGAAGTCAGGATGTTGAAGTTCTCCTCTTTCATAGAAGCCTTTGAGCCGTTCCCAGATGATTGCTCTCCATCTTGGGTATTGTTGAAAAGCATTGGAGAGTCTGAAGGCTAGGACCTCCTTGAGAGCAGCCTTATGAAGATCAGGTGCCCTTTGGAAACACATTTTCTTTGATAAGGGGTCCACAAAGAACACCCCTAACTCAGGCTCTTCTATGAATTTGCCTTCCTCAGGCTCAACTCCTTTCGGCAGACTATGATTTAACCCTTTAACCTCAAGAGCATGCATCCCCTATTCAATCATAATGATAAGATCTTCAAGCTCTGTATCCTTTCTCTTCCTCTTGGGCTTAATCTTGGGTTTCACCAATGAGGTACCCTTGATTTGTTCTTAAGGGATCAAGCCCAGGTCTTTCACCTTTTCTATCAGTGTTTTGACATATGCCCTGAAAGCTTTAGCAGTCTCAGATTTTGATCTACTCAGGGCAACAGCCAATTCATCACATTCCCTATACCTCATGCAGGCAATATCAGTAGAGTCATAAGCTTCTAATTCAGGGCCATCAGCACCGTGCCTTGTAATTTGAAGTCTCTATTTCTTACATATTCTTGATATGGGGACAGCTTTGACAATTGTATCCTTGGCGAGTCTTCTGTTTGCAACATCAAAGAATTTCTTTCTTGCCATATTATCAAAGTGGACTTGGGCTTTAGTTGATGAGGATACATGCTTTAATTTGGTCACCAAGACCTGTGCACTCTGTTCCTTCTCTCCCTCTTTACCAACCACTGACTCATTAGTTACCTCTATTAAATTATTTTGAACATCCAAGGAGGGCATTTTGATCTTTCTTGCCTCCTTTTATGCAAGAGCTTTGGCAGCTTTAGCAGAAGCTTCTTCCTTCTTCTGACTTTCAAAAATCTCAAGCTGCTCTTGTTTCCACCTATAATAAGTTTCCAGTGAAATGCCCATATCCTTGGCCTGAGATTTGTCAAATTTTGAGCTGAACAGCTTTGAGATAGTTAGTGTCCACTGAGGCTTTCCTTTTCCCCTTTGCTACCTTAACCGGAGCAGCTTCAGTTTCCTCCTCTTTTTCTTCTTCCTCAGATTGTTCCAAAATCAGGTGTCTCCTTTTGTTAGTCCTGTCCTCAGGAATGGATTCCTCCCCCTTAGATGGTGCAGGGCTTGAAAATCCACCTTGAGTAGGCTCAGCAGTTTCAGAGACTTTGGAAGAGCCTACAATAGTGCCAGTTTGTGAAAGACCTGTTGCTTGCCCTACTGAGGCTGATTTCTCCTTAGAGGGAGATAAAGATTTCTCCCCCTTAGACTTTGGCTTTGAGGTAGATTTCTTCTTCCCCATTGAAGGAGATGGCACAGAGCCTTTAACATCTGTTCTGCCTGAAGGAACAGATCCACCAGGCTGGGTAGCAGCAGGTTTGGGAGCAGGCCTTGAACCAACCAGGCTATGTACTAAGAAAGCAAGATTGTTATTGACCTCTGCTAGCTGGGTAACACAGGTTTGAAGAGAAGAGGAATGAGAGTTTGCAAGGGAGGACAGCTGGGAAATAGCAGCCTATCAGAGTCTGTGAACACCAAACTTTGAAGTTGTGCAAGAGTGAGTTTAAGGGAATCGTGCGTATCATCAAAGTTTGAGGACACAAAATTTGATAGAGATACCACTAAGGTATTTATGGAAGCTAGTGTGGATGGCAAGGTGGTAGAACAGGTTTCATCATGTCCTGACAGTTGTTGAGAAATAGCTGACAGGCTAGACACAGAGTCCTGTTGAAGAGCAAGAACTGAGGACAGGGAGGAGGAGATTTGTTGCATTTGTGCACTGAGTGTAATCAGCTGAAAAGAATGATCAGATTAGGGAGCAGGGGCTGGAACGGAAGACTTGAACGAATCAAGAAAACCTTGAAGCTAAGCAGACACAGAGTCTGAAATGAGAGAGGGAAGGGAAGTCATAGAGGTTTCCAAAGAACCAACTTTGTTGGACAGCAGAGAAAGCTAGTCTTTCAAAGAAAGTTCTTTGGGGGATGGAGGTGTATGGGTAGACTATTTAGATTGGGTTGAAGGAGATGAGTATGATGGTGAGGATTGTGGAGTTTGAAGGTCAGTATGGGATGGTAAGGATACTTTAGAGAGCAATTCCATAGTTTGGGCATAGGTTAAATGGCCTAGCCTGGAAGGATCAAAGGGACCTTCAACAGTGGCTGTAGCTGCATCATGAGGTGAGGCAGTGGGAGTTGGTGACCTTTCAGATGTTACTGGCATTGTAGCACCTTCATCAAGACCATGGGTGGTTCTCTCAGTAGTACCTTGGTTTGCAGGCACCTCTTCATGGGGAGAGGGGATATGCATTACAATATCATCAGTGGTGAAGGCTGATGATGGAATTTGCACTTGGGGTGCAGCCTCACCAGAGGGATGTTCCAATCCCTGAGGTTCATCAGCTTGGGATTGTGGTCCTTCAACAGCTATTTGGTGTTGAATAGATGCGTCATAAGGAGCAGAAGATGGAGGCTGATCTATTGGATGGTCAGCTGGATGGTCTGTTCCATGTCAGAACGGTTGTCAGACCAACTTGACCTTTTTAACTACTAACACACGTAACAACCATTATCCGCGGGTAATTAAGTGAAATAAATACTTAATTTAAGTAACTTAAATGTGAAGAAAGGTAATTAAAAACTGATGATCTAAGTTGTTGTTCAAACCTATGATGAACAAGTTTCATCACACACTAAATACTCTTCAAGTTGTTCATGAAACCTGTGCATGAAACCTGTTCAATAGCTGAACAGGTTACAAGACATTGCCTTGTATGACAGATTAGCAGAGTGAGAAGGTTGAGAGTTTGTACAACAGAACAGTCTAGATTTTAAAACTTATTTTTGTCAAGGCAGTTATATGTCCAACCTGTCCAAATTTTCAAAAACTGACTTACAGAACAAGTGAAACCTATTCTGTCTAAGCTGTTCTGTAAAATTTTAACAGATTTTAACAATTGACTTTTGAACATCAACGACACTTAGTCAAATTTATTTAACATACCCAGCTTGCTTACAAGGTAATTGAACCTGTTTTCATCAAGAGGTTCGGTGAAAATGTCTGCAAGCTGTTCTTCTGTGAAAACAAAACTTACCTCCACATTACCTTTTTGGATGTGATCCCTTATGAAGTGATGTCTGACCTCAATATGCTTTGTTCGAGAGTGGAAAATTGGATTGTTGGAGATAGCTATGGCACTTGTATTGTCACATAGAATAGGAGTTTTCCTATAGACAAGACCATAATCCTCAAGCTGATGTTGCATCCATAGAATCTGCCCACAGCAGCTTCCAGCAGCAATGTACTCAGCTTCAGCAGTAGAAGTAGAAATAGAATTCTGCTTCTTGTTGCACCAACTGATCAACTTACCACCAAGGAGTTGACATCCACCTGTTGTGCTTTTCCTGTGTTGCCTGCAACCTGCAAAATCAGAATCTGAATAACCAATTAGTTCAAGGCTAGAGTCTTTGGGATACCAAAGACCCAAACCTGGTTTACCCTTTAGTTTTCTAAAGATTCTTTTGACAGCAGCTAGATGTGATTCGTTTGGATCAGCTTGAAACCTAGCACACAAACAGGTAGCAAACATGATATCTGGTCTACTAGCAGTTAAATATAGCAAACTCCCAATCATGCCTCTGTAAGCTGTTACTAAGACAGCTTTGCCACAAGCATCAGCATCCAACTTTACATTGGTTGCCATTGGGGTTTTGATGAGAGAACATTGATAAGATTTGAGATTTTTAAGAAGATCTAATGTATACTTACTTTAATTTATGAAAATTCCATTTGACGTTTGTTTAACCTGTAATCCTAGAAAGAAAGTAAGTTCACCCATCATGCTCATTTCATATTTAGATTTCATGAGCAGTGAAAAATTCGTGCATAACTGTTCATTAGTAGAACCAAATATTATGTCATCCACATAAATTTGAACAAGCATAATATCAGTTTTCACCTTCTTTATGAACAATGTGGTATCCACTTTACCTCTGGAATGACCATTGCTCATAAGAAAATCAGTAAGAGTGTCATACCAGGCTCTAGGAGCTTGTTTCAGACCATAGAGAGCTTTGACCAACTTATAGACAAAACTTGGATGTTGTTCACTTTCAAAACCTGGAGGCTGCTTGACATATACCTCTTCTTGCAGCTTACCATTCAAAAATGCACTCTTGACATCCATTTGAAATACCTTCATGCTCTTGTGGGCAGCATAGGCTAGAAACTGACGAATTGCTTCTAACCTGGCCACTGGAGCAAATGTTTCACCATAATCTATGTCTTGTTCTTGCCTACAGCCTTGAGCAATCAGTCTTGCCTTATTTCTAATAACATCACCTTGTTCATCCATTTTATTTCTGAACACCCACTTGGTGTCAATTATTATTTTACCTTTTGGAATAGGGACCAGCTTCCATACTTTGTTTCTCTCAAACTGATTGACCTCCTCTTGCATGGCAGTGATCCAAATGGCATCTTTAAGTGCATCATCTATTTTCTTTGGCTCCATCAGGGACACAAAGCTAGAAAACATACAAAAGTTTCCTAAGCTGTCTCATCTTGTTTGCACCCCTTTCTTGATGTCACCAATTATTTGATCATTGGGGTGACACCTGATCCACTTAGTATCATGTTTTAATGAAGATTCTCGTGTATCAGTTCCATTCTCATTAGGTCTTGCAAAACAGCTTTCAAGATTCTCAGACACACTGATGTCTTGAGCATGTTCACCCATTGAGAATGAATCATTATTGTTGAACACATCAGCAGAGGATTCAGGAAAATCTGCATTGATTGGTTTTGGACAACGTGCATTAACTATATCAGTACACTTATTCACACAGGGTGTACTAACATAATCATCATCATGTCCATTATGGTTAACAGGTTCCACCCTGGATGATGTGGAAGCTTTTGAGTCCTTTTCCTCAGCATTGGAATGCATAAGATCATCAAAGCTGAACTCTCCTGAAACTGATTCAGGAACAGCTTTGGTAGAAGCATTCTTAGACTCTTAAAATGTGACATTGATAGATTCATCTATCACATTTCTTTTGTAGTTGTATACTCTGTAGGCTTTAGAAACAGCTGAGTATTCAACAAACACACCTTCATCAGCTTTGGGTTCAAATTTTGGCCAGCTGGTCCCTTTGATTTAGGATGAAACAGGGACATCCAAACACATGGAAATAGCTTATATTTGGCTTTCTCCCTTTAAGTAATTCATAAGGAGTCTTATTGAACCTTTTCACCACTAAAGATCTGTTTTGAGTGAAGCAGGCAGTGTTGACAGCTTCAGCCCAAAATGATTAAGGCAAACCTGATGCACACAGCATGGTTCTAGCAGCTTCAATGAGGGTTCTATTCCTCCTTTCAGCAACTCCATTTTGTTGTGGAGTCCTTACAGCTGAAAAGTTTTGAGAGATCCCTCTTTCTTCACAGAAGTCCTCAAGAGTATTGTTTTTGAATTCAGTACCATGATCACTTCTACGCTTCTTGACTTGGGCAGAGTTTAGAACTTCCATCTTCTTGATAAACCCAATAATTTCTCTGGCAGCCTCTCCTTTAGTTTTTAGGAAGATCACCCATTTAAACCTAGAGCACTCATCAACCATTACTAGAGTGTATCTTCTACCTCCTAGACTTGGGACACTGACAAGTCCAAACAAGTCCATAAGGATTACGAAGAGAGGAGTATCTATAGAAAAATTATGCTTGGATTTAAAAGATGTTTTTCTCTGCTTAAAGCTGTGCAGAGTTTATCCTTAAAAAGGTTATAGAAGGCAAACCTGTTACCAACTCTTTCTTACATAGTTTGTTGATATTCTTGAAGTTCAAGTGTGATAGCCTTTTGTGCTATAACTAGTTGAGGTCTGCATTGCTCCTTGAGATGAAACAGGTTTCAGTTTTTGGGTCAGCAGATTTCATGTCCATAACGTATAGACCTTTCTTACTTTGTGCACACAGCACAACTTTACCTTGGGGATCCAGTATGTACCCCAGGTGCTCATCAAAATTAACCTTGTAGCCAGCATCACAGAGTTGGCTAACATTAACAAGGTTATGTTTTAGCCCAGACACATAGGCTACTCATTTGAATATTGCAGCACCAGCTTGAAGGGTTCCATATCCTTCTGTGGGTCCCTGAACATTGTCACTAAAGGTGACCTTTAGACCTAATTCAGGCCTGAGATCACTCAGCCTACCTTTGCAACCTGTCATGTGGCCTGAGCAGCCGCTGTCCAAGTATCAAACCTGGCTTGGTTGTTTAACCTGCAGAGTGTCATGGGAAAATATTAGTTTTTAGGGGAACTCATCATAAGGATGAGTTCTCCTTCTCCATCAACATTTGTTGATGGACACTAAAATCTACACGAATATTCCCAATTTGGATTGTATCAACTTGGATACTCTCCTCAATGACCATGTTACTTCCAACACTGCTGGTTTTTGCAATGTTGGAGCTAGCAGTGTTAGCAGGCCTTATGTCCTCAGTTTCAGGACAGTCTTTGGCCATATGAGTGTTCTTTCCACATTTGGAACATTTTCTCTTTTTAGACTTTTTGGAAGAAGCATTCCCGGAAACACATTCTGGTCTATCTTTGTTGGTTTTCTCAACTGGTTTTGACAACGTCTCACTTGTTTAGAGGAACCAACAGTTTGGGTGGAAGGTACAACTAATCAGCTTTGCCTGTGTCCTCTTTCCTCTTTTTAGGAGGGTAGAGATCAAACACAAGTAGTTTGATTGTCTTTTGTCCTTCCACAGGTTTGGGAAACTTATTCTCAGCTTTCTCAGGTTGAGCAATGGCTTTGCCTTTGCCTTTACTGAGATGTGATGATTGTTGCCTATCAACATAATCATTACTTCTTGTTTTAACAAAAGTTCCTTCATTTATAACCAACTTTCCACTATGATTTAAAAACTTATTTGAAATCACAACAGTTTTGCTTCCAACATGAGACTTACCCATGTTGAAAGCAGGTTGTTTTCCTTTTGAAAACTTTTTCTCAGAATGTTCAGCATCAAAGGGGTTAACAGGTTTCTTCCCATCAGCTTTAGATCCAGAACCTGTATGGTTAATAGGTTTGGTGCCCAAGGTTGTAGTTTTAACTTGTTTTTGCTTCTTTTGTCTATGTGAACTGGCTAGACACTTAGCAGGCTGATTTGATGGAGAACACATTCCATCATCAGTCTTTGTAGCTCCTTCACATAAACGGTCAGTGTTTTGAGGCCTGACAAACCTGTTTGTTGTGACTAGCTTTCCATTTACTTTTTGGATAAAAGTACTTGGAAGCTCACCAAGAGTGGATAAGTCTTTTTCCAGATTATTGATCTCAACAATAGAAGTTGTTGTATCAAGATCTCCTCCAAGATAGGCTTGGATTTGAGCAGGCATCTGTTGATTTATACAATGGCTGACTCTCTTAGTTGAATGGCACCAAGAGTCAACAATCTTTTGAAGCTTGGCATGCTTTGAATCAGTTTCTCTCTTTTCTTCTAATAAAATGACATTGATGTGTTTTACTTCATCAAGTTCAGTTTTCAACTTATGAAAACTGCTCAGTTCATTAGTTTTTGTTTCAAGATCAGATTTTTGCTTAGAGATTTCAGACTTCAAAGCATCATACTTCTCAACAGCAGCTTTTAAATCAACAAGTAAATAATCAAACATTTTGACTTTTTCTTCAGAACTGTAATCCTTAAAGTTTTTGTACCTTATACATCATAGTTGGATTCCAGTTCTTCAAAGTGCTGAGAGCTTCAGCTTCACCCAGGTCCTGTTTGAAGTTGCTTGTTGAGAGGACATCAGTGTTGGCCATCAGACAGTTGTTGTCCTCTTCATCAGATGATGAATCAGATTCCTCCCAGTCACAAGTTTCAGCCATAAGCCCCTTTTTCTTGTTGGAAGCCACTGAGTCTTCCAACTTTTTCAGCTTAGCCATGGTCATTAGGTACTTAACCCTGTAGCCATCGTCTTTGTTTGTCTTGTATGGTTTGGAGAAAGAGCCAACAGCTTTAGACACACAGTCAGCAGCTATATGGCCTGTTTTGCCACATTTAAAGCACTTAGTCTTAGTTTTGTCAAATGCCTTCTTCTTGATGGCTCCTGATTTCTTTTGCAGGATCTTACCACCAAACCTCTTTTTATTGAATTTTCTGATAAGCATAACAATCATTTGCTCATCATCAAACTCAGTAAGATCTTCACAGTCCACTTCCTCAGACATTTCCTCCATTTCATCATCAGCCTGTTGATCAGCTTGTGTGAACACATCACACACCTGACCAACAAGTTGTCTCACGTTGGCTACTAAGGCAGCACCTCTTTTGGACATCTCTAAGGCATTTCTTTTCTGTTGCCTTGATTGTTCATCATTTAGCAAGGATCCATAAAGATTTACAAGATCCATGCCTCTGATGGTGCCTGAGTTTCTTAGGATAGTAGAGAAGTAATTCCATTCCTCGGGCAGTATGTCCAAAAATTTGTTCTCCAGAGTTAAACTGTCTTTGGTGATCTCAACAGCTTTGAGGTCATTGATCAAAGCAGTGAACCTGGTATAGGTTTCAGTGAGAGTCTCCTTTGGCTTTGCAAAGAATAGTTCATATTGTCTAACAAGATTATTGAATTTGTTATCTAATGTGATAGTGGGGCCATCATAGACAGTACACAGAGTATCCTACATTTCCTTTGCAGTTTTCATCTTCTCAACCTGTTTGAACACATCATCAGGTAGAGAGATGACAAGGTTGTTCATGGCCTTTGCATCAAGGGCAACCAGACATTTGTTTTCATCAGACCATTGAGCTTTTGCTTTTGCAATGGTCCTGATTTCAGGAATAGCTCATTCAGCAGCGAGAGTTATAGTAGTGACAGAAGTTGGCACATAGGGACCTTCCATCACTATCTGGTAGTTGTACATCCAGATTCTCTAAATAGAGCATCATTCTGCATTTCTAGACAGAGAAGTTCTGATGATTCAACTTGGGAAGTTTTGCCATTGACCCATTGTCATAGTAAGAAGAGGAACTGGCAGCACTGTTGTCCATGGTGGGAAATAGGGAGTAGTGAGAGATCTAGAGTTAACACACACTCTAAACTGCTCTGATACCAGTTGTAAGTCCCAAAAGGTTTCCCTAGTATGCTGTTGTAAGCTATAGAGGGGGGTGAATACAGTTATTTAAAAACTCAACACACTTTTCTCAATGTTTGTATGTATATATCAACAAATGTTAATTACAAACAAGTTTGAACTGCGGAATGGTTCAAACTGAGATGACAGAACAACAGATAGACAACTAATCTAAGACACACTCAGACCAGTTACAATGAATTCACTCACTAAGATGTACTCACTGATTTTACAAGACAGACAGACGGCTTGAACAAGAACAGCTTGGACACACTCAACTGTTTTATTCTAAGCAGACTTTGCATGCATGAAAACACAATTCTTTGCATGTTCTGGATATCTCTCTCTTGGTTATCTCACATTTCTTAGAAGCTTCCTTTTATACTCTCTCAGATAATATTGGTGAACCTTCATCATTGGATGCAGAGATAGTGGAGTGCCTTTCCAAAAAGACAAAACTGTTTTTCTGTGCATTCTGACAAAACAGCATTTAACCCTATGTAGCAGAATCTTTGTCTTTTCCTTTTTGTCTCTGTTACATTTTGCTTTACCTTAAAGAGGAATGTCAACTTTAATCCTTTTATCTTCTTGTAGAGCCATTTTGATATAAGAAATGGTCTGTCACCCATTTCAAATATCCACTTTGTCTTCATGTATCAGAACAGCTTGGGCAGTGCAAGCAGCTTTTGATTTTCCACTTTATCTTCGACTTGCAAACTGATCTTTTTGTCCAAGACAATACATGATGACATGGATACAAATTCCATAAGGTGTATCACCTGTCCACAAAGAACAGAACACTTAGTTTTGGTACAAGCTGCTCAACATACATGAGCAGCATAGACAGTTTATGTCCAGCTTGTCCAACAGAATAGGACAGTTTAGGCAATCTGCCTAAGTTACAACTAATGTAACAGGGAGAGCAGCTTTGACTAATATTGCAAATCACTTATCAGGTAATAAGGAATTAACAGGCAATAAATTATACCTTTTAAGAGTATCAAACAGGTTTGATTTATAATCTCCCCCTATGATATAGAACATGTTTGATTGAGGGCTTTTTGTGCCTAACACATTATGATCGCCTTCTTCTTTTCTACATTCTAACATAAAATTATTTTTCGTCTCAACCATTTTTAGAATGACAATTTTTTATTATTTAGTTGGTTGACCAATCACATTCTTTCCATTTATAAACTTATATTGAAAACATAAAATGATCCTCAATTAAGATTCACGATCGGTAGCTAATGTTATTTTATTATTTTAAAGTAATATATTTATGAAAATACAATTTATTATCCCGCTGCAACGCGCGGGTTACACATCCCTAGTTGTATTAAAAAACGATCACATGCGGAAGCCCATGACCCGACTAAATAAGTTACTCAGAGGATCCATCTACAAATCCCATAACCCTAAAAAACCCTAAGGTGCCATTTGAATTCCATGAATTTAAAATCATGGATTTTAATATGATAGGATTTTGAAATCTTTAAGGGGATAGATGGATTATAAAATGTGGAGAAGTGGGGAATATGAAATCTAAAATGAGCTAAATCATTTCTCTTAATTTTTTTTTATCAAAACATAACAATGAAGTATTTCTAAATCCAAAACCTAAATGAGTTGCGTAAATCCTTCAAACCAAACGGCACCTAAATGATGCCCCTTATTTTTTAGCCGCCAAGTATTGTTGTAGTCTCATGTCTCCCCTAAATTGCCATCGTTGATGTCTACTGTAGGAGATAACGCACAACCATGGAGATAAGAATGAACTTCATGTACAACCAATTCATGCACCAAAGTACATACATGAATGCATAAATGAACACACATACAAGAACCAGGAATACAGAATGTATCACAGGAATCTTTCTTATTTTATTGATCACCAATGCCACTTCTATTGATCATACAATCACCACCACCTCAAGGATGATGGTGCTGCACCACCAGCCTCACAGCTGGTGGTTGCCACCTCTCTGATCACAGCCTCTCTTCTCTCCCTCTCTGTATCTATATGATGTGTTCTCTCTGATCTGATCTTGTGTTTTATATATATATATATATATATATATATATATATATATATATATATATATATATATATATATATATATATATATATATATATATATATATATATATATATATATATATGACTAACGTAACAGCAACACAACTAATATGTAACTAATCTAACTAACCTCTCTTAGTTACACAAAGCCCCCTCTTAGTTTACACAATACACTAACACACCTCACAATCTCCACCTTTAGTGAATTGTATTGCACTAAACTTTTGGCTTTGAATCTGCTTCAATATTCAGGTATCTTCCTGCTTCACTTCTTGAGTCTGAATCTGACCATGACATTCACAACAGCTTCTTCTTCCTCTTTGATATCACCTCTGCAGAGAACTATCTCGTCTGCCTCCAAATTGGCATCCACACCTGAAGCTTTAACGTCCACATACAGCAGCTACACAGCATCACTTGCACTATTACTTTTAGACCCCATCAAACTAACGAAATCAACTTGGAACCACATCAATGCTGCTACTATCCTCTGCATATCCAAGTGTTTCCTTTTATCTTCCCTTTTGACACTCCACATGTGACTCCCTCTGGTTACTCCTTAGCTGCCTCCCCATCAAGACTCCTCCTTGGAATTCTTCAACTCCTTCACCAGCTCAGATTCCTGTCAAATGATCAACTCTACACCTCCTTATGCTTCTCACTTCACAGACATTGAATCCATCCCATCAGGTTCCTCATTTTGCATTAGCTTCGGTCCAAACATTGTGCCCACGACTGTAGTATTCTTCAGCATAACAAAGGACTCTTAAAGCACATTAAACTCCACCTTAAACATGAGCTTTAGATATATCAGAAAACATCAGCAACTTCTTTGAGAGAATCACAGAGGACTTTGAAAACACATTGGTACTTCATGACAGATTTCATCACAATCTGTCCCCCTTTAACAGATTCCATATGTCTTGCCCTGCTTAACTTTATTCCACATAATGCTTCACAATGTTAGTCTTCAGATGTAAGACTAACTCCCTTAGCATTTTACTTATCAAGCTACTGCAACTGCATAAATGAGGTACCACAGATTCAACAATCTGTCACCACTAACCTCATTAAAGTTCACCAATCTGTCCTAATATTGACAGATTACTACCATGTTTCCCACTCAAACATTCACATACTTTGGTCGATTTATGGTTATCATTAGCTTGTATCCAATTTTGCATTCAAGGGCCTCAAAGCTCCACCTTGATTACCAAGCTAATATCCATGTCAACCAAGCTATTAAGCTTCATACTTTGGACCCAATCTGTCCAAGTGACACATAATCAGACCACACACTTGTCTGACCCATGCCTTTTGCATCATGAAGAATTTTCCATAGGACTCAGCTGCTAGATCACCACAATACAGCCCTGTCCACTGCTGCTCTCCTTAACAGTCCACTTAAACTTCATGAACCTACACTCCCATGGGGTGTCACTCCTCAAACTTCTAGTGAGATATCACAAAACCAACCAATTCCATTTGAATGAGCCCACTTAGATCCCTTAGCTGCTGGACCTGATAGCCATGCTCCAATTCAATTTGGTTAACTCATGTTACTACCACAGATCTGTTCTACTTCGGCCCTTCATCCACACAATTAAGCTGAACAATTTTCCACAATCTAGCCAAATCTGATCTGTAATACCAGTAACATTTTTCTACTTTTACAAACCACTAAGCTTCACAAAATGCTTAGGCTTCCTGACCAACACATATGTTTATTGGGTCTAACATTTTAAAACCTCTGATCATGGATTTTGGATGCTGACTTTAAACTCCACACCTGCTTAACAACCCAACTGGGAGCCTTTCATCATATTGAACTAGACTTGGACCCAACCTTGCCACTGCCTGCTACAATCCACCTGTCCAATTCACCCTGCTCACACCAGGTGTTCTATAATGTCTACTTGAGGTTCCCATTTCACTTCTGCTGATGCAAGTGTTCTGCTGGAACAATTTAGTTATTGTCACTTTGGGTTTATTGCCTTGGTCTGAAGCATCACCTTAACCCAAAGACTCCACTAAACAATGGCACTTCTCGGACATGAACTAGCCATATATTAGTAATCTTTATATGGGATTAAACCCACTCGAATCACCATCCATCCCTGAGCATTCTTGAGTCCTCAATCAAGTGATTGAGATCTCGCACACTCATCAGGAAAGATTCGAGGCTACTCACATTTCAACAACATTACCACATCTGTACACACACTCAAAATTTGTGCTTCTTGAATGGGATTAACATTTCACCTCAAGGACATGGTCTGCAATCTTAACATTTCACCTGTGGAATTGATGAATCTGTCACAATAAGGTGTATTACTCCACCTTGGTTCTGACTTCCAGGTTTATGCATCTTGATTCAGGATTCAACTACAATTCTTCTTAAATCCTCAAAATCCATATCAGGCATCTTTGTGTTTTCACAGCACTACACAAAGATCCAACATTCAAACTAATTGATCTAGACATCATTCGACCATACCTTAACAATAGTGACCCCTTTGCCTTCTGCCCAACTAATTGATATCAACAAATCAGTTCAAGAACTAGGCCAGCACTGCTGCGATCACTTCTGCCCACATGGGCACTGCAGCAACTTCAAACACAAACACGTTTGCGTGTTCTTTGGGCCTTTCTTGGGCACTTCGACAGCAGACATAAACCCACAACAGTGGTAACATAGCAGATCACAAACAGGTACAATTAGTCTCACACCTAAAGAGACTCTTTCGAAATTAAAACCAGAAACAACTCACCTGACCAAATATCGTTGCTCCTAGACTTTGGGACTCAGACCATCTTTAATTGAACTCCTCAACTCCAAACGGTGACTTCAATCACAAATCTTGTCAAGGGCTTAAAAAACAACCTCCAAGATTGGTTAGCAACACTAGACTCCAACTCGAATTGCCAAATAAAGCCCTTGAACAAAGAATGGACTGATTCTACACTCTACTTCGGTCACCATTGTGGGAGAATTGAATTCTCAAAAGAATTCCATCGATCTCCTCCTCTATGATCACCAACAGGCATCAAGAACATCTTCTTGTCCAATCCCTTTCTTTATGTAATCTGTCTCCAAGCAACAACTGTGGAATAGACGAATCTGCTCGATTTAATTTAAGGCATGCTGTCTTACATGTATTCATAGATTGCATCGGGTCACTTCCTGATGAGGCTTTACGAGAAGGAGAATTAGAGGGGTATCACTTCGATCAGCCACTTTGATCGTTGATCCACTGTTCGCTTTAATTGGGCACCATCTCTCCATCCAATCAATCACTCTCTTCAGATTGATTCAAACGAAATATCGAACAGGTTGCAGGCATCTCCTGCTGCTATCTTCTTGGGCTGATCGACGTCCGATACGTCTTTCGTATCGACTCACTTTGGTGGCTTCACTATCATTGATCTCCTGGAGTCTCTTCTTGATTCTTTTCCTCTCTGATCATGGCTCCACTTGCGCACTGTTCAGCCCTCGAACCAGGTTACAGAGAAAACTAAACAGAGCATCCATTGGTTGTCGTTTCCCCCAACCTGTCTCTGATACCACTTGTAGGAGATAACGCACAACCATGGAGATAAGAATGAACTTCATGTACAACCAATTCATGCACCAAAGTACATACATGAATGCATAAATGAACACACATACAAGAACCAGGAATACAGAATGTATCACAGGAATCTTTCTTATTTTATTGATCACCAATGCCACTTCTATTGATCATACAATCACCACCACCTCAAGGATGATGGTGCTGCACCACCAGCCTCACAGCTGGTGGTTGCCACCTCTCTGATCACAGCCTCTCTTCTCTCCCTCTCTGTATCTATATGATGTGTTCTCTCTGATCTGATCTTGTGTTATATATATATATATATATATATATATATATATATATATATATATATATATATATATATATATGACTAACGTAACAGCAACACAACTAATATGTAACTAATCTAACTAACCTCTCTTAGTTACACAAAGCCCCCTCTTAGTTTACACAATACACTAACACACCTCACAATCTCCACCTTTAGTGAATTGTATTGCACTAAACTTTTGGCTTTGAATCTGCTTCAATGTTCAGGTATCTTCCTGCTTCACTTCTTGAGTCTGAATCTGACCATGACATTCACAACAGCTTCTTCTTCCTCTTTGATATCACCTCTGCAGAGAACTATCTCGTCTGCCTCCAAATTGACATCCACGCCTGAAGCTTTAACGTCCACATACAGCAGCTACACAGCATCACTTGCACTATTACTTTTAGACCCCATCAAACTAACGAAATCAACTTGGAACCACATCAATGCTGCTACTATCCTCTGCATATTCAAGTGTTTCCTTTTATCTTCCCTTTTGACACTCCACATCTACCTCGGATGGATTGCATCTCGCCCGCCAAGGATGACAACCGATGTTTCTACCTTTCAACCATAGTCATGGTGGTCGGCGGTTCCGTCTTCTAGCAGACTCAGTTGGTGGCTACTCTGACTCTCCGCCTGCTAGTACTTGAAGCCCCTTCAGCGGAGCTTGCCGGTGTACACCTACGGACGTTTCCGTTGATGGCTTCTCTACTCTATCCTCATCATACCGTATGCAGACCTCTACATTCTCATCAAATGACCTTACAACTAGCGTTCCTTCACCAGCTGCACATGGTCACCAACGACATCCCCTTTTATGAACATCGATGCCATAATTTTCAAACTTATATTGTTTTTTGTTCTCAAATTTCATATTTCTCCAATTGCTACTGCCATGCAATAGATCTATAATATGTGTCAAGTTTGAGGTCTTCATAAATCTGTCTTTATAGCATATATGCACTTCTATGATTTAGATCTATATGATAAATTTTGAAATGGATGACTTACAAAAGCCGATGATGGCAATGGTAGTAATGCTGACATTTTGTTGCTAATTTTCTAGACTTCTTTTGGTACAAAAGTTTCATGATTTGTGATTAAATCATCGATTTACTTTTATGATGGCATTTAAATGTGTTAAACATATCATTGATTTTATGTTGTTATATGTTCCCCAATATGTAAATTTAGCATCTACTTTTTGTTATTTAATCTTGTTGACCTTTTTTTGAATTTTTAGATATGTTCTCAGCTAATATTTTGGTTAGTATTTGTATTTGGCTATTTCCTAAACCAGATTGTTTGGATAATTTAGAATAGGAAATGATGAACCTGGATTGGATGTCATCTTAATTATCTGCCGAGTATATTAGAAACGTCAGTACGTGATAACTGAAATATTGAAAATGGTAGAAATGGTGAAGGAAACGAATGCTTGAAGAAATTATTGGTTGAAAGGAATGATAAATGAATGTGTACAGATCAAGTGCTACATGTGTCGTTTCTGAAGCTTTATAAGAACTGACTAAAGATGAAAACTATAACGGTGGTTGATTTACCATCTTATTGATTGTGGGCTACAATTGCTTCTAAAAATGTGTAGATACTGGGGTGGTTTGATTTTTATAATGTCTTTTTTGTCCCTTATCAAGCGTATGGCTTATGGTTTTAAAAACAGTTAGTAGGGATAATTTTGGAATTACATGTTAAAAGCAGTTTTGTAAATTGAACTGTTGGAGTACTTTGACCAATATGACCTTTTTCTTTTGTTGTAAATAGTAGGAGGTAATGGATATAGATGTAATTTAATGTTATAAAGAGGAAGTTATGATGCTTTACATGGATGTACACTATGCATTAAACAAATACTTGAAGCAGTTTTATTTGTGCATAAATGGTTGTACGATATGCAAAGTCAGAAGTAAACCAGTTAACACGGTCCAGATTGATTCTTGCAAGATCGAACGGCTAATATCAAAGGAGATGATTACATTCTCTCTCCTTTGTGGGTAATATATAGGGGGAATTATTGCTTAGTAATCATGAATCTAACAACTTTACTAATTTGGAGCTTCAATTGCAAGAATTTGTGATGAAAGAGATGTTGAGTTGAGTTCCCATGAGTTTTGTTTTACCAATTTAGGGTAACAAACTTCTATTGGCAACATAAGACTGTCTTATGGAACTTTGAAAAATGACACCTATGTCCTTGAACTAAGGTTTAGAAATGATACAACTTTCAGAATTTTGACAAGTCAAGCCCTTGCACTATTTAAGTGTAGAATTTGCATTAAGGAAGACAAACTTTATAATGAAGTCAAATTCAACGAAATTTACGAACATGTTAGAGATCCTTAGATACATTATTTCTTTCGCTTTGGCCCGTTAAAATCTTAATGTTAGACTT
The DNA here is from genome assembly GCA_020465985.1 of Centrapalus pauciflorus. Taxonomy (NCBI): domain Eukaryota; kingdom Viridiplantae; phylum Streptophyta; class Magnoliopsida; order Asterales; family Asteraceae; genus Centrapalus; species Centrapalus pauciflorus. Next base: position 184,145 of record JAANYP010004144.1, read on the forward strand.
TAGACTTTTTAAAAGTCAAACTTCAATGTATTTGCTTAAATTTACCATTAATAAACGGTCAAATTACAAAAGTTGATGCTTAAAATTACTTATTATTCCTAAGTTAAGCATGAGGGTGTCACACTATGGTTCCATCCGACATAAGAATGGTTGAAAATATTATATGTGTACAAACTCATATGTAGTAATCATATGGCATGAAAAAAAAAAAAACATGTTTTCACATTTTTGCGTTTTCGTCCCTCAATGTTATTTTTTCCACAAAAGTTCTCAAGTTACTTTTTTCTTTCTAGTTTAGTGAAATTTGGCTATTAGAACCCGATTTGCAATTTTTTTTAAAAAAAAAACTTGTTTACTAATTATAGTCCTACTCTAATAGTCAAATTTCACTAAATTAGAAAACAAAATAATTTGTGGAATTTTCTGGGAAAAAAAAATAATATTGAGAGACGAAAACGCAAAAACGAGAAAACATATTGATTTTTTCCGTAATAAACCCTAACTATATTGAGAAAACATTTCTATTTTCTATCGTCCATAACAATAAAACATGACCGGTCAACGGTTTTCCACTCTCCAATGATGGTGATTCATGATGGGCATGATACAAACTCTTGCAACACTAGAGTCTAGTCTATTTAGCCATGAGGTGGGCTATGACAAAAGCAATTGGGATATAAGCATACATAATGTGTCCCAATCCACATTCATCGTCAGAAGATGAAGATTATGAAATATCCTATTGCAATGCTCCATGGAACATCCCATGTGATAATGATAGACCCCATTATGAGATGTATCAAGATGACCCACCACACTCGGGTTCTTGTTGGAAGTGACGTAACCCGCTTCCATCGTATATTGAATAAATGTATCGTCATATGTGACAGCTTTATATTTATCATCTATAAAAGATAAGATTTCATCTTATTTAATATTGTGTCTTGCGTGATTTTTATAATTGTTTTAGATTTCTCTCATTCGATGTAATTTGTAGTAGATTATCTATGTTCGTCTATAAAAGGAAGCTTCCATAGGTTTTTCGTAACGAGTTGGAAAAAATAAAACTTATGTGTTTGCTTATCTCTTCTCTGTCTCTCCTTTTCTTTTTATAATGTCCATCTCAGATCATCATTCTATCTTTGTCTACCCTTCTACATCTTGATGCATAATAACCAACTAAAATCTAATAAAACTCTAATTTTCTATAATTATTAAAAACCTTTATAAATATTTTGTAGTTAAATGAATCTAACAAATGTAATAAATAACCAACTAAAATCTATAAATTCTAAGGTTCTATGATTATTCTAAATATCTTTATAAATATTTTTTAAAATTTAACTCATGTAAATACAAACCTAGTATACTAACATCGGATAATAATAAACTCACATACCTCAACCCAAATTATGTTCATTTCACCCAAAATATATGCTATCAAAAAAAATGAGATCAAAACATAAATTATCATAGATTACGTTTTATTTTTATATGTTTTATTTTTATGTAAATTTTAAAATGTGGTTGTAAATGGGTTGAATAATAGCTGGACTATATTAATAACGTTGCTTTGAGTATGTATGAATTGCTTAATTTGTAGAATATTCGTCTATAATTACAGACCGTTGTATACAACATTGGTTCTATCTTTTTTATACAAAATAGCATGTAAAATTGTAAATAATCCATAGGGTAAATTACAATTTTCGTCCCTGTGGTTATAAACAAATTATGGTTATCGTCCTTTTAATGATTGAATTACGATTACAGTACTTATAGTTGGCAATTTATTATGACTTTGGTCCCTTTGTCCAATATTTTTTTTTAAATGACGATTTTGCCCTTTTACTTTTATTTCAGTTTTGGTCATTGATCAAATTATTTCTTTTATTTCATTTTATTAATAGATTTTTATTCTTTTACTATTTATTTAATATATTTTCTATTTTTTTTTATTATATTGTCTAGTTATTACTATTAAAATTCAATTGAAATAAAAGGTTATTCAATATGTTTTATTTATTTATTTATTTAATATTATTATTAATAGTATTAATATTATTATTTTGTTATGATTTAAGTATTTACATGACTAAGTAGTAATCAATGAAAATAACTTGTATATGACTTAATTTAATATGTTGTATTTTTGTTAATTGTTGTTATAAATACTATTATTATCGTGCATACATATTGATTTTAGATATACGTTGAACTATTTATATATTTATTTTTCTAAATGTATATTACTTTTCATTTATAAAAATTGAAACTATTTATGCATTTAACTTATATATCTATTGTCTTTATTATATGTTACATTCATATAAATACTTATATATTTAATAATTTTTTATTCAAATTAATTTAATTATTTTGTTTTTATCTTAACCAAATATATAATTTAACGTGTTTTCTATTCTAATTTAGTTATACCATAAAATTAATGGTTAGATAAACCTTATACATATAACTTAAGGAAACTCATAATTGTTGTAATTATAACTTAATGAAATATATAATTATTTCATAAAGTTAAAAAATTAAATTAATTTATACATATAAATATGTAAAGTTTACATATTTTGTTGATTTTAAACTATATTTTTTTTTAACAAATAGTAAATATATTAAATAAATAGTAAAAAATAAAAAAGCTATTAATAAATTAAATAAAAAGAAATAACTTGATCAAGGACCAAAACTGAAATAATAATGAAAGGGCAAAATCGTCATTTTAAAAAAAATATTGGACAAAGGGACCAAAGGCATAATAAATTGTCAACTATAAGTACTGTAATCGTAAATTAATCATTAGAAGGATGATAACCATAATTTGTGTATAACCACAGGGACGAAAATTGTAATTTACCCTAATCCATATCTATCTATACTATTAAAAGAGTAACTATACTCATTTCTGGTGAAGCCACGTGTCGTCACCATGAATCGACACGTGGCTTTCATAGATTTTAAAAATAATAAAGAAATTTAAATCAAATCTATCCAAATTTAATATAATCCACTTTTAAATTCAAATCAAACAATATCTAATGCTCAACTAACTTATTAATTAAATCTATCCAAATCTAATATAATCCACTTTTATATTCAAATCAAATCAAATCAAACAAAATCTAATAATCTACTAACTTATTAATTATAAGATAATATAATAAAAGTTTGAAAAAATATATAAGACAATAATTACCCTTCATATATATTTAGAAATATACAAAATCAATAGGTTATAATAAATAATAATATCATATTATATACTTTTGTTTAAAAAATAATATTTATATCTTTATCTTTTTATTTATTATATTTTTTATATATTAACAATATCCGCGTAATACGCGGGTAATAAACTAGTGTATACTATACAAGAAACAGAATTACAAAGAAAAGAATTCGTATTTCAATAAAAGAATTTTTAACCTTTTTTTCATAAAACTATGAAGAAATCAAAAGGAAATATTAAGCGTGCATTCTAATTCGTTTGATATATTACAAAACAACAAAAGTTCATTAAATCCGTGTACCATACTGCTATCCAAACGAAGATAAATTATCTACCGACCCTATTCCTTCTCTGTGTTGGGCTATATTACGCTATCGATAATCGATATGCTGTCAACCATGCACGATGACATAAAACGAGATAGATTTTAATTCTTTTAGATTAGCCCCTTGTGTGTTTTGGTAACTTATCAACTACTAATTTATGATTGTATTTGGCCAAACCTTCATTACAAGTATTCAACTCATGTGTAAATATATATATTTTATCCACCATTGTGCAAAATTTACATTATTTTCTTCTTCTTTTTTTTAATCAAACTCCAGTGTTGTTGATGTTTTCCAGTGAAATAACAGCACCTGATCTTGAACCGTCCTCATACGGTACCTGAGTATGCGATCTGAATATATATAACACCCAGAAGTGGAGGCATACAAGGTAAACAAAAGACCATATCCTTGCCACTGGATTTCGTCGGAGGAATGTTGCACCTGTTAAAAAAATAGAGTCCAATTGACGAACCAGTGAACCAATATGATTCTTCCCCATTTGCAGCCTGTCTTGAAAAAGCGGCTTTAGCTCCCACATCGGCCCCGACTCTAAATCAGCACCTTTCAACCTAGATTTGCTCTCATCCAATGACCTTGAAACCGCCTTCAGTAAATATAATATTTTAAAACCGTACACGACAAACTACTAGAAATTAAAAAGCAATAATTGGAGATATCCTGTACCTCGATCCTAAACATAAGCATAGCCTTCTCTGATGATAGCGCCTCAACCTAATTGATAATAAACGTCATGAAAAAAATATACCATGTCATCATTTAACATTGATAAACAGTCAAATTACAAAAGTCAAAGCTCAAAATTATAGATTATTCCTAAGTTAAGCACGAGGGTATCACACTATGGTCCATCCGGCACAAGAATGGGTGAAAATATCATCTGTGTACAAAGTCACATGCAGTAATTATATTGACAAAAACCTGTCTACTTTTTACTATCCACAGCAATAAAACAGTACCAGTCAACGGTTTCCCACTCTCCAATGACATTCATGATGGGCATGATATAAACCCTTGCAGCCCTAGAGTCCAGTCTACTTAGACATGAGGTGGGCTATGGTAAAAGCGAACGGGATATATCCAGCAACAATATTTGCAAATATCTTAATGGAAAGACATGACTAACCTATCATCAAAATGGATAGAAGCATACGATGAATGGATAAACATGCACAATGTGCCCCAATCCACCTAATCATCATCAGAAGATTATGAAATGTCCTACTGCTATGCTCCATGGTGATGGACCCCATCATGACCCGTAAGAATATGACCCATCACACTTGGATTCTCTTTGGATGTGACGTAAACGCTTGCATCATATATTGAACAGATGTACTGTCCTAAGTGGCAGCTTTATATTTATTTTCTTTAAAAGATAAGATTTCATCTCATTTAATATTGTGTATTATGTAATTTTCATAGTTGTTTTAGATTTCCATTCTTCGTCTATTATAAAAGAAAGCTTAGGTCTCAGTTTTTCAGAACGAGTTGGAAAAAATAAATATTATGTGTTTGCTTATCTCTTCTATTGTCTCCTTTTATTCTTATATGTCCATCTGTGATCATCATTCTATCTCGTCTACCTTTCTACATCTTCGAGCATAATAAACTAACTAAAATCTATAAATCTCTAATAATCTAATTTTCTATAATTATTATAAATCTTCATAAATATTTTTTCTAACAATTTCTTAAAATATTTACTAAATGAATCTAACTAATGTAATAAATAACTAACTAAAATCTAATAAACTCTAAATTTCTATAATTAATTTAAATATCTTTATAAATATTTTTTTAATCAACTCATGTAATACATGTTTATCTAACCCAGTATACTAACATTGAATAATAAAAAACTCACATACCTCGATACAAATTATGTTCATTTCACTCAAGATGTATGCTATCAGAAACTTTGAATTTTAAATGGGATATCAAAACATAAATTATCATAAAGTACGTTTTATTTTTATATAAGTTCTATTGAATTGTTAGTCAGTGACTCGGTGTGGTTGTAAATGGGTTGAATAATAGCTGGACTATAAGAGGAACGTTGCTTGGAGTATGTATTATGTATTGCTTCATTTGTAGAATATTCATCTATAAGTACACCGTTGTATGAAACATGTTTCTAGTTTTTTAAACAAGACAACATGTAAATAATCCATATGTATGGTAAACCAGAAGAAACAAAATTACAAAGAAATGAATTTCTCTTCCAATAAAAGGGTTTTGTAACATTTTCTATAGAACAATGAAGAAATCAAAAAGAAAAATTAAGGGTACATTCTAAATCGTTTGACATACGTACAAATCAAACACATCAACAATGGATGAAAATTCCATTCAATTTCCTGTCAACCAAAGTACAATGACGTAAAACGTGATAAATTTTAATTCTTTTAGATTAGCCCCTTATGTTGTTACGATATAAACTCAAGTTAAAACTCTTAAAACACTGACCTGAGCTTGTTTCTGTATCAAATGATCAGTCAGCTGGCGAAGCCTGTGCTTGAGTTCAACTTCCACTTCAGTTGGGTTCTCAATCTCCTTTCGGGTTACATTGATGGTTGTTTCCAGTGTCTTCGCCTGTACCAAACATGTAGGTAAGGCTCACAAAACATCATACTAAAGATGTATTGCATTATGGCCAACGCCGCCAAATGGCACAACTACAATACAAGGCATATTCAATGAAAATTTAACAAAGAGATATTATTTGATATAAGACTGCTCCTCGCTTCTTACACCTGTGTCGTATAGTTTTTAACATGCTTCGTATTTTTATATACCATGCAAGAGTGCAAGACGTACTAAGTGGTAATACGACTTTTCACATCTAAGTTTGCGTACAAACAGGGGTGGATTTAGTTAATTATAATGGGTGTCACTCGACACCGATAAATTTTCAAAATATTGAGTTACGTACGTATCAAAAACCCGAGTGACACCTAAGACTTTTTTTGAGTGACACCTACGAAAAATTTATAAAATTATAACATATGTACTCAATTTATATTTGTTGTTTTTATTACTTAAATTTATTAAAATAATACTGAGTTTTAATTAAAAATTTTTAAAAAAAAGCCCAACGATATATAAAAACAACAATAAAGAATGTTAATTAGGTTAGTCCAAAAAGCCCGAAAGATTTTTAAAAAAGCCCAAAAAATAGTCCATGCTTTTGAAAGTTGAAACCCCTCTCTCTCTCTCTCTAGAGGTATAATAATATGTCTCATTTAGTCATTTTAATAGTTTCTTTGTTAACTTCTTAAGTGTAGTGGGTAGATGTTTAATACTTTAATTTACCGAAATGTAAAGTTTATATGTTTAATTTACTGAAATATTTACTTATTCTATATTCCAGGCAATTAGTTCAATGTTAAGTGTTTATTTTTTAAGGTTTTTTTGATCACTTGTTAAACTTATTTGTTAATTCTTTAAAAAAATTACGGTAATAGACAATTTTGACAAGATTTCGAAAGATAAAGATTCAAAGGCAACAATTGTAAAAATTTAATACTTGTTATACTTATTGGTTTTAAGTTATAATGTTTTGTGTTATGTACTTTTTTAATTAGAAAAATCTTATTATTTGTTAATTTTGTGTTGGCAACCCGTTTTGGTGACCCGATCCATCTTAGAAAATATTTTAAAAATCTAAGTATTAAACTTACTTTAAAAAAAGTGACACCGATAACGAAAATTTCTGGATCCGCCCTGCGTACAAAATTATCTTCACAAATCTTGGTGTCTAAATCTTGTCTTGAAATCAAAAGTTGATTTCTATAGTTCATTTCTGGAAATCTTCCGGCCTTATTTGGCAAGCTTTGCTCAAGGTAATGGATTTCTATTGCAAAACAACACTATGTACTCTAGGTTCAGGGGGAGAGACAGAGAGAGAGAGAGAGAGAGAGAGAGAGAGAGAGAGAGAGAGCGCAACGCGATACAGAGAGTGCAAGAGCGCCTGAGGGTTTTTCCAATTTCTGCCGACGGGCACACACACACACACACTGAGAACAAAGACCACTCAATCGATCGAGAGCAAGAGCATATCAGCAAAGAGGCTTTTCTAAAATCAACCAGATTAAAAGCATATCAAAGGTATCAATCTATCTTTGTTTTCATAGATTGATCGATCTGTTTTCAGGCTATCAATCTGGTTTTGGGATCTGATATTGGCATCAATTTGGTGTTTTGGAACTTAATCAGGATCTGATTTTGGTCAAGGATCTGTGTGTGTCTGTTGTTTCTGATGGTTCACCGATTTCTGATCTGTATGAATCCATCAGTGTTTTTCGATCCCACCAATGATTTCAAAGAGGACTGATTAGAGTGAAACAAAAACCAAAAAACAGTATCAGTTTTCAAACTTTAGTTATGAAACTGAAAACTTCCATTTTGGGATAAAAATTTGAAACAAAAATCTAATTTGACCGCGCATCCTCAAAAAACCGTTGTTTTTGGCAAAAAAAAAAACCCCCCACTGAAAACAGGGTTAGTAAACGCAGTAGTGTAACATCATGTACTTAGCTTTGAATAAATTAGCATCTTAATGTAACTTCTATTTTAGTTAGCAACTAGGTATTTTTACCCGCGCGTTGCGGCGGGAATAACATCCGATACGATATTTATGAAACAATGTAAATTAAAATAATGCGATCATGATAATATATTTAAATTTTAATAAAATATAATATCGCAAAGGTTATCACAGTAAACACAAAAATGTTATATATACACATATATAAAGTAATAAAAAAAAGTTAGTCGTTTACCTGTCTACCAGCTAGCTTTATTATTCGGTGAACAGTGAAAGAGTGTAATCGATCAATCAACTAAATAATAAAAATTTTGTCATTTTAAAATAGCTGACACGAAATACAATTTATGTTAAAATGTAGATAAAAGAAAAGCGGCCATGATGATATTTTTGAATTTTTATAAAATATAATACATCAAACGTTATAACAGGGAAAAATAACAATTATACATTGTATATAAAATAAAATATTTAGCCAGCTGGATGCCTGCCAGCTTAAAAAAAACTGGTTCCGACGATAATAAATTTTATGTCAGAATGTAGACAAAAATAATGCGATCGTAATGACATATTCAAATTTTAATAAAATACAATATATCAAAAGTTATCATAGAAAAACAGAAATGTTATATAATATATATAAAGTTAATAAAATAAGTCAGCTGCCTACCTGCCTGCTTCAGCTGCCTGGCAGCTAGCTTCTGTTCAATGAACAGTGAAACCACGTTTGAAAATAGTTATATTGTTAATGTACTTTAATGTTAAATTAATAAAAGTTATTGTTAAGGGTCTTTATGCTATTTGTTTATAGTTAAGATTAAAGGGTGCAAAGTGTAATGTTTGCAAACTTTCAATGAGACGCCATGTGTTATATGACTCATTAACTCAAATGATAAGTAATTATCATGCAAAAATGCATGTAAGTATCTCATTTCTCATAAAACAAACGAATTTACTCTCTCTCTCTCTCTCTCTCTCTCTCTCTCTCTCTCTACAATATTCTCTCGGTTCTCTTTCTCTCTCAACAAGTTTCATCGTTTTGCTCTAAATCAAGCTTGGATCTTGCTCGGATTACACACGCAATTAAGTTTCTACAACAATCCAACGATGATATAAGGTAATTTGTAATTTAAATGGTGTTTTATAGTTAAAAATGCATGCATCAGCTCATAATCAAAAGTCAAGACCCATTGTGGGTAAACTGTGCAAAGAATCGTTTGTATAAACATCAAATGATGTTAAATGCATGAAAAGTTATGTGTTGCTATTTTGTAAGTGTTTTTGGTACTTAAAAAGGGTTAAAATCAGATTTGCATAAATCTAGGTAAAACCTGCAAATTGTTGAACATAACTTGAATTGGAACCCAAAAATTCTGAGGGTTCGGAATAAAAGTTCCGAAATTCGGTAAAAGTCCTGAAGGTTCGGAACTCTAAGGCCATGTTTGTTTTTTTAAGAGAATCTTTGAACCTCTTATGTCTGCGAACTCGAAGACGCGGGAAGAGGTTTTATGAAAAAATGTTTTTGTTTTTTTCGTCTGCCCGCGTCTGCAAAGCCCGGCCTTCCAGCGTCTGCCCGCGTCTGCGACAGCTAATTTCGCAGACATCAACCTCTTAAAAGGCAAACGGCACCTAAAAGTTCTGAATGTTCGGAAGAAGTATAAATGTTCCGAAGTTCATATAAGTTCAAATAAAATACAAGTTTTTGCGAAGTTCGCAAGTTTCCGAAGAAGATCCAATGTTCGGAATAATCTTTGAACCAAAGGTTCTAAACTTCGTAAACTATTCCGAAGCTGTCATTATTCCAAAGTGGTCATGTTCCGAAGTTTTCCGAAACTGTTCCAAAATTTGGAACTATTCTTCTGAAGTATTCACTATGTCGAACACTTACACATTATTATATACGTTCTCTTGCCATATCAGGTTATATAATCAAATAATCTATGTATAAAAGTCAAAGCCAAAGTCAAAGAACAAAAAGTCAAAGTCTGAAAAGTGATCTGATTCCTGAGATAACTCAGAGGTGGAATATCCACTACCAGATTGTCAAAGATATGCAGACATAAAACAATAAACTGTGAGATTCATTAGTATACATGTTTGTTATTCAGTGAGACATATTGTTGTTCTTGTTCTAACTTTATTGACAACGTATTCTCAAGCTAGACTGTGAATCTGTGCACACCATGGTGAGGTGTTGCCCACTGAATCATGATAGCAAGTTGATCACATATGTCATGCTTATACTATTTCTGTTATTCCATTTATAGCTATTTATTGAGTTTGTTATCATTAACTTGCTTAATAGGTTTACATTCACTTTCAGTACTTTTATACTGAATATTTGATTGTCCTTGACTATATTCCACTTGTTCACATGAACTTGTGGTTGACAGCTCAGACGTCTCCCCACGTTGTTTACATGAACTTGTGGTTGACAGCTCAGACGTCTCCCCACGTTGTTTACTGGTAGCTAGCCCGTGGATTGGCCTCCACTAAAGCGTGAGCATGTGGCTTTGACATCATCCTGTTCTTAAGTATCATGTCTCATTAGGTCAGGCTGATGGCGGCACCCTTGTTATATCACGCTTTGTCCCACGTGTTCCGCTTTGTATAAGTGCATGTTGACCGTTAAATCTATATACTCACTAAGTCATTGCTTACCGTTGTTGCTATTCTCTTTCTAGGTAAAGACAATAGTAAAAGTCAAGTGGGACCAAGTAACTGGGATTGCAAGTTGAAGTTGAAGCTCAACAGACCACTACTCAACCTCCGGTTTGGTAGTAGTATGAAGATGGCTATTGTGGCCTTGTGGGACTTTGGGTAGACATGAAGTGTTATTTAATGAAGTTTGTAATAGACTAGTTGTATTGTACCCTTAATAACTTCAATTTTAATCTTGTAATGTAATTTATTGTTAACTTTTTAATTAATCTTTCTTAGTTTATGATTATTATTGTATTGCTAGATGGGACCTATTGTCTAAGACTCTTGAAAAATCTGGGTCTTACAAGTAGGTAGGGTTATCTCAATAAACCATAACATTATCATTCTTCACTATTTGACATGATAGATTGATAGTAAAATAAGTTAGCATTAGACATGGTCAGCTAGCCAAGTAATGCAAGGGTCCTAAGAGCACTTATGTATGCATTACTATAGGAAGCCAATATATGTCTTCCATTGTAATAGTTAGGCAGATAATTAATGAAATGAATGTTATCTTCATTTTTCTCTGTAACCAATTCTCTGTAATTTCTCTCTTAAATTTAAATGCTTGTTTACGACATATTTACCTTCCCTTGTAGCTGTCCAACTTTATCTGTTATAAAAGCATGCTCAGCCTCTAGTATATCGTGTTCAAATTCAACGCCCCTAGTAGCTGTCAGCAACTTAAGTTCAAATCACCCAAAAAAAAAAGATGAAAAGAAAGTCACTTCACAGAGCTATGGTTATCAACTACTCAAAAGTTCATATAGCAATTCGATACTTCCAAGCAAACTTACTTTACTTCCACTCGCATCATTTTTCTTCTTTGATGTCAGATCTACATGAAAAGCATGGAAAATATGAGAAATCTCCGTAAGTTGAATGATTCACAAAATCAAGTGAGTTCATACTCATATATTTGAACAATAATTGTAACAACCTAAATTCCTTACAATCAGTGATTTGACATAGTTGTTGGTTGAGTCCTTTATTTCTACATTTTAATGCATATACAAGGTTTGGTTTCGGTACAATGCCTATATCATAAGAACATGAGAACCACTCTCAAATTAACAACTTTTTAATTTAAATTTACAACATAAAACAGTATTACTCTTAAAATATTCATAAAAACCATAATTTCATACTAAATTCACATGTCAAAACAAAGTTCATGTTTAATTTTATAAAAATAATGCATAAATTTATAAATGTGAATATGTGACACTATTTGTAAACTTCATGTTCAATTTTGTGAATTGCGTATAGAGTAATGAATTTCAATTTCACATGTGAATTTAATATTAGATAATGATATTTATAAATAATTAAGAGTAATAATGCCATAATGTTGTTTAATTTTTAAATTTGCCAGTTTGATACACACACACATAAATACATGCATAAATATATACATGTGTGTGTCTATATACACACACACACACACGTATATATGTATGTATGTATATATATATATATATATATATATATATATATATATATATATATATATATATATATATATATATATATATATATATATATATATATATATATATATATATATATATATATATATATGTACATATATTTGTGAATGAGAATGGATCTCATGTTACTGCGATGTATATGGGTGCCTAGACGAACATGACCCTGTGTGTGTATCTATCTATATAGCAGAAAGTGGTTTCAAACTAACAAAAAAGACATGTAATGACAAGGAAACCCAAGATGTGTACCTTCATGATTGGCTCCCTTCAACTGAATTTGTTTATGAAGTTCTGCTACACGTTTCATCTAATCCCAATATAATACAGTAAAACATGAAATGATTATCTTACCGTTAAAAGGAGTTCCAAAGAGAAATATGAGTCGATGCATTATATCTATTTAGCATCTATCAAGAGTTGCTGAAAATTAGCAAAAAAAGAACTGAGAAAATGATGGGAGTGAACAAGAATGGTTTGAAGACATTCAAAATGGTCGACATTTAATTAGAAATGTTGAATTATGTATAATAGATATATGTTTGGGTAGATGCAAATTTGGTAGATAACTTAGATCTTTATTTTAGGCACTAATTAGGGACAACATTTGCTTATGTTCTACGCTATAGAATGAGGATTTCGCATCATATAATACAATTGATGAGCACATTGATCAGTGGCATGCTCTACCTACTGAGCTAAGAACCTATCATGTGAGCCCCACACTAGGGGCTTACAATGCAAAAAGCTAGAGACTTTATCACTTTTTTTCCCTTTTCTTGCGCCTATATTAAGACTAAAAAAGAAGCAAACTTGGATTAAAAAATGAAGTGCCTAGAAAAGTATTTGTTGTCAATTAACTTAAACAATTCACTCATATATTGATAACTACAATATTCATCGAACACGACTTGAAAACAACTCTTCAGCCCAGAAACAAATATTCTTGGAAATGATTGCTATCAGTGGACCATTTGCAACAATTATGGATCAGGATCAAAATTTTCTAGCCATAATTTTTTCGAGGTATGAGAGCCATGGCAGATTACTGAACTTAAAAATCACATAACAAACTTCTTCAGGAAAAAAGGTCTAGCGAAAATATACAAAAATTGAAGCCAATCTTAAGATTAACTAAGGTGTTGTTTGTATTTTTAAGAGGTTGATGTATGCGGTCTGCGTACTTAGCTGTAAAAATCTGCGGTCAGAAGAGATGGTTGATGGCCTAAAGGTTTGCAGTCTTCGCAGACGCGGAAAAACATCTGCAGACGCGGGCAGACGATGCGGCAGACGTGGGAAGACCTTTGCAGACACGGGCAGATGAAAAAAAACAAATGCACTTCCATATAAAACCTCTTCCCGCGTCTTTGAGTTCACAGACATAAGAGTTTCGAAGAACTTCATAAAAAAAACAAACATGGCTCCATACCTCTACTTCTAAATTCGATTGTGCTGTGGCAAGTGACTTTGCAAGCTCGGCATTTGTTGTCTGTAAAAAGACAGAATTTCATTAAATTACCATGTCCAGATTTATACAATCTGGCAAACAGGAAATCAGTGCAAAAATAAAAGAAATTATTTGGCTTCCTTGCATAATATTTTAAAAAAATACCAAAAAAAGTATGCAAATGAATAATACCTCCAGTTTAGCCAACTTCATAAGTGCTTCCATTCTTGTATTATTATGTTTTTGCTTCTCTAAATCAACAGCTTCCATTGTCTCCATCATTGTCATTTGCAATTCTGAAGCCTGGAGCAAAGCCAGTATAAAAATTTATGAGTGACCTAAGAAAACCCTAATATGTGATCAATTGCAAAATAACCATGACAAATTTGTAAACAACTAGACCTTAACTTCTTTATCATGACCAACTAAAACATGTCACACATTATTTTATGAAAGGTACCGTTGTCTTTCCATAAGTTAAGCTTATTATAGTAGATTTTTATTTACTTATAATCTGTCATCCAAAAGTAGAACAGTGAACAGATCATATACTTCAGGAATAAACAAACATTTATTTTCTCAGTTTTACCTTATTATATACGTTGAGTAAAGAAAACTTGTTTGATATCACTAAATTATAATTTATAGAATATGTTTCATGCTTGCTTGCAAAACAACAACACAGTGTTTGTAAAAGGGGAGGGGTGTGAATACAAACTCTTTTTCAGAGATCAAGTGATTGCATTGATTGTTCAAACAATTACACAAGTTATGGAATAAGACCAAATGACCTAATCTAAAAACCTCTCTTTGAGTGACAAACATATAAACTCTAAGCTATTCATATACACATAATCTGGATCATACAAGATTATGAGACAAGTAGTGAGAGTGTTGGAGCAAGTTCAGAGCACTTCATTACTTGGTCTTTGACCTTTTTCCTCCACTTCTTCTAAGGATAAGAAAGTATTCTTTTTCACAGGACATGCATACCTTCTAAGACTCTCAACCACTATCCATTTGTAGGATCATCATAGGACATGTACATGAGAAGATTTGGACTGATTGATGCAAGCCTAGTTCCGTTAAATAGTCTTTGACTTAATGTGCATGACGGTATGGCTACTTACTGTGTTTCGTTAGAATCATTGAATGCATACGTGATCCAGCGTGAATTCTTGATATCCAAATATGCTTCTGCCGAAAGTCTGCAAGCAGATTTGGGTGAAGAATTGGGCTGGAAAAGCTTTCTGAGTTATGTAGAATCAGGGATCCTGATAAAAATTGGTTACAAACTTGGTCTCGAAGCAAAAAACAAATGGAGTGACAGGAAATTAATCTTGAGCAGATTAATTCCTACTTTTCAGCTTTCTATGATTTCTAGTATTTTCAACTATAGAAGGAGGTTCTAGTTTGAGAATAAAGGTAGACTACTTTTACTTCACTTTCATAATAGGAGTCTGGTCTTTCCTATACAGACTTGCCAATTTTGTTGAGCAACACTTTGTTCACACTCTGTATTGTATCTTCAACAAACTCATAAAGGTTCCCCCCATTATTCTGTTTCCACATTTCAGCTTCGTATTCAGCCTAGTTCTAACATTTTGGTCTCACAGAAGGTTGACCCAGAATGGTGAACACCAGAAAACACCACATTCCCTCCATATCTTCACCCTCACCTAACCTAGATAATCTCACCCAACAATTGTCTTCTATTACTTATCGGTTCAAAGCACTTGATGCTCTAGATGATCTAACAAGTAAAATAGCTATAATATGAGAAAGTATGTTGCCTAATTGGGTATTTTGGAGAATAGGCAATATAATCAAAGCACCCTAAGAAACTCGAAGAACTCCACCTTAGCAAGAAAAGAACTCCACCTTAGCAAGAAAACGTAAATCCTTTGGAGTTTTATACTCCCAAAGAGAAAACCGAAAGCCAAATTCTGAATACATCAAAATGTAGTTTTCAAAGTTTAGTTATAAAATTTATAACTGAAAAACCAAAAACAAGAGTTAAAAACCAGAAAAAAATCATATTTGAACGGGTTTTGAAAAACCCTTGTTTTCACCGAAATTTTCGCTGAAAACAGGGTTTCTTCTAGACAGGCCCTATGGTCTTTTAATCAGGGAGAGCGTAAGATTCTGTAAAGCCTATCTTCTTCTGGTCTGGCCTCAATTAAATCATCAGGAGGCGCTTGATGTGCAGACGTGCTCTTCACTATGAGGTTGGTCTGATACCCTGCCTTTGTGCGCCTTCTTGTCATGGCTGTGCAGCAGGTCTAGGAAGCACATGGCCTTCCGTGGTTACGCTTCACTATGAGGTTGGTCTGATACCCTGCCTTTGTGTGCCTTCTTGTCATGGCTGTGCAGCAGGTCCAGGAAGCACAGGGCCTTGCGTGGTTACGCTTCACGCCTCACTGCGGTCTGCGGCTCAGGCATGCTTATTAAAACACAGCCAATATCTATGTAATATTCTAATGTGGTAACCAAATGAGTTTTCCATGTATGGGAATTTGTGAACCATGATTTACATTATACGAAACTGCAGTTCAAGGTCAGTGAGAGAGTGGTTAATCCAAATACCAACTTTCAATCGGTTGCAGCAATAGGTAGTACAATGACGTATGACTTAAAAAGTACAAAATTTATCAAATAGAAAATATGCATTACCTCCTGCACTTGCTGTTTAGCCCTTTCTTCAATCATTTTCTCTAAGCTTTGCTTCTCCCCCTCCAATCTAGCAATAAGATTTTCACGATCTTTGATAGCTTCAATGGCTTTAGCAGCAGCCTTCTCTGCAAGAAATTGCTCCCTTCTCTTCCTCCTCTCCTCCATTTCACGTTCACTTTCAGAATCCGAAGTTGAATCAGAGTCCGTCTCCATATTCATCTCACCATCACTTGCAGACGGAGAATCAGTCATCCTAGATGAAGAAGTTATTGCAACTCCAGTGCTTTTCTTACCCGGCAGCGTGCTGCCATCGAACCTATTTTGTTCATTATTCACTTGTACATTCGAATCAGGAACAGCATTAGAAGCTGATTGTGTTTCAGAAGTGCTTTCATCATTCACGTATGAAGACCCCAATCTATCCACTGGAGCAGGTAACTTTTTGTTCCCTCCATCATCCACAACACCCCCAATTGAAGAATTTTCCAAGCCACCTTGCACTCCAACACTTTCTTGTGTTGAATCAGAACTGTCACTCCGTTTATTTCCATCTAAGATATCACCATTCACAACATCAGGTCTCCTGGCACTCTTATTCTGAACGGCCTGGCTCCGTTTCCTCTCCAAAGTTAACAAATTCGAACCAGACCGCACCTGCCTCTTCCCATCTTTCGATAAACCAGATACCCTAGGCACTCCTCCATTGCCACCATTTATGGCCTTACCAGGCGCGCTAAGAAGTTCCGTCCAATCACTATCTGTTAAACTAGATTTAGGGTTTACATTGGGTGAAACTCCAACCCCAATACCATCTATTTTCTGATTACCATCATCATTGAGTGATTTAGCAACAAAATCACTCTTCTCTGGCGGTGTTTTCTTCTTTTTCTTCAGCTGGTCTTTCAAAGGCGGCAGAATACCAGATTTCTTAGGTATAACAGGATTTAAATCGTCATCAGATCGCGATGCCTCGTTCTTGCGGAGCGATTCTGCCGCTTGCTGATCTATCTGAACATTCCAAGATCAATCAATTAATCAAAAAGAGAACAATTAAAACAATTGATTTACGAATGAATTCTCAACGAGCAAGAGAGAGATGCCTGCTGGAGGAGATTCTCAGCAACTTTGAGTTTAGATGAGATCCAACTTGACATTGTTTTTGTTGTGTTGTTTCTTTCAATTGGACTCGCAGTTGCTTCACAAAGAGAGAGGATGAAAAAGGGTTTCAGGTTTGACACACGATTTGTCTCGGTTTTGGTATCTAGTTGCTTTAGAAAAAACTTCCAAGAAGGTATTTGGATTTGCGTTTGAAAAAGTGCTATAGCATTTTGAAAATTAATAATCAGATAATTGATGTAACAAAAAGTGTTGTAGGAAATGTAGTGTTTGGTTTAACTTCTGCTGTTTGATATCATAGTTATCAAATAATCAGTTTTTAAAGTGTTTGGATTTGCGTTTTTACTTGTAAAATGACCAAATAATCACTTATTAAGCAAATAAGCTACAATTTTTAACTTATGAAAAAGTGTGGTAGGCCAAACGCTAAACGCAAATAATCACTTATTAACGTATGCAATCCAAACACTTCAAACCAATTATTTGCGTTATTGTAACGTAATAAGCTAATAATCACGTTTATAACGCAAAACCAAACACCCTCTAATTCCAAGGATGCTTTTGGACTCATTTCGGATTTGGATTTCAAAATTTCGAGCATCATGTTTGGTTAAAAAGAGAGGAACATATCTAATTTTATTTATCATTTAATATTTTCTCAACCTATTCTTTTCATCATCCTCTTTCAACCTCAACCATTATATGATCCCTTAAACTAAACATTCTATAATCCTTTCATCTTTTTGTTCTATCATTTTCAAATCTCATCATATTAAAATCCTATCATTTTCTAATATTGTTATGTCAAATTCCAACAATCCAAACGACACCTAAGCTCTTAAGATGAAAATGTATTTTTTTTTTAACGACAAACAATTTTGGTCATTTTTATCATTGATAGTAATATTTTTTTATTTTTATCATTAATAATATTGCCTTTTGTATTTTTTTTATCCTTTATAATAAAAATAATATTTTTCCTATCAATAATATTATTGCCGACCAGCAAACTTGTTTAGCATGTCAACAATAAATTTTCAGTTATAAAAAATAGTAACATTTTTTTTATATTTTTATCAATAATAGTAACATATCAAAATAAAATCAATTTATTTTTATTTTTTAAGTTTTTTAAGATTTCAAAGCACCAAAATAAACTCAATTTAAGTTTTAAAATTAGTTATGAAATTATATAGTAAAATTTAATTTTATATTATTATTAATCTATCTAAAATTTATTTACCTATATTATTACTATCATCAGTCCTTATCATTTTAATTTATTAAATTTATTTATTTACGATTTTTATTTTTTCATAACCTTATAGTTTTTTAATATTTATTCTTGTTATTTATTTAAGGATAAATATACAATTATTTATTTATCATTATATGATATGAACAAAAAAAAATCTACACCTCGTTCCAATACTTAGTTTTTTAAACAAAAAAAACTACGAAGCATACTATTTTTTTAGTTTTTCCGATCAAAAAAATATGAATCATTTCGGTATTTTAGTTTTTCAATCTAAACGAGTCGTATTTTTTTATTTGAAAAACTAAAAGTCAAAATGGATTGTGATATATTCATTCGTAAAAACTATAAATCGGAATAATTTATAGTTTTTTTCGTTGTTAAAAAGAAAAAAAGAGTTGCAATTATTTTGTTAGAAAAAACTAAAACCGGAATTATTAATAATATTTTTTTGTTCAAAAAATCTACAAAATAAATGGGTCGTAGTTTTTGTCATTCAGGAAAACAAAAAAACCTGAATGGATCGTAATTTATGTCATTCGGAAAAACAAAAGTTGTTACTATTTTTTGTTATTTGTCCTTTTTTAAAGTGAATCTATGCGATAGATGTACTTTTTTATTATTATTGATGTTAGAGCTAAACATATGTCGGTTTGGATAGGTTTATAGCCAAAACGTTATTTTCGGTTTTTGAGTTTTAGAAGGAATTCGATTTTCGTTTCATCCGGGTTTGGTTTTTCGGGTTGAACCCATGGATTATTGTTTTTGAATTTATGGGTTTGGATTGATTTTTGGGTTTAAAACCATGTTTTAGAGGTTGATTTTTTTACTTTAAAATGGTTACTTTTTTCTTTAAACCCGGTTTTTTGGGTTATGTCTTCACATTAAATCCATTTTCATTTCTTTGATGATATTATTAAACATATTTTATAAAAACTAATAAATAAAATATAGACACATCTACAACTATGTTAAAAAAACTACTAAATTATCAAGTCAATAGTAAAATACTAAATAGTCTTGTAAAAAAATTATAAAGTAAAAGTTCTATACAATATTACAAGTTAAAATATTTTGAAATTTAAATTAATCTATAAAGTCGATTCGGTTCTGATTTTTCGGTTCGGTTTTACAGGAACATCCGAACCCAAACCGTTTACTCTAGTTTTTTCGGTTTCAGTTTTGTCGTTTTTTTGTTTCCCGGGTTTTTGGTTTTTCGAGTTTGGTGTTTTTGGCTTTCCAGTTCGGTTTTTTCTCACCCCTAACTAATATGATGTTTCTATTTAATGTTAACTGTCGATATAATGTCTCTACTATTTAGTGATTGGTTTTTTTGTTAATAACAGTTGATGTGGCAATTGAATATCTGATTAGTATTAAAGTTTATTTTTAAAATGCTAACAATAATGTTGTTTATAACCGGATAATTCAATTTTTGGATATCTGAATTTTAGGTAATCCGAAATTTGGATAGTTGAAAATGGGTATCCGAATCCATATCCGATTTTTGGATACAGATAACAGATTATCTGAGATATACGAAATTTTAACATTTTTTCACTTTCCAGAAGAACTAAAAAAATCCGTTCATCCATACATCTGATATCCTAATAATTAATGAAAATATAAAGTACAAACCAAAATAATAGAACACAACAACCAAATAATCAAATACACAAGAAAATATAGTTTGTTTGAGTGTTGGGAAGTGAAAACTATCAAATTGGTAGCTTAAAACTTGGAAGATGAAATACATTTGAAGCTTGAAAGTCGAAACATGATTCTTAGTCCTTGTGATCTTTGTTTCCAAGTCGTCTTATGAAAGTTCCTATAACAATTTATAATTGCAAAATAATTAGAATTAAGTGCCTAATAAAACTCACGAAACCAATAAAAAGTAGAAATTATCCAAAGTTACAAACAATCCAAATGCTAATTTGATATACAAGGATTTTTATACAATTTAAACAACACTAATATAGTTGAGAAAATATACCTTCACACTTGTGTTTCATAACTTTCAACAACCATTTTGTCAATGATAATGGTGGGTTGTTTCAAAGTTGTATCTTTCAAACCTATAATTCAAAAGTTGTCCTTACAACTAAATTGTGTGTGTGACACACACACACACACACACACACACAGAGAGAGAGAGAGAGAGAGAGAGAGAGAGAGAGAGAGAGAGAGAGAGAGAGAGAGAGAGAGAGAGAGAGAGAGATTGATTTAGGTGATCAGAAGAAATTAAAGAAAAAAAATGAGAAGAAATCTAGATCATTTATTATATGGTGCACCTATACAACTTACCACACCGGATCAATTTTATTAATTCCATAAATATCATCTGTTACTTCTTTCTATTACTTAATACTTTCCAAATTTTATCCTTTTTTTATATTTTTTACATATAAAATAAACAATAATATACATAGTAATCACAATTGATACGTCAATTTAAAATCATACTATCACCGAACAAATCAAAATTATTGAACATTGATACATCAAATCTATTGAACATTGGCATCAATTACTAAACAAATCAATTGATACACCAAACAAATCAAATTTTTTGAGCATTAATACATAAAATGTAATGAACACATCGATTACAACATAACCGATATATATGGATAACTTAATCAACTGATATTTATTGATACCATTGATTACTACACAACAATACTTATTAATCGAAATTGAGATATATATATATATATATATATATATATATATATATATATATATATATATATATATATATATATATATATATATATATATATATATATATATATATATATATATATATATATGATAACCCATACCATCACCAAACAAACCAATAATACAATCATTTTTAAACATTGATACATCGATTTAAAGGTTGGTACTGATCAACAATAAGAACAAGAACTAGGGTTTACGTGAAAAGGCTAGGGTTTATTGAAAATAGAACATTAGGTTACATTGAACAATAAAAGAAACATATATAAACAAGAAATAAAAGAATGACAAAAGCAACCCTCTAACTATGCAAAAATATACTAAAATGCTACATATATATATATATATATATATATATATATATATATATATATATATATATATATATATATATATATATATATATATATATATATATATATTGTTAATGTATGGTGTGTAAAGATGACATCACTACTGCATCATTGGTCACAACCGAACAGATGCAATCAAACTTATAACACCTCGCTTTCTAATCTACGCGTTTTATGATGAAATTTGTAAATTTAATGAAATTAGTTGCTAATTAGTGCAATTTAGTAATGAAAATTACTTTAAAGTAAATTATATATTAAGAATTATATTAAAGCATCAATTCCAAATAAAGAGGAACAAAAGTAAATTGTGGCAAATATGTAATAAAATGGAACTCTCAAATAAATATAAACCTCAAAAGAAATCATTATACTCATTTCCATCAAAACTCATCAAAACCCTCCCTTCTCTTTCATAAGCCACGCTCCTTCTTCTTCTTCTTCATTTCATCAAGAAATTTTGAAACAAATTTCAAGATTTGAAGACAAGAAATTTGCAACCAAGCATCAAAGCAACAATCTACAAGTTTCTTGAGGTAATTTCAAGATTTAAAACTCTAATGTATGTGTTTTGTGGGTTACGGCCTTGATGGCCAAAAACCGAACCAAGGTTCTAGCAAAATGTCAAATTGATGTTTTAACCTTGTAGAAAATGTAAAACCGAGTATATGTAAGCTATTATTTAGTGTTAAATTTGCATATTTATTTAGAAAATACAAAGGAAAATGATGCAGTGTGTGTATCGTATATGTGTGAGTTGCATGAAAAATGAATACTGAAACCCAAAGTAGTTTCGGTATTAGTTGAAGCCACCGAAACCCATGAGAACCTCCTCAAAATACCGAAACCTGCTAAAGTTTTGTTAATATAGAAATCTACCGAAACTAGAGGGTGATACCGAAACCTTGGATGGGTTTCGGTAAATTCGAAATAGGTACCGAAACACACTACCGAAATCATATATATGCTACCGAGACCTTGAGCTGTTGAAACCTACCGAAACCAAGAAGGTTTCGGTAATGCTAAATACCGAAACCCACTTGATGATACTGAAACCTATAGAAACTAAGTGAGGATACCGAAACCATGCAAGGTTTCGGTAAGAACAAAAAGATACCGAGACCCAATAAGTACCGAAACCTTGAGCAAGTGTCGAGACGTAACAAAAGCTACCGAAACCTTTGGAAGGTTTCGGTACTCCCTATTGAAACAGAAATATGAAACATTTATGTGCATGTATATATGTGTGTGTCAGATGAGTTTAATGTGTGTGGGAACAAAACACTATATATACATATATAATATATGCATGCATGTGTGTGGGTATGAACAAGCCATCAAAATGTATATATATTTATGCACTGTATGTATGCAAGTGAGTGTGTGAGTGCATGTAAAATGCACACACATAATTAAAAAGTTGGCAAAATTGTAATATATGTGTCTACTGGATATGTTCATATATATATATATATATATATATATATATATATATATATATATATATATATATATATATATATATATATATATATATATATATATATATATATATATATATATATATATATATATATACATATATATATATATACATATATATATATATACACATATATATATATACATATATATATATATATACATATATATATATATACATATCTATATATATATATATGTATATAAAAGAGCACAATTAAGTGGCCTTTGGCCAAACTTAATTATATTTAAAATCTACAAAATATTTAGCAAGAAATTACAATTTAAGATACTTAAAATTTTTAAGCAAGTTTATTAATTTATTATGTAATCTGTAATATTGATTACAGACACATCGTTGCAAGCTCGTTATTAAATTAAAGCGTATAGTTGAGTTATGAGTTAAAGCCAGTGCCAGAATGTATTAAAGTCTATTTAAAAGTGTCAAAGCCCAGATAGCAGACTTCCAAGTCAGTTAAGCAAAGCCAAAGCCAAAAGCAATATTAAAGCCTAGATAAGCAAGTGCAAGCATTTCCGAGCAATATAAAGCATAGAAAAGCCAGTGCAAGCATAGAGTAATGTGAGTAACAGTTATTCTTGTTTACATGTTTTATATGAAATTGAGACATAAATTGCTTCTATATGATTTCTTTGGAATTCAATAGACTGTTGTGAATGAAGGCGAACACTGTGGTACAGGCGATACCCAGCTTAGCCGGATCTTACACCTGATCTATTAATGTGCATAATATACTGTTATCTGTTTATTGTTCTGCATATCATACAGCAAGCTTTGTTTGAGCGTTTCTTTGTGCATTTTCATAAGCATTATACATAGCAAGCAAGCAATTCTGATGCTCACCACTATCCCAAGCATTATGCGGGTAGCTAGCCCCGTATCACCGATTGATCATCGGAAGCGGTAACCCCTAGTGGTGGCATCTCCTTTCTGCGGGAAATGTCTCAATTGTGCAAGCATTCTTTCTGGGTATTAAGCAAGCAAGCAAGCATAACATGCCTTTATAGGCACTTTCGCAGCATATTTTACATGCATTCATGAATATCTGTTTACTCACTAAGCAATTAGCTTACAGTTGCTACTCACAATTTTTACAGGAAAAGGGTAAAGAGCAAGCTGGACCTTCTGCTTAGGTCTATTTTCTGATCAACCCAGAGGACTTAGCTCACTTTCAGCTTGTGGTATAGCTTTATGGTGCCTTAGGATCTGGGTAGCTGCTTTTAATTATATTGTGATGTAATAGCAATTTAGTACTGTAACCTTGTAGTACGTGTAGTGCATGACTTATTGTAATATTTTATTTAGCTTTATGCAAGTATTATTAATCCTGGGATAAGCAAGTGTGATTAAAGCAAGGATGTGACAAAACTATTGAATAATAATATTAAATATTGTTTATGACACGAGATTAAATTAATGGGTGATTAAATATATCTCAAAGTACGGAGACTAAGGGGGCGTTTGGTTCGCGAATTTCCTGGGATTCACTGGGATTTGCATTTAAAATCCTGTGTTTGGTTTGCAGATTTCAATAAGGATTATAAATCCTAGGATCTCATAAATCCCTTCCTTCTTTGTTATTTAAAAACCCAGCCTCCCCCCTAGGATTTTAAATCCCAGTTACCTTGTATTCTTCAGATTAGCAAATTTTTTTATAAGATAATGCAGAATCTTTGACAAAATCCTGACAAATGCAAATGCTGCATAATGCAAATCCTTTGACAAAATGCAAATCCCATAGAAAAAAATCTGCGAACCAAACGGCCCCTAAAAGTGTAATATTAAATATTGTAGTGATTTAATTGTCATTGAATGATAATTAAATAATTATCTAGTCTTTTATTTATTGTTAGATGTTAAATAAAAGATGTATTTATTTGAATTGACATTATTATCTAATTATTAGATATTTAGAATGATAATTTTATAAACATATAAACAGAGATAAATTATAAATAATTATCTAGTCATTTATATATTATTAGATAATGTATAAAAGATTAATATTATTTAATAGATATATAATTATAGATATAATTATATAATGTTTAAATAATAAAGATAATTATTAGGATATATATTATATATTATTGTATTAGATTTTAATTAAATCAAAACTCTAATTTAATTATATATATACATACATACATACATATATATATATATATATATATATATATATATATATATATATATATATATATATATATATATATATATATATATAAACACATGTGGCCTGGAGATGAAGATTCACAAAAACACACACACTCGTTTTGTGTGTGGGGGTGATACGGCCAAAAGAAACAAGCACATAAACGTATTTTGTTTTCCCCCTTCTTTGTGTGTTTCAATACGTACTTGATGCCGCTCGATCGTGTCATCACCGGTGGATACTGAAAGCATCCTGTTTGTGTGTTTTTGTCATAAACTACAAATGTACGAATTTTATAGCTTTCTCGTTACTTATCATATGTATACTTGATGATCCGTGTACAAATAATTTTTTAAAAAACTTCCGTTGTGTGTTTAATACGATTAAAAGTTTATGTTGTTAAGAAAAACCGAGTAACATAATGATAGTATTATTCGTATATTTATGTCCAACGTTCTTAAAGTTTATGTATTATTCGATTCGATAATTAAACAATTAATTGGAATATGAAAATCGAAATAATCAAAATGAGTTTATTAATGACTTCGATTAATTTCAGCTGTCAAAGTGTTCAATATTTTTCTTGTTTTCGGTTCATACAGGTTATTGAACCTAGGTATGAGTCGGTTAACTAAGTTGGTTCGTTTCCGTATTCTGGTTTTTCGTCATTTAAATTAAATCAGTTTTAATTTAAGAACGATATTGGACATGATTACTTCAATTAATGGTAGATTAATTGGTTTTTTTAGTATTATTTTCTTGGCAAGATGAAAATGAATTCTGGTTTATATGCTTTATTTATGTTTGTGACATAGCCGAGCCTTGAGACACCTTGTTTGTGATGGTTGTTTATTTAATCTTAATGTTTGCTATGTTATTATTGGTTATCTTTAGGAAGTCCTGTGTACCATTGGAATCCCGGTTTTATAATGTAATTTGTAAGAGATTAGAAAATAGGCGAATGTTTTTAGATTAAAATTATGTAAATTCTTGGCGAAGATATCCATCAAGAAGGAGGTCATTCATCAATGATGCTCGGAGACATCATCGGATGCTGAGGCCAGTGGGAGTTGTAAGAGTTCTACCTTCTTGCCTTGTGTGTTGATTTTGTCCTTTAGGTTTGGCCCAATTGGTTTGTTCGTATGGCTCTCGGAAACCAATTTAGTTTCGGCAAAGCTATGTCACCATGTGGTTGTATGTTTATTTCTGTATTCTTTATATATATCTGCGTGGTAGTGGTGACAAAGTAGATAAATAAAAGAAATCAAAAACACAATCAATTTTGATGAAAAAGTTAAGTATTTAAAAGAATGTTTAAATTGGAAACTTTAATTATTTTGTCAGGTGTTAAATATGACATTTTTTATTAAATTAGTTTTCAGATAAAAATGATATTTATTTTAAAATGTCATGTGATCAAAGAGTTGAAAGATTTTAAAATACTGGTTTATTAACTGAATTGTTTACCGGTGGTGTCTAGGATAGTCACGCTCAGGCTGGGGTTGTTGGAATTTCCGAAAGGTTTATAACCGAAAGGATCCTGCCTGCCGACTGACCTGACTGGCCACTAGTTCTTGGTAAGAGACTGGTTATAAACCCAAAATAAAAATCTGACACAACACGCGGTCCATATAATGGCACTCACGGTGACCAGTCGTCGTAATTAGGTTCAGCCTCTGTTGGGTGCTTACACCGCAAACTCGGAAAGCTGTGAGGTAAGCATTGTAGATCCTAAGTGAGACTTGGGCCAGTGACTTGCAGTTGTGATATGGTGTGTGTCAGTGGTGATTTCCGGTGAGAATGTGGCTCAATGTGTGGATGTGATTATACATGATCAATTTTAGAAATTGAAAATCTCATAAGATCTAAGAGTTGAAAGGGAGTTGTAATTGGTAATAAGTTGCCTGCCTAAGTAGCTTACTCATGTAGGTTCAGTCTCCGTTGGGTGCATAAATAAGTAAAAGGGTTCTTAGGATTAATAAATCATTTTCTAAATTTTGGGTTATTAATTTATTAATGGTTAATCAAATACTAATTTTTGAAAAATGTTTTTAGATGGTTAGAAGAGACAGAGGTAGAAGTGGTTTAAATGATAACAACAACAATGACAATAACAACAACAACAATGATAACGTCAATATCCTTCCTCCACCTCCTCCTATTGCAAATCCTCCCCAAAAGCACAACGTTGCTACTTTGAGGTCCATTTGGGACAAAGAAAACTCAAAAGAAGCAATTTCCTGGACTAGGAACGAAATCTAATGATTGTTCTGAGAATTGAGCGAAAGTCGTAAGTTTTGGAAAGGGCATTAGACCCTGCTCCTGTAGAGACTGCTACAATTGGAGAGAAATCTCCACAAGAAGCTCTCTAAGGATGCGGTCGATGTTGTCTGTCTAATGCTAGCGATCATGAAATTTGCGTTGCAGACTAACCTTATGGATGTCCTAGCTTACTAGATGTATCGCCAACTAAAGGATATGTTCCAGACTCAGGCTTGGACTGAGATATAATATGACTAGGGCTCTGAACTCCTACAGAATGGCAGAAAGAACAACTTTTGGACCCCATTTGCTGAAGATGAAGGGTTATCTGGATCATCTTAGCAGACTTGGGTATCTCATGACACTAGAGATGACCACAGATCTGTTTCTCAAGTCCTTCTCGAAGGATTTTAAGCAAGTTGTAATTAGTTACAGTATGCATAACATGGAGAAAAAGATCAGTGAGCTATATCAGATGCTCCAGACTACTAAAGAGAGCAAGAGTCTGAAGCCTTCTGAAAAGCCTAAAGATGTGCTGATGGTCAGAGAGGGAAGAATTAAGAAGAGAGGAAAAGGAAAGGGACGGAAGGGAAAGCAAGTTCTCAAGCCGGTGACTAAAGCTAAAGAGTGATTTACCAGTTATGCGTTTAATATGATTAAAAGTTTATGTTTTTAAGAAGAACCAATACGAATTCCTAACAGTGGTATCAGAACCACATCAAGTAACATAATGATAGTATTATTCGTGTATTTATGTCCAATGTTCTTAAAGTTTCGATTATTAATAATCAAGGCCGGTCCTAAGCAATTTCATGCCCAGGGCAATATTAAAAAATAATGCCTCTTTAAATAAAAATTTAAAAATACAACATATAAAGGGGTTTGTTCAATTCTTATGTTGTTTGATTAGAAAATTAGACAATGATTATTTGATTGAGAAGCAAAATGAATTTCTCGTTGTTTCTTCTACTATAATTTATATATTTTGACACTAATACTCTTCTACCACTTGTTACATTTTTTGATTTCATTATTCTCAACGCGTCTAAAATTATAATTTTTGTCATTGATGATGAAGATGTATTATAGAGCTATAACGAACTGAATGTTCAACGAACCGTTCGACAATAAATTTGTTTATGTTCGCTCATTTATTAAACGAAGGAACATACACAATCATTTGTGTTTGTTTAATTAAATGAACAATATGAACACTAACTTTGTTCGTTCAATTTATATTCGTTTATGTTCGTTTAATTGTGCATTTATGTTAGTTTGATTTCGTATAATTGTTTATTTAATTTCGTTTGTTTATGTTCGTTTAACAATTGTTTATCGTTTGTTTATGTTCGATTTTGAGTTAAACGAACGAACATAAACAAACATTAGATATGAATATGCAACAACAAAACAAAGCTTAATGTATCACTTATTGTACTGAAAATTAATGGCCCTCGATGAATTGATGCCCTACGCGGTAGCCCGTGCGGCCCCCCTCTAGGGCCGGCCATGTTAATAATTAAAAGTGTGTAAACGATCGAAATCGATAATTAAAGCGTTTAAGGTTTTGATTCAACTTGGAGAAAATCAACTAAAGGGTTTGGATGCCCCATGGTGATTCTTAGCCACCTTGGAGTTCCTCGGAGCTTGGGATTTTGAAACCTTAGTTCATTTTATTTAGTTGATGTTTGATTATATAAAGTGTTTAATTAATTAATGTCGAGAATTAAACGTTTCTGTTCGCGAAATCAAGTCTGGAGATTTCGGCCATGGGTTTAAACCCATGACCTCTTGGTTTTGATATGGTGAGTGAACCCATGAGGGTTTAATCCCTCGTGTCGTTTAATTCACGGTTAAACTCGAACGATTAAATCAAATGCATTAAAATCGAATCAATAAATCAAAAGTGTTTGGTTATTAGTATTTAAACATTTGTGACGATTTATAAAATTAAAGTGGAATACTTGTTGGTTTTAGAAAGTTCGCAAATCGGTTTTAATATTATTCGGTTCGATAATTAAACGATTAATTGGAATATGGAAATCGAAATAATCAAAGTGAGTTGGTTAATGATTTTGATTAATTTCAGCCGTAAAAGGGTTTAATACCCTTCTTGTTATTGGTTCATATGTGTTATTGAACCTGAGTATGAGTCGTTTAAATAAGTTGGTTCATTTTTGTTTTCCGGTAATTCGTCGTTTATAATTAAAAGGTAAGTTTTAACGTTGAAATTAAAATTAATGTCATCATCTTTTTTTGTTAAAATAGGCTATAACCTTTTGTAACACCATAACTCCAATTTACAATAATAATGATAAATCACAAAGATTCTGACAAAAATGGGTATGACCTATTCGTAATATCAACAAATCCATCATGTAATTTTCCAATACAAAAATAATCTACAAAATAAGTTTTCCAATTCACCATTTTCATGGTACAACACCCAAAACATATAAGATCCCCAACATGCTCAAGAACCGAGAGCCGTCCAGTCCCTGGACAGCCGGAGGGAGAAGTGCTAACACGACCATGGATCTAACATAGAATACATGAATTAGACCTTGGTCATATCTAACCAAAATACAAGTTTTAATGTCACCTGTTTAAACATTTAATGACCACAAGAACATTTCAATAAATGGGATTAAATATATCAACCTTCATCAAGCTTAGATAGTCATAAGTGAAGATGAATCATAACACAAGGGTGTTCTACCCCATCCCCAAGATAGAATATAAGTACTTGTATCCAAAAAGTCTATCCTGCTCAGAACCTCCTACTTCAAGCTTTACTCGTATCTACTTTCTCTTTTCCTTTGTCTTCTATTCCTGAAAACTGGAAATCAACGAAATGGTTAAGCAATAATGCTTAGTGAGCGACTAGGTCAATATTGTTATAATACAGATAGCTAATTAATGAACCTGCAAAAACATATAACAATCACAATAGAGCATCATTAGGTAAGTAATATCAAATGAGACGAGACATATCAAGAGGATGCCTCTTAATAGTGTCACGACAAAATTATTACATTATGAGTATTTCCAGGGAACGTGATAACATCAAAAATCATCAGGGCCCGCAATACCCGACATCGTACTTGTCACACCCTGATACCCGCTTGGCAACGAGGCGTGACGTCATGGAAACAAAGTCACCATCATAATGTACGACCTCTAAATGGGACGTTTTTAAAATACGTAAATCATGAACATTGTTTTACAATCACAAAATAAAAATTTCACGAATGATGGAGATTAAAATACATGACGAAAATAGATCTAGTTATGCAAATAAATCTCCATATTGTTTGAAATGCCTCGTGACTCAAAAAGCTTGTAAAATCTTGATAATTAGCCATGAATGTGATATTTTTGCCCTTATGGTCCCCAGAATAACATGCTAAATACATCAATATAAAGTTGTGAGCTCATAGGTTTAGACGATAAATATAGACAACGTATGGAAAACACAAGATTTCATTGAGTTTATAAACATAAACGAATCAACAATTTAAGTATTATCATAAGCTTCATGACCTCGAAATTTAACTTTTGATACCCTATGTGGTATCCAACACCATAATACCAAGAACTATCATATGATTATGAATCCGTTTACAATTAGAGCGACCAACCCGGATGGGGGCGTCAACCCAAATAGATCTATCCATAACATTCACGTTTACGATGTAATTAATGGTTCATGATTGAGGGTGGTGGTGATGTAATAACCTTATGTAATACATAAAATGATTCAAGTACTTGTGTCCATAAAAAAAGTTGAGCATGTATTCTCACCTCAAATAATATGACTATGTAAAGATAGGGGCTATGAAAAGTCACCAGAGTAGTGATGGTAAATGAGATGATCGAGAAGTTTACTTGTAACGACGTCCAGAAGGACTTAACCGAGTTTTAAATGGTATTAGAGACTTAATAAGGTCTCTAAATGATAATGTGTATGCATGATGGTTTTTTAACTTTAATCATCTAACATAACAAGTCCATAAAACCCTTTTAAAATTTCAAGTTTTATTTATGTGAATTTTCAGGATTTATCAAGGTTTTTGTCCTACTTTGGGGCTGTTTTTAGCATAGCTCCAAAACGATTTAGGCTTTGATATTTTTAATCACGATACTACTATATCTTAAGAATTTTTCAAGCAAAAAAATGTAATTTTTTGAGGTGTTTAGGTTAGGGAAATAGTCCGTTAAAACACATATGTAAGCAACAAATGAGCTGTTAGACCTTTCAGTTTGCAAACAGTATTTGGGGGTCCAAAACCCCAAATTAAATTACGAAAATCTCCAGATCATTAGTTAAGACATAGATCTACATTATGGAAAAAGAATCACCTCTTTTCTGTAATTTTTGATCTAGTTATGATTTTTCAAAGTTGATGTAATGTTTCTGCCAGAAAAATATGAATTTCACAACTTTGCAACAACTTGTGATTCTTATTGTTTATTCAAAAAACACATGTACAAAAGGTTGTGAAACACATTTATAAACCTTGTTTTCAAAATATCTATGCCTACATTGTGTGTTCATACATTTATAAACCATTTGCAGATCCAAACTATAAAATAAAAACTACTTGTTTATGAACTTTGTTTTTTATGAAACTTGTTGTTGGTGATTATATATTATGCAAGACATATAATTTACATAAATAAAAGAAGTAAATAGGATAGTTTTCACTTACTTTAGTGAAATAAAGGAAGGCAAATGTGTAGAAGGAAAGGTCTTGAACTTGTTGCACACAAAAAATTCTTGAACTCTTGAAGAACAAAAGAAGAAATTGAAGTGTTTATAGTGTGTGTGTGTGGTGGCTGATTTTTTTTTACAGCAAGAAGGAAGGATTTTGCTAGTTGCAAGGTGTGGAAATGAATGAGGAGTGATCCTCTATTTATAGACGAAAAGAAGTCTTGCAAATGATGTAGACATTGGAGGTTGAGTGAAGGTTTTACCAAGCATGAAGTAAAAAGGTGAAAAGTTTGATGTAGATGGTGCATGACAATTCTAGTAAAATATTGAAAGTCAAATGGGGTTGTGTACTTGAAGGGAGGGCCGACCAAAGGGGTGAAAAGAAGAGTTTATAGATCAAGGGTGCACTAAGGGCATTTAGGGAATACTAAATATATGATAATTAATTTAAAAATAATTAAAGATATTTATGAATTAATTATGAAATTTAAATCCACATTAAATACTTTCCCCTAAACCCTCCCCTTCTTTCTCTCCTCTAAACCCTCCCATTCTTTCTCTACCCCATCTCTCTATCGGCCCTACAATATCGACCTACACCTTCTTTCAGACCATCACCACCGCCCGCCAACACCGCCATGGCACCATCACCACTGGCCGCCACCACCACCATCCGACCACGCCAACATCGGTCACCACCGAATGATGAACATTGTCCATCTCTTTCTATATCTCTCCCTTTCTTCATGTGTCTGTAACCACAAGACCACGCCAACATCGGCCGCCACCAC
Organism: Centrapalus pauciflorus; assembly: GCA_020465985.1. Taxonomy (NCBI): domain Eukaryota; kingdom Viridiplantae; phylum Streptophyta; class Magnoliopsida; order Asterales; family Asteraceae; genus Centrapalus; species Centrapalus pauciflorus. The sequence continues at coordinate 217,475 of JAANYP010004144.1, forward strand.
CGTCGCTTTCCACCACCATTGTTGTCCATTATCATATGTTATGAGTTTTGAATGATATAGTGGGTTTGAACGATGAATTGTATGATGATGAAACCGGAAAATAATGATGAAGTCGGAAAAAGATCAAGATGTTGGAAAAAGATGATGATGATGATTTCGGAAGATGGTATAGATGAATACGATATGAACACGTTGATGCAACATCTTGGAATGATGAACGATGAACACATGATGAACATCTTGGAACGATGAACATGACGAACACATGATGAACGTCTTTCCACCACCATTGTTGATGCATCATCTTGAAATGATGAACATGCATCATATTGGAACGATGAACACATGATGAACACGTTATGCATAGATAGGTGATGAACGATGATGAATGATGAATGATGAACATGATGATGATGCATAACAGTAGCAACACGATGCATAGATGAACGATGATGATGATTAACAACGATGCATCACGAATTTGTAAAGATAAATTCGAGATGCATCACGAATTGAACGATGACCATGAAATTCATCGACATCTCCATCATATTTTTTGAATTTGTATAAATTTTGTTAAATTTGGAAGTGTATCAATTGAATTTATTTAGCATTTATTATTTAATTATTTGTTAAAAGATAAAATTTAATATAAAATTAAAATAGTTTGAATAGATATATATATTTTCCAAAACTACCCAAAATATCATCACACATTTGATCTTGAATGCATTAGATGCATAAAGTTTTTCAACTATTTACCCTTTTGCCACTTAATCTAAACCATACAAATTTTTTATCTAATGGATAGCATAGATTCTTTTGTACCTTGATGCACAAAAGTTTGCAATTGAACCTCTCTCTCTCTCTCTCTTATATATATATATATATATATATATATATATATATATATATATATATATATATATATATATATATATTAAAAGTATTAAAAATGTATTTCTTATGTATTTATATTTTCATTTTGTATACACTAGTTTAAAATGTTTTTGTCTTGCATAATTAAAGTTTTTAAGAGTTATTAATGCATAATGAATGTCACTAATCCTAATTAAATCATACAACTCAGTTGATTTAGTTTATCACGTCGTAAGTTGATCAGATTAATTCTTTGTCGTTTCATCGGATCACACTGATGAAATTGTTTGTTTGTAAGGAAAAATCCTTATGAAATTGTTAACATCTTGATTTTATAATAATTACTATTAATTAGATGACGGATGCTAACCTGATTTGGTGCCGGTTGTTACAGTACTCCCGCCAATAATGAAGTACGACATCATACTCGAAGATCATCTGTAGTATGGCTATAAAGTACATCACACACAGTAATGTACTATATCTTAATCAAGTATATGCACATGTACATGTCGGTAATAACCATATAAATCAATCATGGGTTAAGCATAACGATCATAGATAGATAACATGAAGCATAAACATGAAACAAGTGGCATAATCATGAGATAAGCAATTATCATCATGTATGTAGTACACATATATCACTAGTACTCACAATCAATGTATTAAAGATTCTGTAATTATCAAGCTAACACAAATGACAATCTATCTCAATATGTTTCGTATGATTCCTATGTGAAATGACGATGAGTCAAATGACAATCTATCTCAATATGTTTCATATGCTCGTGAAAAATAGCGTTACGAGCAATCTGAACAGCACTCTGATTATCACAATATAAAGGAGTAGGTTAAGAAATATTAACACCCATATACGCCAGTAACCAACGCAGCAAAACAACCTCACATGTAGTAACTGACATATCACGATACTCAGCCTCTGTTTTAACAGCCCAGACCACCTCGAGACAAGATATTGTCCGCTTTGGCAAAAGCCGCACGATTTTGTTTCTGGAAGCCAAGCCATAGGCCCGCCCTAAAACACGTCTTGGTGGATAAAGACAACATCACCCTTATATGGGCATATTAGTTTCTCCTTTTCACCGATGTGGGATGTTACAATCCCTCCCCCATGGGAACACAACGTCCCCGCTGTGCACATCAACCGGGTGCCTAGCTCTGATACCAACTTTAACAGCCCAGACCACCTCGAGACAAGATATTGTCCGCTTTGGCAAAAGTCCGCACGTTTTTTTTGGAAGCCAAGCCATAGGCCCGCCCCAAAACGTGTCTTGGTGGATAGAGACAGCCTCACCCTTATATGGGCATATTAGTTCCTCCTCTCCACCGATGTGCGATGTTACATCTGTAGAGGAGCGAGAAACGACAACCTGATTTTTTTCTTTTCTATGAGACAAGAGAGTCCATAAGGAAATACAAAAACCCGTAGTAGACTTTCGATCATTAGGATCTCCAGCCCAATAAGCATCACTATAAGCACATATCTCTAGAGACGATGTAGAAAGGAGCAACAAACTTTGAAAGTGAGTACATCTTAAATTCCTCAAATACTAAGAACAACTCCCCACTGTTTAACGGTAGGGGTGTTAACAAACTGACTAACCACATGAACTGCATGAGAGATGTCCGGACGAGTGACGATGAGATAAATCAAACCACCTACAATAGTAAGATACAAAGTCGAATCTGAAAGAGGAACTCCATCATTCGGAGAGTAACGCACATTGGTTTCAAGGGGAGCATCCACATCTTTGTTGTCAGAAAGGCGAGCGCGTTCAAATAAATCAAATATATACTTCGACTGAGATAACAAATAACCTTTATCAGAGTGAGAAACCTCTATATCTAGGAAATAACGTAACAATCCTAAGTCTTTCATAGCAAAACGAGTAGCAAGATCACTCTTAGAGACTCAATTCCCTCGAAATCATCACCAATAATAATAATGTAGTCAACATATAAACATAAGATAATTCGACCGGCACCTGTGGTTTTAACAAACAACGCTCAGTCATGATTATTCACAACAGAATTTTCCTCATAATCCATATTATACTGCTATGAGTATCCCTTAGCAACAAGTCTGGCCTAATTTCGTCCAACATACCCATCTAATTTGGTCTTGATCTGGTAGAACCAACGACAACCAATGGGTTCTTTTCCGTGCGGGAGAGGAACCAAATCCCAAGTACGAGTATGATAAAGAGCGGTAAGCTCCTCATCAGTCTCCTCCTACCATAGTGGACCAGAAACAACCTCTCTATAGGATGTAGGCTCAAACAAACGGTGAACATTAGCAATAAAAGAAGAAAAAGGAAGAAGAATAAGAAGGATATGCAAACTCGGGAAGTTCGGTAGACTTACGTGTGGTAGGAACATCCACAGTGTCAGTAGGTGAATGAGTGGTCATATGCGTAGGAGGAGGATCTAATGATGTAGACGTCTCAAGAATATATGTATCTGATGCAGGGTCCTCAGTGTCAAGACTAAAAGGATCAATGGATAAAAGTTCTCACGGTATCGGGATAGGTGACGAAATAGGACTTGAAAGTAAGGGAATATGCTCTAAAAATGTTACATGACGCGAGACATATAGTTTTTGACTGACCAGGTCAAAACAATGATACCCCTTTTGACCTATCCCATACCCCAAGGACACACATAAAGCCGACTGAGAAGACAACTTGTTACGCTCAACATGTCGATGAAGAACAAAACAAGCACAACAAAAAACACGTAAGGAAGAGTAATGAGGTTTGTATCCATAAAGTTTTTCGAAGGGAGATAGACTAGAGTTATGAGTGATGAGAATTCGATTAATCACATAGAAAATGATAAGGAAAGCTTCAGCCCAAAAGACACGAGGAATTTTAGAAGACAATTATAACGACCTTGCAGTTTCAAGAAGATGTCGATGTTTTCATTCGACAACACCATTTTGTTGAGGGGTATCGGTACACGAGGTTTGATATATCGTACCATCAGAAGCAAGTAATTGGGTGAAATCATTAGAGGTGTATTCGCTTCCTAGGTCACAACGAAAACATTTAATAACCGATGAATGTTAGGTTTTAACCAGAGCTCTAATATCTTTATAGATGGACAAAAATTTAAACTTGTGCTTCATCATATAGATCCATGTATAACGAGTATAATCATCAATAAACGAAACATAATATTTAGCACCCCCCACCCCGTTAAAAGACACAGGAGAAGGTCCTCACACATCAAAATGAATTAGATCAAATGGTGCAAAAGAACAAGAGACACTTTTATTAAATGAAAAAGTGGGAAATTTTGCAAGTTTACAACCACTACAATCGGAAATATCAGAATAATTCAATTGACTTAGAGCGTCTGTAGAGGCCAAAAACTATAAATGAGACGCTAAAAGATGACCCAAATGAAAGTGTCATATGTAAAAATCAGAAGACACTTGAAGCAGCCAGATCTGAAACTCTAAAATCGTTCAAACATAGAGCTCTCCCAACCTATGGGCTGTCTCAATCACCTTTTGAGAATGCGGGTCCAAGACACAACAAGTCAAGTTAGAAAAAAAGACATAATAACCTGATTTGCACAGTTGTCAACTGAAGCAAGGTTTAAAGCAAGACTAAGAATATAATACACATCAGGTAGAGACACACGAGAGGTGACAATAGAGCCAACGCCTTCTAATGGCATAGATGTGTCATAAGCAGTCTTAATAGATATAGAAGAACCCGAAGACAAAGAAACAAATGATGATATATGAGGTGACATATGACGCAATACCCTAGAGTCCAATATCCATAGAATTGGAGGCATACATGAGTTAGTCGAAGAAGACATACTTGATTGAGAAGCAGACATGGCAACAGATGAGGAAGAAAAAAACTATTTAAACTGCTCAAATACGTGAGGATCCAAAGCGGATGGTGTTGTGGTGTTAGAATGATCCAATGATGGCATAACAACAACAATATTAAGCTGAGGCGGACAAGGAACCCAAGGAGTGGAACCCGTAGGACGATGCTAAAACTGTTTAGAAGATTTGTTCTATTGCGGAGGCCTTTGATGCTACTGTTTATCCCTGGTAAGTAAAATATGATATTGAGACTTCCAATGATTCTTCCTTTTATAGAATGCACACTCATTTGTCAACAGAATGTTGTGGGGTGGAAAAAACAATAGGAGTGGGTGAAGAATTTGAACTACTACCAAGATGTGATCTAAGATGAGTTTCTTCAGCAACTAATCCATGAACAACCGAATCCACCAAGGGAAGAGGGGTGCGATGAAGGACTATCCCACATAATCTTTTAAAATCATATCAGAGTGCCATAAAAAACCGTACTAGACGTTGTTCTTCCCTCCTAGCAAGATACATACCAAATGATTTTAACTCTGCAGATTCAGTGGGTGCCAACTGATCCCAATGATTGGACATAGCAGAATAAAAGTCTTGAACACTTAAGGGGCATTTGGTTCACAGATTTTGAAGGAATTTGATGGAAAAGGAATGAACATTCCTTTCCCATTGTATGTTTGGTTATCAAGTTTCATGGAATGACAATTCTCTTTAAAACAAAACATTCCCTTCACTAATGGAATGTGTTTTCCTTTAGAGTTGTCAATGAATGAACATTCCAATTCCCATGACTATATTCACTCATACCTGCCATATAGACCTAACCCCACCTATACCTTATCCACCCACCCACCCCACTCCCACCTCTCATTCACCTCACACTATCATACCCCACCCCACCCTCACATCACCTCACCCTATCCTACACTACCCACCTCACCCGCCCTACCCTATTACCCATACCCTAGCCTACCCACCTTAACCTACAACCATTTTATCTATCCCACTAAACTTACACATTTTTCCCACTCTTATATTACACCCACCCACCCCCCTACCGTATCCCATCCCACCCACCCCAACCACCCATATCCAAACCACCTTAGCTTACCACTAATCTACCCAACCATCAAATTTATCATATCTTTTCTCACCGTTATATTACACCCATCCTACCTTACCTTATGTAACACCTTGCTTCTGGATTAAACGTTAATGTTGCTATTTATGTTGTAGGATGATGCAATTTGAGTGGTTAATAAAAGTTTTTGCTTAATTTGCAATTGAGTTATTTATAATTGATTTGATACATACTTGTGAATTAAATAATTGTTCAAATTAAGTTATAAGTAAAAGAGCACACATGTTATAATTTGTAACTTGTGAATTAAAAAGAAAGTAAAAGATGCAAGTTAAGGGTGCAAATGTGCAAATAACCTAAACTTTGATAACAATACACGCTTTTTTAATTTTAAAACCAATTCAAAACATCTGCTCTCAAAACTCTCAAGAACAACTAAAGTAAGTTCTACTCTCTCTCTCTAACTTCTCTTTACCAAATTCATTAATCGAAGAAAGGATTCTTAAAGAAAACAATTGGGAATCATTTATCAAGCAAGAATAAACAAGATTCATCAATTTACTTGAGGTAATACAACTTAACATCTTGATATCTTGGTGTTATGTGGGTTACGGCCTAGAGCCAAAACCGAAAGAAAGATCCACTACAAAATGAATCTAATGCGACACTTATGATGTAGCACTTATAAGAAATGTTGCTTTTATTAAAAATTTAGTTATAAAGCAACACTTTTATAATAAATGTTGCATACACCTTTTTTAAAGTGTTGCAAATTTTATTAAAAAATGTAACACTTTTTTTTAAAGTGTTACTATATTCAATTAAAAATGTAACACTTTTTAAAAGTGTTACAACTTTTATAAAAAATACAACACTTATTTCAAGTGTTGCATTTTAAAGGTAAATATGTGAGACTTTTTAGAAGTGTTGCATCTTTAAAAAAAATTAACACACACACACACACAAACATATATATATATACATATATATATATATATATATATATATATATATATATATATATATATATATATATATATATATATATATATATATATATATATATATATATATATATATATATATATATAGGGTCGGGATCAATGGGGTACCATGTTAGACTGGGGAACCGGAGTCCACCCATGTTTGGTTATAAGTAAAAAAGAGTAATATAGTCAATTAGGTTTATCTTAATTAATAGACGACAACTAATGAACTAATAAATCCTTTAATTATAGAGATTTACTTCCATAACAATATCTTTAATAAACTTCAAAATGAGTTTTAGTGAACATGTTCAATCAGATTCGACAATGGGTTTTAATTAGTGAACATGTTCAAGACCACTAGATTAATCTAATCTATGAACGATATTGGTTCTACAGTTCTACACAAAATTTAGGTTCTGCAATAATCTCATATATATATATATATATGACATTTAGTGACTGAAGTGAATTTAGTCACCAAATATCATATCAAACTTATTATGTAGGTAATATATTTCATAAAATAAAACATAAAGTTAATTTAGCAGACAAGTGATTGAACCCTAAAACTCAAAATTAGGTATACGTTTTCAATCAGCGCTTCCTCTCTCTACTCTCAATCCCCACTACTGCGACCTGCGCCTCCCACCTCCGCCTACGTCTACATTCCATCGCCGTCACCGTCCCCGCCTCTTCCTCCTCTAGCGCTCCGACCTCGCTCCACACAAATCCGCTGTGGCCTTGCTCCTCACTTTCTCTGCGTCTACTCTTTGTTTGCTCAGTGCTTCCTCCGCCTCTTCTTTGCCCTTGGTCATGGCTTCCAACACCTCTACCCTGCCCTTGCTCGGTTAAGTGTTCATCTATTCATTCTCATATTCAGGTACAAGTAACAATAAAATGATCAATAAAGTGATAAATGTTGATAAATGATGAATACATTGATGTTTGTGTTAGCTGTGTGATAAAATGTTTTTAACATTAGTGATGATGAATCTTACATTTTGGGAACATTGTGCCCAAATTTCTTATTGATAGTCAATTTGATATGGTTAGATATGTATGTGTTGCAACAATTCTGTTATTCTTTTTTACAATACAAGATTATCTGCTTATTATATGATTACTAGTTTGTTTATAATTGTTTCATCTAATATCCAAAGGGGAAGTGCAGAATGCAACAGTTAGACCATATAAGATTCATACATTTGTGGCCATCTTTGAGGGAACTCAAGAAGCCTTTTTTTGTGTGCAGAGAGCTCTCTATTTTTCACCTTAGTACTCATCCAAGTAAGTGTAAATCATTTCATCTTACTTCGACTTGCGTCAAATGAGCAATGCCTTGAGGAGACGTACTTTTGCTAAGGATCTGATCAGCTTCTTTATACATGTCTCGATCGACATTCCTTTGCATTGAAACTGATTTCCGTGGCTCCATATGCTGCACAAGAATCATTATATTAAGCACTTAGCAAAAACTCGACAACATAATGCACCGTAACCTCGAATCTTTCCAAGTAAAGAAATATTACAATTTTCATAACACAGAAGATCTACATTTTGTCCCGCCCTAGTCGATTGCAAGTATAACTCTTTGATGTGCTTAGCGATGTCACATATATATGACTTCGAGTTTACGCTTCTGAAAAATGGAACAAGCAACGTCGATGGTACTTGGTAGACGACATACTAAGAATTTCTTTAGCTTTTTCCATATCTAGTCATCGATATTCATTTAGTCTTTATCTTTTTTGTGAATATTTGTAGGTATGATATATGTAATTTTTGGTAAGCAAAGGTTATGTTTGTAGTGCATGCGTTAACGAATCATGTAGATTTTCTTTCTTTTAAACTGTCATCTCAAGTTGTTTGTAGTAGACTTCCTTTTTGCGTAGTGATAGTGTTATGTTACTAGTAATAAAATCCTATTACCATTGTTAGCCTCAGTTTCTTGTATCAATGTATTCTGCTCTAGAGACCTACGCTATTAATCAAATTAAATTTGACTATTGGAAAATTGGTTGTTAATCTTTGAGCATTCATTTGGACTTTTCCTATGACATTTCATGACTTTGCCCAACATCAAGGTTCTTTATTTTTCATCTTGCCTACCTATATTCCTTCATAAATATTAAATTAAATAAATCCCCTGGTTTTCAATTTCAATTTGTACATAGGATCCTCTCAATTTGGGTGTCTAGGGAGGCAAAGATCAGTAACTCTTTCCAATGTGAACTTGTCTTTGCCAAGATGGGAATCACGTAAGTCTTTATTAAATTTTATAATCTCTGATTTAAATTTGACAAGGACATATGTGCTTTTGAAATTTTATGGATCCATGATCAAGCTATGTTAACTTGGTTTTGCAAAAATTATGTGTATGGTAAAAAATATTGAATTTGAAATTAGCACTAGCACAAAAGGTATTGTCAGTTTTTCTCTTTCAAAAAGCGATTCCAGCCTCTTTCATCTTGAAGTAGTAGTGTGCGTAATGTCTTTATTGCTCGATTATGTTGTTTAATGTTTCATCTTTCTGTTTCGAATGTTTAAATCATGTATGTAGCTGAACTTGACTCTAAGTTTGAACGTAGATGAATTTTATTTTTGGTAATTTGATGTGTTGCCTTTGTATTTTGTATAAGAATTAATGCAATCGTAATCTATCATCTCTTTTATTTATTAAGATATTTTTTTTAGTTTGATTTGATTTAGCTACATTATGCATTTGAAAATTGTATGTTTTGTCACTAGAATTAATCTTAGAGTTTCCATGAATCTGTCAAATTTACGGTTATAACAACACTAAGTTTGTTTTGGGTCTAGCTAAGATTGTTTCTATTTCGTGGTGGTTACTTGCTCATGTTTTATCTTTTACTTTGTCTGTAATATTATTTCTCAGTTGTTTAGTAGTTATTTATATAATTTTTTAATATAGATCACATATCTAAAACTTCATATGAAATTCATCAAATCTGTGAAAGAATCTTCTATTTTTTTGTAGTTCTTACTAGTGTTTGCAAATGTTAGGTTTATGTGTTTCGACACCTGTGGAAAGGGGAATGCTCATTACACCTGAGATGTATTTTTAAATAATTTCTTTATAGTTTTTTTTTGGTAATTTTTTTAAATTGTTGCTTTTTCTTATTCATTTTGATTGTTTTTTTCAGGCAGGTTTTGCTACAAAGCATTAAGTGACTAATCAATAT